>VWYE01029194.1:49976-94888 GCA_013398995.1 Alaudala cheleensis
CAGCTGCTTGTGAACTTCACACTGGACAGAAAGAACTGAGAGATAAGATTTGTAAAATAAACATCTGCAGTCCCCAACCCAGACATTCTCTGATTCCTTCTTTCAAGCACAGGCTGGTGAGAAGGAAGATTTTACACTGCTGGGGTTAATCTCAAAAGAGACAACTCCAACACCAGTCCTCAGAGATGGCTCACTGGTGGAGCTGGTCCCATCTCAGGGTGTCATAGCACAGAGGCACAGCAGGACACACAGCTGGCATCCTTCTCTGGGTGACACCAACATCAACAGTGCCCATCAGAGGTTTCACTCTTTTTGAGGTCATGATTTAACACTTGGAGCTTCTTGGAACTGCTCCCCTAGATAAAAGGAGCCTGGAGCAAATCCTTAAATTAATTACAACCTGGGCAACACCACAGGCTTTGCAGCAGGGTAACAGGGTTTGGCCCTCCAACAGTGATTGCCAAAATATTTACTGAAAATCTGAGGGGATACAGTGCCCCAAAGGGATTTCTTTCCCCCTCAGGCTGCTGCAGAGGGGGGGAAGAAGGGGAGAACACTTCTTCCAAAGTGTTCATGTGGGTGGCAGAGGATTTTCACCTCTAGTGCATGAGTGCAGTCACCTCTGCAGAGGGGACCCTGAGTGAGCTGCAGCAGCATGGCAAATCCCATTTCCTCATCGATTTTCCTGGAGGATGCTCTGGAGGTAGCTGGGTGTATTGTACTGGTGTGAGCAAGGGATATTAGAGACTCATGCAGGGAGATTATAACCAACACCAAAGGTTGTTCTCTCTTAAACCCCTCTTTTAAGGCTTTAACCACTTTAAAAAAAAACAACCCAACTCCTTGTGCTGGAGATGTCTCAAGCTTCATCACAGATGAAGGGTTTTTTGGGGGAAACCTGAGCCAAAAATCTCTGAACACAGGCAGAGCCTGAGAAAGGAAAGGAAAGGAAAGGAAAGGAAAGGAAAGGAAAGGAAAGGAAAGGAAAGGAAAGGAAAGGAAAGGAAAGGAAAGGAAAGGAAAGGAAAGGAGTTAGGCAAGGAAGCTCTCCCTGGTAATACTGTCTGTCATAATCCTCTTCTTCCATCATCCTGCCCAGCAACAGCTGCTTGGGTCTGCCCCTGCTCCTCCTCTGGGAACAGGTTTGTGTGTGGACCCTCCTGCTCCCCCCTTTCCCACTGACCCACCTGTGCACGTGTGTAGGATGTCCTGGAGCATCCCTTGGGCAGGCAGCTGGGAAATTCCTGTCCCCCCATCACATCCCTGCTGCCTCCAGGGCAGGGTGACCACGCTGATTGTCCTGTCTCAGAGCCACCAGGGCCATCAGCAATGCCAGGATGAGGCAGCAGGAGAAGAGGCTCAGGGCAGTGGAGTCGTGTGGGCCACGATTCCTCAGGGTTGTGAGGGGAAACCTCATCCCCCCTATCCAGAGCATGGAGGAAGAGTCTGCAGAAGAGCCACTCCAGGCACGGTGGGCAGGACCAGAAGAAAGTGGAGCAGCCCCTCAGTGAGCAGAGAGCTGCCCAAAACACGCAGGAGCAGAGGGTGGTGATGGATCCCCTCAGGGCAGGGAGGGACACTGTGCCAGCCCTCAGCAGTGCCCCAAATTAAACAGCTTCTGCAGGAGGAACTGCCAAAGCCTTGTTCAGGGTCCTCAGAGCTCCAGCTGGGTGCTTTCCTCCAAGGCACTGCCAGCAGTGCTGGGGACAAGCCAGCAGGGAATGACAGATTACTCAGAGAATGACAGATTACTCTGAGAATTTCATCCCCCTGACCTGATCACAGATCACTGGAGGTGCCAATGTCTCAGCCCTCAGGGCCCAGCCATGTCCCCAAGGGACGAGGAGATCCTACAACCCCTGCTGAGGCCTGTCACCAGCTTGGGGCTCCATTCATTCATCCCCCTGACCTGCACTGATTCCAGCTACTTTTGGATTTGTTTTGCTTCCCACCACAGCAGACAGTGTTTCCCTATTTAAACCAACACCAGTTAGTCCCCCCTTTAAATTACAGGTCTGAGTAATCCCCTCAGCCCAGGGGAAGGGATTGTTCCCAACAGGAGACCCCTCCCTGCAAGCACCTGGCCTGAGCACAGCCCCAGGAATGAGCCTGTGACACACAAAAAGGAAATTGTGTTTGATGGCTCTGGCAGGTTGAGCTGGTCCCTGAGGGGAAAGGGGAGCACGGGAGCCCTGCTGGTGTCACAGGGGTTTGGGAGGGGGAGAGCAGCTGGGCAGGCTCAGGGACAGGAGCACAGGCTCAGGGACAGTGTGTGGGGCTGTCCCAGGAGTGCCACATCCCCACCTGGGCTGTGTGAGCCACACGGAGGAGTGCAGGGACCTGAGCACCCTGTCACTTCCAGAGCTGCTCCAATACGCCCAAAATAATCTCTGGAGCATCTGCAAATCTCTGCCAAGTGCTGAATCATCTTCCTGCAATGTTTGCATTAGGAATGCAGGAGTGGTAGAGCCCTTTGCAGAGAGCCAGGGAGGCGGGGACAGGTACCAGGCAAGGAGAGGATCAGCAGGAGTGAGATCTCTGTGCTACCTAACAATGGTGCCTGGGGAGGCTGACCTCAAACAGAGACTGGACAGAGCTAGAGAATAAAGCAGACATTTATTGAAAGGCCCCAGGATACCCCTGGGAGACCAGAACCTGACCCTAAATAGTCACAAGATGGCCCCGATCACAAGGCTTTACCCTTTTGTAAGTTTGGGTCTATTGGCATATTGGGGTTTAATTGTCCAATTACAGCTCCAGGTTGTTAATTCTCATCCTTCTTGTTTCTCCCTTCAGTCCATCGTTGTTTGTGCTTTTGGGGCTGAAAGTTGTCCTTGGTTTTCAGCAGGAAAGGATTTGTTTTGTCTGTTTGCTGCCTACTAGCACTGAATGTGAGGCTTAAAACTACACCTGAGACAGCCTGGAATGTGGAAAACATCAAAGCTAAAACTTAAAGCATCACCAACACTTGGCAAACACCTGGGCACATCCCAGAGGGATACAGGCTGAGTCTGGACTCATGGCAAGGCTGAGGGTTTGGTTTCATCACCATGAAATGAGTGACTGTGAACCCCCAAAGCAAGTCCAGCCTGTCCTCATCCTCCACGAGAGCTGTAGGGAGACACAACCTCACACGTGCAAAGCTCCTGAAATCCCAAATCCAATCCCCTCCCGTGGGTTCCCATCAGCTCCTGGGCAGCTGTAACAGCAATGACCTGAACCAGCAATGCCTCACCTTTAAAACAGAAAAAACCTGGGAGCCACAGAGAAATGGATGAGTAAAAGGGGTGTGTTTCTTTAGACTTTGACAGAAACTTTGATAGAATCCTGCACTGGGGGATTTGAAATCTTTCAGCATATCCTGGTTACACACAAGGACACAAGAACTGGTGTGTGTTTAATAGATCTACTGAGATGTGGCAGATAGCAGAGGATTATCTGGGTTAGTCAGTGTGAGAGGATGGAGGGAGCTGTGGAGGGAATTCACTGCTCACAGAGACTGGCTGTGTGCAGAGAGGAACACAGTGCTGATAAATGGGGGTTCACACCCACTGTGGGGATCATCTGACCTGCTGCTGAGTACCACCAAACTCACCATCATCCATAACCCCAGTGCAGAAAGCCCCACATTATTGAGCTGTCTATGAGATACTCAGGAATAGCAGCTTTACATGCTCAGAGAGAAAAGAAACAGCTTCAGGTGTGCAGTGCAATGTGCTAAACCAAGGTGATGTTCTTATGGCATTAAGGATCAACACATTCAACAGATTGGGCAGCTCTGCTCTAAGAATTGTCTCACTGGACCTGGAAAAAAATAAAAACAACACAAACTGGATAAAGGGAACAACCCCCACACTTGTAATTGCCAAGGGGGTCCTTCCAGCCATCCCACACACTTTCTGCCCAGCACAGAGCCCTCCTTGTGCCTCCTGCAGGAGGCCAGAATGGGAACTATCTACCTGCAGCTGCAGGCTCCCAGGTGTGCCTGCACAGGTGCCTACAGGGAACAGAGCATGGCCAGACACATTGAGAGGTGTCACCTGTGCAGTGTGAGCTTTGGGAAGAAGGTGTGGGTGATGGCAGAGCAGGGGAAGGTGGGTGGAGGGCTGGGGTGAGCTGGTGAGGGGACATAGTCCAGGTGAAGGACAGTAAAGTGGAGGGACAGGGGCTGGAGTTTAACTCTTCCCTACCAAAGTGGTGGCACAAAGGCCAAGGTCATCAAGCAGGTGACATATGGCCTTAGGCAGAGAAAGCCAGATTCACCTGTCAGGGAGAGACATCCTCACACCCATCAGCAGGTTCAGCACAGCTGGAGGGGCAGGGATTATCTCCCCAGGCATCCTGAAACCCGAGGCAGGGCTCTGCTTACCTTATTTGAGCCAAGAGGAGGAGGGCAAACTCCATCTCCAGCAGGAAGCCTCCAGTGGGTGGAAATCCTGTGAGCTGAGACAATTTTGCTCAGTCCCAGGCTGGATCTAATCCATCCAGACAGACTCATTTGTTGGCAGCTCCTTTGTGCTGCTAGAGAGGGTGTGCACACCAGAGCCATCCTGGCCAGCCCTGCCCATCAGCAGGAGGCTCTGGGGCCAGCAGGAAAGGGTCTGAGAGGCACAGACAAGAGCTTTCCATATGCTGCAGAGCTCTGAGCATCCCTGATCCATGGGATGAAGGAACAGAGGCCAACAAACCTGACCCTGAGCTCCCTGGGAGTTCCCACAATCCCAGGTTGTTCCAAGCCCCATCCAGCCTGGCCTTGGACACTTCCAGGGATGGAGCAGCCACAGATTCTCAGTGTAACCTGGGCCACCCCACCTCACAGGGTATTCCTTCCTAATATCCATTCTAAATCTACCTTCTCTCAGCTCAAAGCCATTCCCCTTTGTCCTGTCACTCCACCATTACCTGCTCTAACATCCTGCATGGGATGTCACTTCCCAGTTTGTTACAGGATCTCCCCAAAAGCATCTGGCAGCTGCAACAGGAGGACACAGTGAAGGGCCAGGATGGTCTCATGGCCCAGCCTGGCCTTACAACAGCTTCTCTGCTCCCTTAGAGGGTGGCACCAAGGTCAAGAGGGGCACAGGATCCCCCCAAACCCACTGAGTCACTCAGCACCCAGGACAAGACTTGAAAAAAATCATGTTTTCAAAAATGAAGGATTTTTCCTTCCAGAGAATTGCTTTGCATGAAACTCCACAGCTACATCTCTCCTTCTCCATATTTTATTCTTACAGAGAAAAAAAGTAATTGCAGCATAAGAAATCACCAGCAATCAGTGTCTCCTGTGTGATACACACCAGACCAGGACCTGTCCTGGGAGATTCATCTCCCTCCCAGGTAAAACAGAGGTGTTGCTAATGCTGCAATTTGCTCTGCTGTGCTTATCTCATCCATCAAGAAGGAACTGGAATGGGGGGATGTGAGTTATTATCTCCCCATGATGATATGGGAGATGCTCAGTGGGCTCTGTAAAGCTGCAGAGCTCTTGCTGGGTGTGTGCTGCTGGCAGGACCCTGCTGAGGACACGTCCACACAGGACCTTGCAGGGCATAAAGGCAGGAGAGATGGCCCCAAACAGGACAGGTGAGCCTGAACCACCTCTGGTGTAACACCTACAGTGTCCTCCTTCAGTTGTGACAACACTCCAGCAACAAGGACCAAAGGGATCACAGCCAACAGACCCCATGCTCATGTTCTGCCCTGTCTGAGCTGCCTCTGCTCTAGGGCAGGGATAGAAATAAGGCAACTTCTCCTCAAGCCCTGCTGAACCTTTTTGCTCCCTGCAGAGTTTTTCAGGGACAAAGAGAGATCACCACAGAGGTCCCTGCAGATGTTGGCCAGGGCCCCTGTAAAGCATTGTCAGGACAATCCATTTCCCACACCAGAGCACTCCCACAGCTCGTGCAGCATTTCCACAGCTCCCAGCCCTCACAAAGGCAGAAAATGGGGAGCAGCTTCCAACTTCACCAGCCTGTGGGGCAAAATTCACTGCTTTCCTCCCAGCACATCCGTTCTGAAACCACCAAGACAGAGTTGCTTGTTCTGTCATTATCCCCATTGCTCATCCAAAATGCCATGTACAGTGTCCAGGCAGGCATGAGATGGGCTCCAGCAGTTCCCCCTCTGGTCCCTCTCCTCCTGGCCAAGGGGCATCCCAGGTTTTTCACCTCTTCCCCTCAGTAACAGGTACATTCCACTCTCTCCACATCTGGCCAAGGCCCAGTTTCAGGCTCTTTAAGCAGAGATATTCAGGGTTTGCAGGTGACCTGCCCAGGGCTTGGAATTCTCCTTCAGCCGGGCAGTGGCTTAAGATTTCTCCACAGCTGGAGCTGGGGAAGGCTTGGGAAGGCTCAGAGGAGCTTCCACGAAGGTGCTGAGGCACCTGGGCACGAGCTCTAATCCTCAAAGCCTTGAGCACCATCTCCTGGCCATTCATGGATTTAGTGGCGATTTAACCTCATTGCTTCCTCCATGTCACCATGGAGGGGACAAACGGTACCTGCGCGTCCTTAGAGACGTGCAACACCTCAGCAGGGTCATTCATACACTTACTGCCACACACACAAGATGCCACGAGCTCCCCCAGCCCCTCTCCTGAGAGCTCTGTTGCTCCTTTTTTCCTTCCAAGCTTTAACAGGAACAAACTCTCACCCTGGCACAGCCACCCTCCTGTGCCACCACCTCTGCCTGGTGGCACTGCAAGATGCTTCTGGAAAGCTCCAATCTGTCCCCCTCCCGTGCTCTGGGCAGCAGGACACAAGGGGCACTGCTCACAGCGTGTTCCCAGGCTCTGGGATCCAGTGGGATCACTGCTCTCTGTGGAAATACTGCAGAGTTCAACCTTCTGGCATGAGGAAAAGGAAGATAAATGCTACCAGTCCCCTCAGAGCCACAGGAACCCTGCATCCATCTAACTGCACTTCAGAATGGATTCATTAATTGTCAGATTATATTTTGGGAAGCTGCAGATAAGAAAGCTTTATGGAATTTAGTCTTGAAGGAGCTGGTGTGCACAATGAAGCTGTTGCGTCGTGCCAGTAGCAGAGAAGCAAATTTTACAGCAGGTACTGAGTGCATTTTCCAAGGCCAGGGGAAGGTTCATGTGCATATCCCACACTCCAACACCTTCATTAGTGCTGTGCCACAAGGGACACTGGCACACAGGCACAGCTCCTTCCCTTTTTTCTGCATCTCCCTGGTGAATCAGAGGGTGCTGGCAGATCTCAGGGCTGTTTGCTCACACAGAGGATGGATCTGCCCAGACCTGCCTGGGACCCACAGCAAAACCATGGATGGGATCAGACCTGTGTGGCACAAGGTGCCATCCAAACAGTGCTGGAGGTAATTTAGCACAACTCCCAGGAAGTCTCTGCTGGAGAAGAGAGGCCCAAAGGTGAGCTCTGTGCTGGAAGAGCTCTCCAGCTGCACAATAATACAGTGAGAGCAGAAGGAACAAAGTAGCCCTTACACCTTGCAGAAGAAGATACCTGTGAGCACATCACTGAGCCATAAAAATCTCCAACTTAAATCCTCAGGACAGCTTTTTTTTTTGTTGTTGTTTCCTGTACCAGTCCTCTGCTCTCTGTTCACAGCAGTGGAGGATCACACCTGATCCCCATCTTTCCCTCTGCTGCTTTATTTCTCAGTGTTGAGGGAGATGAGTGTTCTACCAGCAGCTGAGTGCAGGGAACTTCCCAGGCAGTGAATGAACCTCTCCTGTCTGTGTTCATGCTGTGCTTACTGCATGCCTGGGATTGCTTTCCCAAAGAAGCCCCCAGTCTCCCAGGTGGAGCAGCACACTGAGCTCTTGAACAAACCCAGTGGATATGAAGTGCCAGGCTGGAAAGCCTCCCACAGCTCAGGGCAGCACTCACACGTGGTTATTGCTCTGCATTTTGTCCAGGAGTTCACAAATTGCTATCTGCATTGTCCACAACTCTGCCAGACTGGTACAGCGTGTGACACTGTCCTACTGCTGTCAGACCCTCACCTTGTGAGAGGTCTGCAAGTCAGTGTTTGTTCCAATCCACTCCAACAAGGAGCTCAGAAATGCCCTGGCTCGTGTCCCTCTCATGCCATTGTGTTTTACACACAGCTGGTCCAAGGTAATCCAGTGGGCTGAGTTGCCCTTGGTGAAAATGTTAAAGGCACACAAAGCAGACTTGTGCTTGCAGAGCAGCTGTAGCACCTTCTTGTCCCTCTTACATCAAAAATTGCAACTTTATTCTCATTCCTTTCTCCTATCTAAGCTGGATCTGCTGAGTTTGCCTTGATGAATCAGAAAAATGATGACTCCAGAGTGAAACCCCAACCCTTTAAAGACACCCAGACTAAGTCAGGAAGAGGAACAGTGTTTATTCAGGGTAATGAAGAGCCTTGGGCAAAATCTGCCATGTCCCAAAAGTAATCTAGGATTGTACTTGTCACTTGATTACCTGATAAATAAAACTGGAAATTGGCAAATACATTAATCTGAAAAGGATTTTTTCACCATTGCAGTTATTAAATTGAAGAAGATGCACAGTTATACTTCAGTGGGAAAAACCAAATCCAAAACCTGTAGCTCATCCCAGACATCCATGCATGGTTGTTGTGCTTGTGTCTTTTAATCACTCTGGTTTGGTACCAATCAGAACAATCCATCATTCTCACAGCACTGGGAGAAAAGCAGGAAGCACAGCTCAGGAAAAAAAGCTGAAGTCTCTGGGACCCAGAAAATACACAGTGCTGTGTAAGAAGAGAAAACTCTCAGGGATGGGAAGGAAGGAATGGCAGGCTGGGGGAATATTCAGTAGAAGATTCTGAGCTCCTCTGAGCAGCTCCCTGAACAAAGACTTCTTGGAGACATGAATCTGATCCCCAGCAAAGCCAAGGGAAAGCCACAGATGAAGTATTTTCCTTTGTCTCCCATCAGAATGTTTCTGATTTGATTGCAAAAATGGAGATGTTATGAATGCACTCACTGCTCTGCCACCATGCCAAGGTGACCTCAAGAAGCAGCACATGCCACAGTGCAGGACTTCCAGCTCCCTGTTAGCTGGACAGCATGGGCCACCAAAGGCACCACCAGCTCATCCATCAGCTGCTAGCAGACTCAAATCATCCCCTCCCTCTTCATTTTCATGGTAAGGAATAGTTGTGTTTCTGTTTGTTCAAGCTGCAATTTGAGGGAATTCAGTTCTGTGTAATTAAGGAATGCCCCTCCTTGAAATGGGGATTACCAGGAGATAATTAACCATGCTGGGAATCTGGTGTTTTGAGAGAGCAGTCGTGCTAAACAAATGACACAGCCAAGTGCATGTTGGGAATGTTTGCTACAGAGGAAATTATCAGCATTATGAGCACAGGTTTGCTTTCTATTAAATCCTCATTTACATTTCACTGCATGTTAATTTAGTTCTAAATTTTATGTGACTTCAGAGTCTCTTGATCTGAATTGTTCAGACTGTGCCTAAACCCACCTCAGCTTGGAAGGTTGTCCCACCAGGCAAAATCTGGGGGCTCCTGAGTCCCTGAGTCACCACAGACAGGCAGCAAACAATAAAATCCCACCAAAACAAAGAAGAGGATTGGCCATCAGAGATGTTTGCTGTTGCCACCAAGTTGTCCAGCAGAAGCTGGAGTCCAGGGAAGGATGCTTTCACAGTCCCCAGAAGTTTCCACTTGCAGGGTTTTCTCTTCATCCACCTTCCTGAGCAGATTGTGCATGGTTTCCCTCTGAGAGCTGCCTTCACAGCAATCCAAAACTACCTGTAACAAAAGAAACAGCCACAAAAATATCTGTGACAGCTTCCTACAAACTCTTGGATCTGAACAGAGATCAGAAAAACTGGACAGTACCACAACACTGCACTAGATCCCTACCAGAGCTTACACAATTTAACTGGAAGGGGTTGTTACAGTTACAGGAACACCCAAACACGGCTGAGGTGTAACAGACCTCACCTGGAAAACAAAACTGATGGGTTCTTCCACCAAGTCCAGCTCTTGGAAGAGGCTGACAAGCAAAAACTACTTTTTAAGAGAAAACAAAAGTAGACTTGAAGAGAGTGTTCAGCACAACACTTCATGTAATATTTTTAGTGAATACTTTTAAAACTGACAGTCTCATTTCCATTTCCGCAATTTTTCTGTTTGCCATCAAAAAATTGATGGCCAGGAGAAAATACTCTTATTATTTAAATAAGCACCTATTGACTGAATTATTATTTCCGTGAGGAGGCCACAGATGCAGTTTGAATGCTCCAGGATGACAGTAAAATATCTACAAGGCTCCTACAAGGGAGAGACACTTGGCAAATACAGGCTGATCTCCTTTGCACCAACACTGTGCTCCTGAGCAGAACCTCTGCAGGGCACCAGCCCAGCTCCCTGATGCCAACAAACACTACACAGTCCTATCAATAAAATTATTAAGATCTCTCCTAAAACTAGTTACATTTTTGCTCCCTTTCCCCTGGTTGGTAAGCTCTTCTACAACCTCATTCCCCTGCTGATTCTTCTAATTTTCAGCTGAAATTTATTCATGGCCAGTGTATGTCTGTTTGTTCATGTTTGCCATTCAGCAGGACCTTGATGAATGGCTGGAGAATTGGGTGGAGAGAAACCCAGTGGGGTTCAGTAAGTCCAGGGGAGTGCAGAAGCTGATTTATAAGAGGAGCAACCTTATTTAGACAAAGGAAATGAAGACTGAGAAGGAATATGATCATGCTCTTACAGTGAAATCAGAGAGGAAGGGTAGGGTAAACACCTCAGGAGTTTAAAAGGCTTTTTAAGCTAAAAAATGAGGAGTACCAGGCACCTCCTCTGGCCCAGGTTCCCCTTGCAGGGGCAGTCTGACACTGCTCCTGGCCTCCAGGTTGCCTTCACTGCTCAGTTTTCACTATTCCCAGGCCCACAGAAGGACCTGAGACCACAGAGATGTGCAGCCCATGCTGTGCAACAGGCAGGTGAAGTGCCAGGTGAAGCATGTGGATGATGCTACCTTTGCAGACACACACACACCTCATCCTGCCCACACAGTTTGCCTATTTAGATTTTTTTACCTGCTTCTCCAAGGCAGTCAGGAATCCCTTTTTACTGCCTCCAAAGCTCTGTGATGGGGCTCAGCTGTGGCTGACTCTGGATCAGCTCCTCCCTGGAGCACGGCGAGCGAGCGGTCAGCGTCTCTGGGGGGAACAAGACTCAGAAACACAAGAGAAGAAATCAGTCAGTCTGAAAAAACTGACAGGTTCCTGAAGCCAGGGAGACTCTGAAAGATCTAAGTGAATAGCAAAGCTCAGCCCAAGCACAAGCAGCAGAGGAAAAATCGCTTTACTATTCTCTTTAAACTCTGTGAAAGGAAAATGTCTCATTTATCTAACAGAGCACAAAGCCACAAAGCAAGCTGGAGGTTAACACCAGGTTTGCAAGGCCACTGTTTTGTGTCAGACTCGAGGAAAAAAGAAGTTTTCAGTCCCAAGGCTCAGCTGTGCTCTGACCCACGCTGGCTGCCAGCCATTGATCCAGCCCTCCAGGCAGCAGTGGGGAGAGCCCTGCACAGCTGCACCTCCTGCTGCAGGCAGAAATGCTGCAGGATCCTGGCCAGCACCTGATAAACCTCTCACATGTGGATACTCTCTAAGGTTGCCCACTCACTTTGCCAAAGGTTGCACCCAATTTCCTACCTGCTTGCTGTGGGGCTTCTCCCTGCACTGTTCCTTCTCCATAAAAGCCACTCTCAGCTCAGGATTTGTGTCTTGAAACAGCTTCAGGAAAGACACAAGGGTCTGAGTGTCCAGGTGTCCTGAGTGTCACTGTCCTGGGTGTGGGCATCCTTCACTTTGCCCAGCAGCTTCTTGAACACTGTTCCTCTGCCTTGGCCAGACAGGCAGCCAGAGCCTGCAGCAGAACAGAAATGCAGGAAGGCTCAGAGAACAGAGTCCACTGCCCCACACAGACAGACACAACAAGCAGAACCCTGGAGTTTAGGTCAGGGGATAAAAAATTAAACAGAAAAAGGTAACCACACACATGCACACCATTGAACCCAAGCTCTGGCCTGTGGCCACCTGCTCTGGGAAGCAGCAAGCCCTGCTGCCAGCCCTTATCCACACAGCAAATCCCACAAACTGGAGCTGCTTCCAGCACCAGTTTCTTCATGTCCAACTAGCCAAAGACCACTAAGTGTGAAAGACCTGGCAAAGTGGGAGTTTAACACTGCTACTCTGGAGGGCAAAGCTAGGGCAAGACATACTGGATCCTGCTGCAGAACAAGGAGGGATCACCTGCACAGAAAGCATTTCAAGTGGAACTTTCAGGAATCTCCATTCTCAATCACAATGGAATTCTGTCTCCTAGAGAAAACTCTGGGGAGGAGGCACGAAAACTCTGAGTGCTGCAGGCTCCCAGCACACCTGGCAATCAAACCCAGAGCTCCAAAATCCATTTCAGTAGCCTGAAACAGCAACCAGAGGCAGATGTGCCTGTACAGTTATGGAAATAAAAGGCAAAGAAATAAGCTGGAACTCTTACTCCCATTTCCCCAGAGTCCTTTGATGCTGTAAATATTACCCCTGAAGACACATGCTCCCCAGCTCTCCAGGAGAGATGCCAGCCTTTCAGAGCAGGCAGCCTTTCTTGGAGACTCCAGGGATTCCATAAAGGTACCTTTGAAGTGGGAAGTTCAGCTCTGCTCCAGGGAGAATGGCCATTTTCTGCTGTCACTGTCATTTTTATTCCAATGATAAAAAAGCCTGTATGCAACTGCTTGGGGCTGCTCCAGGAGCTGGTGGAGTGGCTTTTCCTAGCAGGTGTAAATGCTCACACATCAGGGCAGTGTGGCAGTGCAATGACCTATTGTAGTGACTCCACAGAGGGGACACAGAGTCCCAGCTCCTTCCACTCACAGCAGGTTGTCTGCCAAACAGAGAGTGTGGACATGAAGGGCTCTGGTGGTAAAGAAAACACTGATGTGCTGAAGAACAAACATCAAGGTACTTTTTAATTCAAACATTAATTTGTAATGAAACTTGATAACCAGATCATGTTCTCAAGGTTTGCGTGCCTGGCCCCTTCCAGATCAAAATGAGCATGTAAAACACAAAATATCTCCACTCTCACCATCCTTGAGGTGCTCAGATCCTGCCAAATCCATGTGTGCACTAATATGGATGAAATTGCATTGTTGCAATATTTTTTTTTTTTCAGTTTCACTGCTGGCTCTTCTGTGGCTCTGTGATTATCCAACCTAGTGCTGTTCCACAGGCATGGACAACCCCAGGAGCAGCTCCGCACACCTGACCCTCAGAGAAGCTCTGTGACCCCATTAAGTCAATCAACTATCAATCAACTATTGTATTGTGCATACAGTAATCAGAGAAAAACCATGTTCATGTTTTATCTTCAGAAATCTAAAGGTTTTTTTCCAAGCCTGCATCTGGACATGATTCATGAGGGAGACCCCAGGAAGGTTCTGTGGAAAACGCTGACCCCCTGCTTGTCCCACACAACAAGAACAAAAGATCAGCCCAAACTTCTACAAAAATACACCAGAACAGAGGAGAAAAAACCTTCTCTAGCTCTGTCACCATGGAAAAAACCACCAAACCCTCACAAGCTCTCTCTCCTAATCAGGATGCAGAAGATAACAGGAAACTTCTTTCTTCTGCCTCATCCAGAAATCCCTGCAGCTGCAAATGAAGGGTGACAAGGACTGGCTGGGCCCACAGGCAATGGAAATGATCCACAAACAGTGACATTTATTCTGCGTGGGAGAACCAACCCCCACTTCATCTGAACCTGGTAGTAGAGGGAACAAATGAACTGTGCAATAATTTGAATTGAGTTTCTCTAAGAGAGCACAGGAAGATAAGACTTGACATTGGCGAAGCTCTTCTACGCTTCCCTAAATTACTGCAATTTCAGTCTTGTTCTCATTTCCAAGCAGGTTTCCTCCAAGCCAAAACCAAATTAGATAGGAATAGTTTATGTGAAATGTACAGAGAAACTATAAAACAGAAACAACCCCAAAAAGCCCCATCTCCCCACACTGAAAAGCAATTCATCTGCATGTTTCAGTCTGGGGAGCAGAAAACAACCTCAGACTCAGAGAGAAGCAATAGTTCTCACAAAAGCCAGCCCTGCACCACAGATCTTGTTGGGGAAAAACCCCACAACCAAATGGGTCTCCACCAGAGGTAGGAGGAAATAGGCAGGAACAGCAGAGGGGAGCAGACCTGAGTGCTGCACAGAACAAGATACCGTGCAGGGATGAGTTCACCAGCAAAGGAAAAGATACTGAGAGGCATCCAAGGCCAAATTCCACTGAAACCACAGCCTGCACACCAGGACAACCTTGATGCCAATAGGCAGGCTGGCAAAACTCCCTTAAACCCCTGTGCTGCCCAGGCTTTACTGCCCAAAACAACCTGGGCTTGCCTAGAGAGATCAGCTGCTTCCAAAAGAGAATATTCCAGAGGAATGGGAGATCTCTCCTGCAGCAGGGCAAGCACACCCAAGCAAGAATGATTTCTACAAAGAAACAGTGTCTCACCGGCTTCCAGACACACTTTCACTTGCCCTGAGGCACTCCAGACTTCAAACAAATGACTAGCAAAAGAATACAAAGAAAGGGAGGGGGGGAAAAATGAGAGAGAAAAAAAAATCCATTGACATATACCACTGGCACAAACTCAGCCCGAGTTACACATCCCAGCTCGGCTCTTTGGAGCTGAACTTGGACTTCAAGCATGACTTTAAAAATACACTGCTGCCCCAAAAAGACACAGCAGGCTCTTGTAAGGAAAAGCTGCTCTGTGTGCTGCAAACAGACTCAGTGCTAAGGTCCACAGGTCCTGCTGGTCCCAGAGGGGAGCTCAGAGAAGGACAGATCTGGCTGAGCCCTTGTTTATGACAGGCTGCAGCCTGTTCTCCCACTGCCCTGGGTCTGACACTTTTCATGCTTGTCACAGTTGAAAAGTGATTTTTCAGGAAGGCTTAAAGAAAATCCATTTCTCATTTATTCAGCATTTATTTATAGCTGCAGAAAAATTGTCCAGCTACCGCTCTGTGGTCAGACACCCAAACTGGCTCTGAGCTCCACAACCTCTCGCTTGGTTCCTGCTGTAACAGCTCCTTTGGGAGCACAAAAGGCCAGCAATGGATCTGTAAACTTTCCCCACCGGGTCTGAAGTGCTGAAGGAACATGAAACAGCAGCAAAGCAATAGCAAATGGGGCTGTTGTGCCGTGCAGAAGCTGCAGCTCACAGAGCTGGGCACTGTGCTGGCACAGCTCTGCCCTCAGCAGGAAGGGGAGGCAGGGACAGGGACAAGGACTGCTGGCACAGGGCCATGGAGCTGCCAGATCCCTTCTGCAGCACCCACCCACACTGCACAGCACCCACCCCAGCTCAGCTCTGTTTGTAAAAGTGCACAACAGATAAAACCCTAAACCTGACGTGTTTATGTGATCATAAAACAAACATACAAAAATCTAGTCCTTCTCTGTGCAGGTGCTTGTCTGCCCAGCCTGGCTTGTGCTTGCTACTGCAAATGTGAATTAGGAGCCACATCTCTCTCCCAAAGTCCCCAATATGTTATATTCCACAACATCAGGAGAACCAGCTGCTAAGGGAACACGAGCTTCCCTCCATGAACATTTAAATGCTCAGCAGAAAACAATCCTGCACTCCCCAACCCAAGGGAATTCTCTTCTGTGCTGTCACAGGTTGGGGTTTTTTCCTAATAAAGATGTGGTCTTGGGCTTTTATAGTGAAAATGTCCCATGTCCTGTGATCACACTGCTTCTGGAGGGACTTGGATCCAGACAGCTTCCAGCCACCACTACATGGGAACATGGAGAGCATGGTAGTCCCCAGGCTGTGGAACAGCACACCTTCCAAAGTTTGAATAACAAGGGAGCCACAGAAGAGCCAGCAGTAATACCTTTTCCCCTTCAGAAAGGCATGCTGGGCAATTCATGCAGCTTGGTATAAAAAATGTGCTACCAGAAATGGCTGGGCTGAGGACAGCAAGCACAGTCCCATCCTTGCTCTACTCTGGCCACAGCTTTTCTGCAGCCCCTGCCACTACACAGCAGTGTGCAGGCAGCATGAGTGCCCACCCAGACTCACCACAACCATTCACAAGCTCTGTGTCCCCCTGCCCCACTGCACAGCAGTACAGACATCACATTCTGCTTCTGTGCTGCCCTCGAGGTGGGACAATGGGTGGCATCTGGCTACCACAGCTCAGAGAACCCTTCAGCAAACACCCAGCAGCTGACTCAGTTACCCCCCTCCAACAGGAATGAAGCATTTACCAGGTCTGACTGCTCCTAAAGCAGCACACAGGCAGGAGAAGCACCACGGGGCAGCACCCAGCTCCCCCTGCCACGCCCTGTCCCACTCCTCCCTCAGCAGCTCCACAGAGAGCAGCAGATGCTTCACAGCAAGACACTGCTGAGGGTTTGGGAAATCTATTTTGGGATCTCATATGTCAGTTGTTTACAAGTCAATACAGTTCCTGAAGCAAATGCCATAAACAGGAGGAGAGAAATGTGTGCTGGAGCTCTCCTACAACACAAGGATGTCTTCAGGACAGGACACAGTTCTTTACCTGCATGCCCAAGGAACTTGCCCTCACAGATGCTTCTCTCCAGGGTGTTGCTCAGCTGAGCACATGTTGCTCTTTGAAGAACCAGGCACCAGTTTCTCATTAAACAATTTCCTAAACAAGGCACAAACTAGTACAGCCCTTAGCAGGGTGAAGAAAAAACTTGCATGATTTATGGAACTAAACACATCTACCTCCTTTTGAGAGGCATCCATTTCTTTGCACTCTTTGAGTCTTTTCAGCACAGAAGGAGCCTCAGAGAAAACATTTTCATGTTGAACAAAGAAATCCAGTTTACAGCTTTTGCTCTCTGCTGCTGTGTAAGAGAAACAAGATGAGTTATTTGCTAATTGAATGGATTCACAGAAAGCATGATGTGATTGAAAGGCATCAGTTTGTAACCATCACATTGGCTATAACAGGAAAATTGTGACTTATAAATCCCTTCAGAAGACATCACACAGCCTGGGGGGAAAACCAACAGTTTGTTTAACACCAGTTATAAATGGAACATTTATTTTAAACCCAGTACAGCCTCTGTTTTCCTCCCATGCTGAACAGGAGTTTAAAGGATAAGGTAGCATTAGCAAGCAACTCTGTTCACTTGCTGTTAGACAGATTGTCTAAGCAGCCCCATGTCCTGCAGTAGCACAGATCCCACTGCATGGCAATCACATGCCTGGGCAATGAAAGTTTTGCTCACTACATCTCTGGCAGAGCAATGAGCATGAATCAATTACAAAACCCAGAGCAAGAAAATCTCTGCAGAACAGAGGGACATGTTGCTGTTGCTCCCAATCCAGGGCAAAATAAAAAGATCAAACACAGAGTAAAAATATCCCAAAACAGGCAAATGACCCAACCTGTTTCAAATAAAAGGCAATGCTGTGCTCAGACCCACAATGTCTCACCCAAATCCCTCAATTGCCCTTTCCCCTCTAGAGGCTCAGCAAGCTCCTGATCCATACAGCCCCTCCACTCAGCATGGGCAGGCTGGTCAGGGCCAGAGCCTGAATCCTCCTGGAGGGACCTGGAGTCACCCAACATCACGTCCTGGTGAATCCAGGTATGACTCACAGCAAATTCCTGGCCAGGAGGTGAAACACCTTCTTCCATTTCTGCTTCTACAGGGCCAGGTAAAGGAGAAACTCTCTGAGTGAGGATGATGAATGTTTTTTCTTCATCAGGTCTTCCAGACTGGGGCAGGTAATTAGGTTCAGCTTGGTTTCCAGATGAATTTGCTTCCTGGCTGGAGACTCCTCTCACTACTGTAAGAGCAGAACAACTTATGAGATCCCTGAGGAGGTTTTTGCAACTAACAGCCACATCAAACATCTGCAGACTATCTGCCATGGAGATCATTTTGGTGAAATTATGTTTCCCCAGTGGGAGTTTGCCACTGTACATCATCTCAAGTAAGAGTGCAAACTCCTCAGGTGTTACCACAGAAGCATCAGTGGGAGAGGGTGTCTGTGCTGTCCAGCAGGGATTTAAACAGCAGGCTGGCAGCAGCCAAAACCACCTTGTGTGCTCTAAAATGCACATTCACAATGAAGATGGTGCAGGCACAGAAGTGAGTGCACAGCTGGGGCAGCAGCTGCCAGCTGTAACTGGGAAGTTCCATGGTACCTACTGACCTCCTCTTGCCTTGGTCTCCACACTGCTTTCACAAAGCCCAGGTAATGGAAAGGACATGGATCCTGGTAGCATTTCTCTCTACAAGACAGAAAGAAAGAGTAAGAAAATGACTTTCCAGTTTACATATTTTAGTAGTTTACTATGCCTCAATTCTTTGTTTACAGCATGATCCTCATTCTGAACTCACACTCCTCGAATTCACTCCTCAGAGCAACTCACTCTGAGACCTGAAGAGTCTAGACAGTGTTCAAACCTAAGTGAGCAGATCTGGGCTGAGTACTGAGTCCCAGGAGCTATGAAAAGGGAGCAGAGCCTCCCTGATGTGCCATACACCTCACGGAGGTGTGAGTGCCCATCAGATCAGGCTCTGCAGTGCCAGGCTGTGCCTGCAGCCAGGGGCTGGAGCTCATGATGAATTCAGCTGCAGGTGGGGAAGAAGGGCATGAAGATCTCTTCAGACCATCTACCAAGCACAGAGGAGAATCCGAGGTGTTATTTTGGGCCTGCAAAGCATTAAGTGATTTGGGACCAGTTCATTTTCTCCCCCAAATTACTGGTAAGATGAGCAGGGCCATGTAAACATTAGAGCCCAGGGCCTTCAGCACCCCCTTCTCAGCACACCGTGGTCTCCGTTCACCGATTTATGAGTTTTCCCCCCTAAAATGCAATTTTTGGCAGAAGCCCATAACCCCAATCCCATCTACCACAGCCTCTCTTTAACTTTCCCTCTCCCTGCCCCATTGCAGGAGGGAGAATAGGACATCTGCTAACAGAGTTTTTATCCTACACTCTTCTTGTAGAGCTAAAATCCAAACTGGCCATTGCAGGAGGTGTGGTTGCCAGCCCAGGAAGGCTCCCTGCCCTGGGAGAGGAGCTCACCCCATCCCAGCCCATTTGCACTCAATCAAAGGCTCATTTCACAATCCTCATGGAAATCAGTGAACGAAGCAGGACAGAAAGCTGGGATACATCTCTCGTGCTGCTCAGCCCTGCAGTCCCTTGGGCATGGCAGTGGCCTCTGAGTGAGGGGCAATGTTCTGTTTTTAGCTGTGGGGAGTTAAGAGCAGTGACAGCCTTAAATCACCATCTGAATACTTTCTGTGCCTGTTTACCAGTTTCCTGTTTTCTTGTTACCAAGGCGATGATCTTACACTGAGGGTTATTGGAAAGCCAGAAAATCAAGGATTGCAATTCAATTTTCTTACCTCTCCCACGAAAAAGTAATTCAGCCTTTGAAGTGCTGAAAGATGCTGAGGGGCTATTACTTGTCTCTGGGGTGCTCCAAAGGGGCAGAGCAGGCAGCTCGCCCAGAGGATAATGTGAAATCCAGCACAGGGAACCAGCACACACCAATTTGTTTTTCAATCTGTTTTGTTGCAGTTTCAGAGCATCAGTGGAGACTGATAACAGAGGAAAATAAGCAACACTTTCACTAAATTCAGCACTCCACGGCCTCTAAAGGCAGCAAAATATACCACTCAAACTTCACCCATTTTGTCTGTCTGTCTGCACTGATGCTATGAATGGAAATACGACAGATCAAAAAACAAACAGCTCTGCTACAACTCTTAATGGCAAGTTTTCTTCAAACCAAGAGCTGCCCCAAAAAGCAAGAAAATCATGCAGTGGAAAACCTGCAGAAACCCAAAGAAACTGCCAAGGTTTGCTCCAGTCACTGCTCAGCCATGGACCACTGTGCCCAAGAATACCAAAAGTGTTCTAATTATATTTTGCAGATTGCCTTAACATCCTCAAAAAATAAAAGCTGGGCATCTGAACTGCTTTTTGTCAGGTGGGCTTACAACACAGAGAATGGTGTGTTGCAATTTCTTAGTGACTTGTTAAAAAAAACCAAAACTACACTACTTTGACCAGTTTATCAGCAGAAGTACAGGAATCACTTGTTCCCACAGCCAAGGGCAGGCATGGCTCTACACACCCCTTGATGCCAAGGCCTTTAAAATGACACTTCTCAGGCATGGTCACCCCAAAATGGGTCTGATTCGCTCAAACTTCTTAGTAAGGACACAGAATTACTGGGAGCTGAGTCTATCAAGACACCTGGAGTTCCACCACTGTCACCTCCTGCATCACGCTGTCAGAGAGGCACCTCCTCAGCCCCAAAACTCCCTTAAGACAGAAGGACTTGCAGCAGCTCTTCAAACATGAGTGCAGCTGCTCCAGAACAGCAGAGGAAGATGCAGCATTGTGATAAGCCATGTAGGGTTTGCCCCAGAAAGCCAACGTGCTTCCTCCATCTCCTGGAAGAATTTTGTAACTGCTGAGCTGCTTTTTGAGGGACAACAGGGACGTTTTTGGCACCTTCTTTAAGTGGTCTGTCCGAGCAGTTAAAATATACTGGAGAGAGGAAACAAGAGTGAATGAGTAGGGCATGGAGGATGGGAAAGGACCTCTGTTCTGGTCCATACTCCAACAGGCTGTTCCTGCACCACCCTGTCTTTGAACCAGGGTGTCAACCCAAATTCCTCCTCAAACACAAGACACTTGGCACATCTTAACCAAAACCCTGCAGAACCCTGCTGTCTTATGTCATGTCTGGCCCATAAATCAGGTGTGTCATCCTTCCTGACCAGCACAAGAGAGCAAAATGCCCCTGAGCCTCACCTCTCTGCAGGTTCTCCCTCTGGGCTTACCTGACCAGGACCCACCCCAGCTCACCTGGCCTGGGGACAGGGACAGCCCTGAGGCTGCCTTCTCCCTGCCCCCTGCAGCAGCTCATTTGAGCTGGAGATCACAAAGGAAAACCAAATGAGACCACTCAATTTTTGGTGTCGTGGAAAAAAACTGTTTATTTGTCTGTTGACGGGTCTGTCTTGATGGAGCATCTCAAAGAACAGATGTGATTAGTGGTCCAAAGCAAGGAGAGGAACCTGCTGTGAGCAAAGCGCAAGATAAAACCCTTCCATGCCTACCTTTAAAAAACTTCCTGGAGGGTCACACCTGCCCAAGCAGGGGCATACCCTAATGCACAGCTATTATAACACCTTTGGAGAGTCAATGGAACCCAGCGGACAGGCTTTGGAGCACCTATAAGGCAGACTTTGATTTAACACGGGTGGAGTGTGGAGGTCCCCGCTCCCGGCCAGGTTGAAGGCAGAGGCACCTTTCAGCCCTCCTCAACCTCTTGAGAGGCTTCGTAAGGGCTGGTCCCTCCTTGCGGGTGAGGGAGGCACCCACCCGTCCCGTCCCGTCCCCCGGCTCTCCGGCAAGAGGCGAAGCTCCCCATGCCCGGCACGGCTCTGGCACCGAGGGGAGGCCGGAGCCGGGACAGCCGGGCGAGGTCGCGGGGGAGCCGAGCCGCCCCGACCCGCTGATGCCGAGCAAACCTGGCCGGCCCCGCCGTGGTTTTACCTTTATTGGGCGCGGCGGAAACGGCGGGCGGCAGCGGGAACAATAATGCTACAGCCACAATAAAGATTCACCCACAATAAAGCCTCAACCACTGCCACCCCAGTGCCGCCCGCTCCCCCTCACAGCGCCGCCATCTTGGGGCCGCCGCAGCACCTCTCGCCCCCTCCCCTCTCCTCTGCTGTCTTCCCGTTTAATTTTATGTCCTCTGGCTGAACTTCCTCACCTTTTGTGAACGTAACTGATGTAGTCAGGCAACTTCCAGAGTGGAAGTTGCTTAATGAAGAAAAGAACTCTGTTTCTAGCGTTCGCGAGGTCACGTCACCGAAATAAATATGCATTAGGTAGGCGGAGAATATGTGTTGGATAGGCAGGTTCGTGTGAGTGTTACTGCACGAAAGATACAGCTTTCTACCCCCTTGATGTACTTGATTTGTGGAAACCTCCACTTTATACTATTAAACCATGTCTCTTTTCTGAACTAGACGTTGTATCTGTGTTTTGGGAACTCCTAAAACCCCTGACGCCGGCACCCCATCCCCAGGCAGCCCTGAGGGCCCTGCCGGCCATGGTGGCTCCTGTCACACTTCCACCTCCTGCATCAATGAACGACTCTGCCGCCGTCGGACTTTGGAAGGGGCTGCCCAGGGNACCGGCACCCCATCCCCGGGCAGCCCTGAGGGCCCCGCCGGCTGCCCAGGGAGGCGGTGGACTCACTGTTTCTGGAAGTCTTTAACGAAATACCGGACAATGTGCTTAATACCATGGTCTAGTTGACAAGGTGCTGTTGGGTCGTAGGTTGGACTCGGTCTCAGAGGCCTTATTGAACCTAATTGATTCTGTGATTCTGTAATAAAACATCACCTTCCTGTGGGAGGTGGTGGTGGTGGCCGGGTGAAGGCTGTGGGCAAGCAGCCAGCCGTGAGGGGCTGAGGCAGCAGGAGACACGTCCATCTCAGGGTCACCTGCACCTTCCAGCCCATCTCTGGGTGTATTTTAGGGCACTGGCTGTGGGACATGGGGCAGGTGGACACAGCCCTGGCTGTGTGTCCTGATCTGTTGCTCCATTACCTGCTTGGTTTCCAGCCATTGGATCCCCTGCGTGCTGCAGGCACAGCTCCCTGTGTGCCCTCCTGGCAGCATCTCACCATGGTGAGCTGGGGAGGGCACCTGAGGCACCAGGGTCACCTGAGGCACCAGGGTCATCTGAGGCACCGCATATAGAATTGGGGTGCTAAAGGCCGTGTGTATGTGTGTCACAGGCAGGGACCCTGGGCTGTGTGGCTGCCCCTAAGAAATGCAAACAGCCAAGAAGCCCCCCAGTGTTGAATGCCACCGTGCTTGCCCGTGTTTGGTGTATGTCAGCCATGTGTCAGTCTGTGCAACAGGATGCAGGGTGGGACCAGGCTGTTCTCACAGTGCATCCCGCTCCCAGGGTGGGGGTGACAAGACCCTGATCAGTATTTCTGTCATAGCAGGGATGGACCTTGTTCCTTCCCAAGACCCCAGTCCATATTTCCTCCATAGCAGGGGTGCTCCTTGTTCCTCCCCAAGACTCCAATCTGTATTTCTGCCATAGCAGAGGTACTCCTTGTTCCTCCCTGAGACCCCTATCTGTATTTCTGCCATTGCAGGAGAGCTCCTTGTTCCTCCAGGAGACCTCACTGTGTTTCTGTTCCCTGTCCCTCTGTCGGTAACCTGACCCAGCCTGTGGCTCACAAAGGACCTCCAGAAGCGTTTTTTCAGCAGCTCTGAGAGCTTCCAGATGGCCCCGGTGAGTGGGACTGGCCCTGCTACCAGCAGCCAGTGCAGAGTGTCCCCTCTGGCCTCACTAAGCCACAGCTGGGTGAGGACCATGCCCTGGCCAGCTCAGAGAGACCCCTCTCCCATGTGCTAAAGTTGAGGAGTTTTCTGCTCTCTGTGTGGTTGCACACCTGAAAGCCTGCTGGTCCCTCTAGCAGAGCTCTGGGGAAGTTTTGTCTGACTCGTGTCATTGGAGAAGCAGAAAGATTTTGGCTGAAATTTATATGAAAAATAAATTTAAAAATGCTGTCTCGCCAGGCAGTACATGGAGTAGCAGGGTAGTTTCCATTCACATTCCCAGGCCTGGAAAGGCCATCCATCTATTGATAAACTGTAGAGGAGAGCTAATGAACTGACTCATTTGCATAAACAAGTGCTAATTGCAAGTGTGGAGAGGTGTGCAGAGTGATGCCCTGGGCTGTGTGTGACCTGGTGACCAGCAGCAGGCAGTAGGGCCTGGGACTGCAGGTCCTGGCGACTGCCAAGCCCTGTCCCCAGGGAAGAAGATGAAATTCTGGGGCTGGCATGTGGTCAAGCAGATCAGCTTGCAGACAAATGGGTATTAATTAGAAACCCATTATTTAATGAGACCTGTTCTGCTCTGGGGCCTCTGCTTTGCCAGGGAAATGCCTCTTGGCCAGGTCTGTCAGCCAAGATTGGCATGGCAGCTATTCCGTGTATACAATAGAAATGGCATCACAGCAGCAGGTTTCAAGGTCACTTTTGGTGAATGCAGCAAAAGCAGGACAGGCTGTTTTCTTGTGGACATGTGGAAAGAGGTTCATGGGAACCTGCTCACACTATGGTCCTTTGCCTGTCTCCTGCCCTGAGTTGTCTTTGCTACAGCTGCTCCACCAGTTTTCTCCTGAGTGCTCTTATTTTATGAGTTGAAGGAATCCCTGTGAGAGACCTGGACACAGATCTGGTTCTTTTTATCCCCAGCCTGGTGATCAAAGCAAGATGATGCTGAGAAGTCACCAGTGGCTCTTGCTCCATGGCTGCTGACAGCAGCTGAGCTGGAGATGATGCCCCAGCTTTGAGAATATCCTGCTCCAGGCTGCTCGGGGAGAGGCTGGTATATTCCAGGGAGTACTGATGAGATGAAGGGCAGTGGCTGCTACACCAGAAGCAACATCCCCATCAGATCTACACTTGCTGCAGGGCCATCTTGTGCTGTCTGAGGCATGCTGAGCCACAGCAGAGCAGGAGCTGTGTGTTGCAGTAGGTGCTTTCCCTGCAGAAGCAAAACTTTTCCTGCAAGGCCATCCTTGATGGCAGAGTCCTGATGTCTCTGATACCTTGAGAGTTGTTCCTTGTGAGAGTAACCTGCATCTCTGGCACTAAAACAGGTGAGGTTTTGGCTACAGGTTTGTGAGCTTGCCTGTCTGTCTGGCACTGTGATACTCCTTCCTGGAGCAGGCACCTGTGGGAACAGCTTTTTGCCAAAATTAGAGAGAAGAAGAAGCTGAATATCCCTGCCCAGATCAAGGCAGTGCAGCAAAAGGTCATAAAGGGGTGGCTCTTGGCTGAAACCAGTTCTGGAACTGAAACTGGTGTTTGCTGGGTGGTGTCTGTGATTCAGGGGGGCCTCAATGGGATGGCAGCAGCCAGCTGGAAGAACACCTGTGGAATCCTACCTTGGAGGGGATGGATGGTGGTGTGTGACAGGACAGTGGCATGATGAGCAGTGATGGAAGACAACACTCATGCCTTCAGAGAAGCCACACAGACTTTTCTCCAAAGCCTGGGGAAAGGTGGTCAGGGGCACCATGACACTCTGGCTACAAGGACAAAGGCAGACTCAGAAGTTCCTGTCCCCATCTCCCTGTTTCTGTCCCCTCTGCTGCTTAACTCAATGGCATTTGTGTCCATGCCATGTAAATCAAACCAATGCCATGATCCAAGAGTAGTCGCCCCTAATAAGAAAAGGGTGAGGAAAAAGGGGACCTGAAGAAGTTCCCAGTGTAGCTTTGTCAATTCCCAGCACCGTAACACTCAGTTATCCCTTGAAAACATCTTAATTCTTGTACAGCAGATCCTGATGGATGGAGCTGTACCACTGAGTGCTTCATTTCCCCAAGTGTAGGACTGCAGGATAAAGCTCTACCAGGTGACTCTCCAAGGAACCCACAGGGAAGGACCTGAGCTGGTTTTGAGTTCAGTGTCCTGCCAGGGATCACCTGAGTGTCCCACAAAGGAGTCCAGGTGACCATGTAACCTGTCTCCAGCTACCATTCTCACTGGGAGCAGGCAGAAGTCCCACAGATCCAAACAGGCCTTATCTCCTGTCCCTTGAAAGAGCCCCTCTTGCTGAGACACCCAGCCCAGTGAAGAAGTGAGAGCAGCCCTGTGTAGCTCTGCCAAAACAGCCTCCACACAGCTTGGAGAGCTCACATCAGGGAGTCAGATGGGGTGAAACCCAACCTCCCCTCTGGAGCTGGGACACTGAGACACAGTCCTCTCCTCTCCAGAGGTCACGTCTTCTGAAGGAATGGATCCAGGAGGTCTGGCTGGGTGGGATCACTCCAGTGGCCAAATCCAAACTATGCTGGTTCCACATGTGCATATTTTCCAGGCAACACAGACCTTAAATCTGTTCTTGATGCTCTTGGAGAATCTCTAGGTGACAGATGGGCAATCAGCACAGATCTACCCATTCGGGGAAAGGAAGTAGGAAAAGACACAGACATTTCACTTTAGCTCAGGCAGGGACAGCAGTGTGCCACACTTTATGCCATGCAACCACATCTGTCCCCCCCACGTTCATAAGTCTCCTCTGCCTCGCAGCCTGGGTGGTAGCAAGCTCCGTCCCCGGCTTGCGGCTTCTCCTTTGAGCGCTTGAGGGCACTGTTGGAGTTTGGAAAGAGGCAGATTCCTGGGGTGAAAGGTTTGTTTTGTGTTGTACCGCGCAGAGGCACATCAGTTTTGTGGCTTCTGTTCTCAGGGGTCTGCAGCTTTGGTCTGAACGCTCCGTCTTGGGCAAAACCTTCCACAGAAAATATCAGGTCATGAGGACTTCTTTTATCTTCATTTTTTCTGTAAACATTTCTCCCAACTTTTTAACCCCGAGGCTTCTCTCTTGAGGGTCAGATCTCGGGGAAAAGGCTGGGCTGCACAACGAGTTCTTGAGGGGAAGCAGAGGGTTTGATCACATGGAATTACACTCCACCTGCACAGATGGTTTAATTTTCCAAAGCACTGTTGATGCAAGGACGTGCAGCCTGTCCACATGTGAACACAAATCTCCTTGCCCCTGGTGCCTGTCTCCAAGAAAGGCAGCAGCAGCACAGGCTGTGCTGGGGGTCAGCACTGCACTGGCTCCAAAGGGCTGCACACAGCTCTCTGCTGGGAACCTGTGCCAGAATAATTATTTACATGTGCTGGCATAAAGTAATTGCTAATGGAGTGGAACACCGTGCACGACCCCTCTGAGCTGTCACAGAGGGACACACTGGGAGTTACCAAGCAAAGCGCACTCTCCATGTACCAAACCAGATTTCCTCCCACCCCAGTCCTCCTCGCTCCTGCCACTGGAGCAGCTGCTTCATGGCAGAGGAGTTTCTGCCCCTCTTTGCCCCATCCTCTTGCCTTTGCCCGCACATTCCAGGCTTGCACTCAGAGACTGTAAGTTGCCCTGTTATTCCATCTGAATTGCCCTCAAAGCTGAGCTGGATGGTGTCCTGGGGAAATCCCCACTACCATTAGGAAGCAGGGACTGTAAATGGGTTTGAAATATTTCACGTCTGTGTTTCTCCAGCCAAAGTGATGTTTCCCTGAAGAGATGGACTGCTGGCACCCAGACTGACTTTGTAACACCCTCCTGTAGTTCCTTGTCCATCAGCTTCCTTGGCTTTTGAACTGATTACTTTTTATTGCAGTGATTCCCAAGAGAGACCATCTTCATGGCATTTGCCATTCCTGCTTCTTTCTGTGGGGTATGTGGGGAAAAAAGTCTTATGTCCAGCTTCCCACAGGATACTGAACTGTGTTCACTCTGTTGCTGAGTGTGGTGGTCCATTCTGATCAGAACATGTTGAGATCAGGCTTTCCAAAGGCCATCTTCTGCTTCTCCATCAGATTCTGACTTCTGTGGCCTCTAGAAAGTCCAGTTCCAAGGCTCTGTGGTTGCTGTTGCAGCTATCACATATCTGTGATCCATTACTAAATGTGATTAGGTTTCTTCCAGTCTTTCCACAGACAGGTTGGAGTTTCAGGAGGTTGCAGAGATTCCTTTCAGAATGGGGCACAGCACTTGTCTTCAGCTAAGCATCAATATCCAGCCCTGGCACCACTCCAGGCATGCTTTCATCCTCCACTCAGCATGCCTAGGCATCTGTCCATGATGTGAGCTCTCCAGTCCCCTGCTATTAGTGCCTGGCCTCTTGTAGGCAAAACCCCACCTTAAATGTGGCACAGAGTTCACCTCTTATCTGCTATTGGCAGGTAGGAGCTATTGTCACATTGATTGTTTTGTGATCTCACCAACCTTGCTGTACAAATTATTGTGCTGCCTCAGTACTCATGTCTACTGGGATCTTTGAAACATCCCTTGGGCCTCTCCTTCCAGCCTATCACAAACTAACAGACTGAAGATCCATCTGCACGTGGTGAAAGGAAGGGATGCCCAGCTCAACTTGAACTCTTTCTTCTCTCCAAGGCTCCTCAGAAGGGGTTTCATGGTGAGCAGGGATGGCTCAGCATCTCTGTTGCACCGAACTGGGCAATTCTCCCCTGTCAGAGGTTGCAGCTCCTGTTCTGTGTGAGCACAACCTCCCTCCTCCCTGTCACTGCTGTTAGCAGAGCAGCAAACTCCTGCCTTGGCAGGATCCCTGCTCCAAGATCTGCAAGCTGCAGACTGCCCTGGGCACTGAGCACATGCACTTCTTCCACTGCTTTATTCCCTTTGCAAGCCCTTGCTGCTGCAGAGTTCCCTGCTTCAAAACCAAGTATCTATTTCTTCTCCCGTGCCTTGGCTTTAGGTAAAAAACAGGATCTCCGTACTCTCATTTTTTCTGGTGACAGCCGCCATCAACACCTCTCTCAGCTGTTCTAGTGCTTCAAACACCATTCCTGGGCTGAAGAGTCTGTTCTTCCAGAAAGCTTATCCCCATTTAGATAATAAAGTGTTTTCCTTTCGTTTTCCTGCCTTTGCTCTGGGTGGCCAGCTCTTCTCGCAGCCTGTGTTTCCTTCCATGCATGTGCCTGGGTTTGTCTGTGATCCAGCATCCCCGGTGGTCTGGGTCCCTATGTGTTGTCCATTTGCTCTGTTTCTAGGTGCTGATTTGTTTTCCTATTAATCTCCCTCCCTCCCTCCCTTGCTCAGCTCTCCCTAGACTGACTGCTGCCAACATGTTTCATGTATCCTGCGCTGCGTAATAACCCAGGGGAAGGGGACTTCATGCCTGGACCCTGGGGCTCTGTAAGAGCTATTTCCAGAGGTGGCAGGTGCTGGCAGGGCTCCAGCCATGCGTTCCCTTGCTGATTTAGTTGCTCTCCCTCCAAACTACCCCCCATGGCACATGTCCCTCTGCACGTCCCAGCCTAGTTATTGCATGGACCATGTTCCTGCTGGGGCAGAGCACTGCCAATCCCTTTTTGGCCCTCAGCACAGGGAGGCAGCTGCACACCAGTGCCTGCTGCTGGATGGGAGTGGGGAGCATGCTCAGCTTGCCTGTGACCATGCTTTGCTTTTTCTGCTGGAGGAGCAGAGGATGGAATCACCTGCAGCCACCGGATGGTTCCAAGGTAGTGCCATCATTTGGCTCCTCTCTGGGCAGCAGAACAGAGCTGCAGAACAGAAAAGGGCTGGATCACAAAATCACAGAATGGTTTGGGTTGGAAGGGACTTTAAAGTTTATTCTGTTCCACCCCCTTTCCATAGGCAGGAACTATCCCACGTTGCTCCAAGCTCTGTCAACAGAGCTTGCCTTGAACACTTCCGTGTATGGAACAACCACAGCTTCTCTGGGCACCCTGTGCCAGGGCCTCACCACCCTCATAGGGAAGANATGGGTTTGAAATATTTCACGTCTGTGTTTCTCCAGCCAAAGTGATGTTTCCCTGAAGAGATGGACTGCTGGCACCCAGACTGACTTTGTAACACCCTCCTGTAGTTCCTGGTCCATCAGCTTCCTTGGCTTTTGAATTGATTACTTTTTATTGCAGTGATTCCCAAGAGAGACCATCTTCATGGCATTTGCCATTCCTGCTTCTTTCTGTGGGGTATGTGGGGAAAAAAGTCTTATGTCCAGCTTCCCACAGGATACTGAACTGTGTTCACTCTGTTGCTGAGTGTGGTGGTCCATTCTGATCAGAACATGTTGAGATCAGGCTTTCCAAAGGCCATCTTCTGCTTCTCCATCAGATTCTGACTTCTGTGGCCTCTAG
Organism: Alaudala cheleensis; assembly: GCA_013398995.1. Lineage (NCBI taxonomy): Eukaryota > Metazoa > Chordata > Aves > Passeriformes > Alaudidae > Alaudala > Alaudala cheleensis. The sequence goes on from VWYE01029194.1 coordinate 79,767, forward strand.
AAAGTCCAGTTCCAAGGCTCTGTGGTTGCTGTTGCAGCTATCACATATCTGTGATCCATTACTAAATGTGATTAGGTTTCTTCCAGTCTTTCCACAGACAGGTTGGAGTTTCAGGAGGTTGCAGAGATTCCTTTCAGAATGGGGCACAGCACTTGTCTTCAGCTAAGCATCAATATCCAGCCCTGGCACCACTCCAGGCATGCTTTCATCCTCCACTCAGCATGCCTAGGCATCTGTCCATGATGTGAGCTCTCCAGTCCCCTGCTATTAGTGCCTGGCCTCTTGTAGGCAAAACCCCACCTTAAATGTGGCACAGAGTTCACCTCTTATCTGCTATTGGCAGGTAGGAGCTATTGTCACATTGATTGTTTTGTGAGCTCACCAACCTTGCTGTACAAATTATTGTGCTGCCTCAGTACTCATGTCTACTGGGATCTTTGAAACATCCCTTGGGCCTCTCCTTCCAGCCTATCACAAACTAACAGACTGAAGATCCATCTGCACGTGGTGAAAGGAAGGGATGCCCAGCTCAACTTGAACTCTTACTTCTCTCCAAGGCTCCTCAGAAGGGGTTTCATGGTGAGCAGGGATGGCTCAGCATCTCTGTTGCACCGAACTGGGCAATTCTCCCCTGTCAGAGGTTGCAGCTCCTGTTCTGTGTGAGCACAAACTCCCTCCTCCCTGTCACTGCTGTTAGCACAGCAGCAAACTCCTGCCTTGGCAGGATCCCTGCTCCAAGATCTGCAAGCCACAGACTACCCTGGGCACTGAGCACATGCACTTCTTCCACTGCTTTATTCCCTTTGCAAGCCCTTGCTGCTGCAGAGTTCCCTGCTTCAAAACCAAGTATCTATTTCTTCTCCCGTGCCTTGGCTTTAGGTAAAAAACAGGATCTCCGTACTCTCATTTTTTCTGGTGACAGCCGCCATCAACACCTCTCTCAGCTGTTCTAGTGCTTCAAACACCATTCCTGGGCTGAAGAGTCTGTTCTTCCAGAAAGCTTATCCCCATTTAGATAATAAAGTGTTTTCCTTTCGTTTTCCTGCCTTTGCTCTGGGTGGCCAGCTCTTCTCGCAGCCTGTGTTTCCTTCCATGCATGTGCCTGGGTTTGTCTGTGATCCAGCATCCCCGGTGGTCTGGGTCCCTATGTGTTGTCCATTTGCTCTGTTTCTAGGTGCTGATTTGTTTTCCTATTAATCTCCCTCCCTCCCTCCCTTGCTCAGCTCTCCCTAGACTGACTGCTGCCAACATGTTTCATGTATCCTGCGCTGCGTAATAACCCAGGGGAAGGGGACTTCATGCCTGGACCCTGGGGCTCTGTAAGAGCTATTTCCAGAGGTGGCAGGTGCTGGCAGGGCTCCAGCCATGCGTTCCCTTGCTGATTTAGTTGCTCTCCCTCCAAACTACCCCCCATGGCACATGTCCCTCTGCACGTCCCAGCCTAGTTATTGCATGGACCATGTTCCTGCTGGGGCAGAGCACTGCCAATCCCTTTTTGGCCCTCAGCACAGGGAGGCAGCTGCACACCAGTGCCTGCTGCTGGCTGGGAGTGGGGAGCATGCTCAGTTTGCCTGTGACCATGCTTTGCTTTTTCTGCTGGAGGAGCAGAGGATGGAATCACCTGCAGCCACCGGATGGTTCCAAGGTAGTGCCATCATTTGGCTCCTCTCTGGGCAGCAGAACAGAGCTGCAGAACAGAAAAGGGCTGGATCACAAAATCACAGAATGGTTTGGGTTGGAAGGGACTTTAAAGTTTATTCTGTTCCACCCCCTTTCCATAGGCAGGAACTATCCCACGTTGCTCCAAGCTCTGTCAACAGAGCTTGCCTTGAACACTTCCGTGTATGGAACAACCACAGCTTCTCTGGGCACCCTGTGCCAGGGCCTCACCACCCTCATAGGGAAGAATCTCTTCTTATCATCCAACCTAAATCTATCCTCCTTCAGCTTAAAGCTCTTGTCCTGTCAAGGGGGATGCTCTCCAGAACTCAGCCATGCAGGTAAATCTGTGCCCTGTGCACCTGCCTGGGGAGCATCAAATCTCCAGGCCTCCATCGCAGAGTAGCAGTGCCTCAAACACTTCACAAGGGTCCTTTCTTGTGGACTGGGACCTGTTCTGTTACAGGATGAATGGAGGCCAAGTGGGAGAGGTCCTGATGGATGGCATCCATCAGCAAAGTGAGATCCATTCCTAACTGATGCAGGCAGAGCAGCATGCACCCCATGTATCATCCCCTGGCTATCCCAGTTCAAATGCCAGGCTGGACATTTTGGGAAGTGGTGTTGCAGAGCAAGCTTTATTTAAAAATCAGTTTGTGAGGTTGCTGATGATCATCTCTCCATCCTCAGCCACAGTGTGCTGTCCCTGCTGTCTGCTGACTCCTTTGTTTGGGCTAAAAGTCCATCCTGGGGATGACTTGAGGGTGGGGAAGGGGTAGATACAACCCCCATCTGCTTTCTACAGCAGTCACAGCTGGATGGGAGCAGTGCAGGGGATGGCAAAGCATGAGAGAAATCAGTAAAATCATCTTTCTCCCCCAAGAGAACATGCTCCTGGTAAGGAGAAAGCAGATCTGAAACCTGGATGTGGGAGGATGGAGTCAGTCTCCTGTGTCCACCCACTCCTTCTGCTATCACAGAGGAGCCCCCAGCTCATTCTGATGTGCCTGACTGGGTTGGCACTGAATTCCCTCAAAAGTTCATCATGTCTTCATGTAGGAAATTCAGGTTCTCTGTGAGCTACTGCTGCCAGCTGCCTCCCTGAATGATCCAGACCTCCTCCTCAGGCTGCCTCAGTGCATCCTGCTCACCCAGGAACAGCCAAAATGATGAAAACTGTCCCCGCCCACAGGCCCAGGCAGGGCTGCAGCAACCCTGCCCAGCGTGGGTCTGAGATAAATCACCAGGGCATGGAAGTCAGGGCATTTATAAATACTGATCCTGTCTTTGGAGAAGTTCAGTGTTTTGGAGAGGGAGGTTTTTCTAAATAGCATTAAATAGAGATGCTGGAATTATTCTTGGCTCTGTCAACAGCACGGAGCTGTGTAGCTGCCCTGTGTGTGGGGCTGAGTGCTCTGGCCTGGGCCCACTCCCTGCTCATCTCCCTTGAGGCTTCAGGCCTTGGGGTTGTTTATTTTGGGATCTCTCCCAGCAGGGCAGACATGGAAAAGGTCTGTGTGTCACAGAGCTCTTTGCAAGGGAAGTGTTTTAGGCCTCTGGCTGTTTTAGCTCTGTCCCCACAGATTGGGGACAGGTTGTGCATGGCCACACACCCCTGGCCCAGGGCAGCACTAACCCAGGCTGCCTTCTAATATATGGGACACAGCAACAGTCATCCTCTGGGAAAAACTCCTTTGGCACCTCCTGTGTACCCCACAGGCACCTGCACCACCTGGAAAAATGGAGGGGAGACTCAGAAATAGGGTGGTGAAAGGTTTCCAGCTACCTTGCAAGGCTCCAGAGGGGTTATGGGGATTAAGCATTTCTTATCAAGGCTGTGGATCAACCTCTGGAGGTCTTTTACTCCAGGATGAAGAATGGCACATGTTCTGGTGGGCTGGAACATTGGGTGTGAAAGGTCACTAGGTGAAAAGCAGAGACCTTGATTTGCTCTGATCTCCTGGGATGGGAGCCTCCAGAAAGAGAAAGTCTCTCAATCATTGGTAAAATGGTTTCAAATTCAACTTAATTTCAAAATTTCAAATTCACGTAATCCCTCAGGAAGCAGTGCTGGCCATCTCTCTAGCAACAATTCCTTAAATATGTGGGTTAGACTGCTCTGTCTGGGGGCACAGTAGAGATCAGGCAGATAATGGGTCAGCTGGAGAAACCAAACCTGTGCTCATTCATCTGGGCAGCTTGGGAGGCTGCTGGGAACCAGAGGTCATCCTCTCTGCAGGTGTTCAGAGACAGAGTTTTGCTGTTTGCCCTGACCTGGCAGCTTGAGAACATTTCTTCCTGAGACTGACCTACAGGAGAGGCCAGGCACAGGGACAACACACTAGATGGATGGTGAGCATTTGGTCATCCTCCAGGAGAGCCTCCAGCCTGGCCATGCCCCAGGGGCAGCACAGAGCTTCTCAGTGTCTCTGCAGCGTGGGGAGGATTTTGAGCAGTGAAATGTCAGGCAGTGTGGGCTGGCAGGTGCCAGGACAGCACAGGGGACTACAAACATCCCAAACTGAACTCAGTGTGAGCCAGCCTGTCCTCCCTCCTCAGCACAGCAGGTTTGCTGGTCCAACGATGCTGGGAACACAGCTAGGCTGAAGAGACCCCATTCCTGACACCAGCAGGGACAAATGAAGGGCCAATCCTGCACTCTCTTGTCCTGGAGTGGATCCTCTTCTTTCATCCCAAGGGTAGAACCGTTTCTCACAACAAGCACAGGGACCTGTTGGAAGGACACCTCCCTGAGTAACTGTGCATCTCTTGAGTGGTGAGAGATCTCTGGTGAGATGGGCTTTGGAGCACAGGGTGCACTGGAGAGCAGGGTGAGACACATCAACCATTCTCCTGCAAATGCTCCAAGCCCACATGCAGCCCAGTGTTAATAAATGCATGTTTATGGTAAACCACCAGGGACATTGGCCTGTGAGATATTTGATCTAAGGTTGCCGTCACCATTTTGCTGTTCCTCACCTTGAGGTTAAACCACAAAAGCCTTTTCTTTCTGCAGAGCTGAGAGAATTCCTGGCATCTGCTGTAGCAGTAGGTCACTTGCATCTGCAGCTACTAATGCAGGTTGCTGGAGCAAGAGCAATACCCTGTAAAGAAACTATAAATTCAGAAAGGCTGTACACCACAAACAAGGCATTTGATATTTTTAGGATATATTTTCAAGCTGCTGAGTTCACTCACCACTGTTAGAGCCCCAAGAGAAGATCCTCTAGATCTCCCCTGAAGTTAAACAGAGGATAGAAACAAACCCGAAGGCTCTAATTTTCATATACTAAGGGTGGTTCAATTAATAATTAAAATGATCAAGAGGCTGGAGGGGTTGTCTTGTGAAAAGCACTGAAAAGATTGGGATTGAAAAGTTTGAAGAGAAGAAAACTGGGACAGATGTGACTGAAGTGACCGAAGGGAGTGAATCAGGTGAAATTGAAATCAATCCCAAGGCCTAGAGCTGGGGGCAGTCAGTGGCACTGGCAGGATATCACTCTGAAACAGAGAAAAGGAAAGATTTCTTCATGCAGTGAGTAAAATCTCAAGAATTTGCTGCCACAAGAGGCTGTCAGCATGGGTGGGAAGGGATTAGACCGGCTAATGAAGAGCAGGTCCATGAGGGAATATCACAGGGAACAGTCAGACATGTGCCTTCTGCTGTCCCAAGCCCAGTGACCATGAATGCTGAAGTAGGAGGTGCTTAGGCTGCAGAAGGATCCCCCAAAAACAGCATCTCCCATTGCCTTTGCTGGTTGCAGGCAGGACTGGCTGTAGCCCAGTGAGGTTCCTATTCCCTTTCCTTTTGCACGATTTTTCCATTAGTTAGCACTCAGCTAATGGGGCATCTCAGCAACAGGCCTGAGCCCGTGGGGAGAACCTCCACCCTCATGATGGTGAGGAGAAGCTCCTGTTGATAGGGATGGAACAGATGGGAAGTGTGTGCTGTGCCCGTGTCCAGGCAGTGAGAGCATCCACACTCAGCTACAGAGGCGGAACGCCCTTGGCAGCTCCATCCTTGCCTGCACAGCCCTGAGCTGCCTGTGCCTCGTGCTGGAGCCAGAGCCTGGCTGTGCTTCTGTTCTGGACATGCAACCTCAGGGTGGGCCCCGAGTGCATCCTGGAAAGGAAAATGGTTAAAGTTGTTGTGGTCCAGACAAGATCTGCACCAGTGTGGGTCCAGTGGGGATGTACTGGTCTAGCACAAATCCTGCACACACATCAGCAGAGCTCTGTGCCACATCCATACAGACTCATACAGGCCATGCAGTTTTAGCTTTTTCTCTTCAGTGTTTGCAGAGGCAAATAGCCCATCTGCTTTTCCAACATATTTCTCCTTAATTATTTGGACTACTTTGGATGGGGCTTGGAGCAACCTGGTCTAGGAGAAGGTGCCCTGCCCATGGCAGGGGGTTGAGATAAGAGGGTCTTTAAAGTCCCATCCAGCTTAAACCATTCTATGACTCTGTGAGTCTTCTGAACATCCCCACTGAGCAGAGCTACATTATTTGTATGCTGTGATTGTTGTAATATCATCCAGCAATGCCCTGGGAGTTCCTGCAGTATCTCCCAGTCTCCCTAATTCAGAAACTCTGCTTTGTTATGATGCCACAGAAGGTGCCTGGAGAAGTGATGAGTCCATTGAATCCTCCTGGGCCAAAGCAGCTTCTGCTGTGTCAGCTGCAGCCCAGCAGTTTTCATCACCACACTCATGGAAGGTGTATTTTTCCTTTCTAAAGGTAGGAGGACATAATTCCCAAATGAAAATATCATCCAGTATAAGTGGGAAGAGGGAATTCCTGAGCAAAGTGTGTCCTGAGCATCTGCAAGACCCAACATCCCCTCTGCTGACCCTTGAGCAGACAATGTCAAGAGAAGTTCAGGCTGAACTCAATTCATATTTTCATTAAAAAATTATTTTCAGTTTTGTTTCAGTAACCTGTTGCTTTCCTAGAATGAAGTTCTGTTGTTCTAGATCTGCCTTTTAGGAGAATTCCAGAAATTTTCAAATGAGGCAGCCCAATGAGTTTGGGAGTAATGAGACCTGAGGGATGCCTCCCAGAAGTGCCTGGGGGAATTAATTTTATTGCATGCTGAGGGAAAGGAGGAGTCTCCCTTCCAAGGATCATAAACCAGGATCCTCTCCAAAGCTGCCACTCTGCACATTCATGAAATCCTGCCCTTGATGCCTTCCTGTAATCAACCTTGTCAGGCTGGGCTGAGACATGTAACCCCAATTCCCTTCTGTGAGCTGGGCTGGGTGGGACAAGGAGCAACTGAACTGCCACAAGTCCCAGCCATGGCACTCCTGTTTCACCAAGTTTTGTTCTACACAACTTCCCAGGAGCNGAGAATTTATTTTCAGTTTTGTTCTGAGAAGTCTAACCTGTTGCTTTCTTAGAATGAAGTATGGTTCTGTTGTTCTAGATCTGCCTTTTAGGGGATGAGGAGAATTCCAGAATTCCAGAAATTTTCAAATGAGGCAGCCCAATGAGTTTGGGAGTAATGAGACCCGAGGGATGCCTCCCAGAAGTGCCTGGGGGAATTAATTTTATTGCATGCTGAGGGAAAGGAGGAGTCTCCCTTCCAAGGATCATAAACCAGGATCCTCTCCAAAGCTGCCACTCTGCACATTCATGAAATCCTGCCCTTGATGCCTTCCTGTAATCAACCTTGTCAGGCTGGGCTGAGACATGTAACCCCAATTCCCTCCTGTGAGCTGGGCTGGGTGGGGGAAGGAGCAACTGAACTGCCATAAGTAGCAGCCATGGCACTCCTGTTTCCCCAAGTTGTGTTCTACACAACTTCCCAGGAGCTTTCTCCTCATGAAAATGCATTTCCAAAATGTATTTCCAAACTATCAGTCAGCAGCAGGAAGGTGTTCATTTGCATTTGCCAGGTTTTGAACAAGGATTGTTCAGGAACACTGCATTGATGGAAAAGATGAAAGGATTACAAAGAAGGTTTAATAGGAGACATCTTGCAGTCTCAGGCAGGATTTGGTGCACAGGGAGAGCATCTTTGTGCTTGTCTGCCTTTGCCAATGTCAATGGGAGCTAAGCCTGGCCCTGCCACCACCTCAGCCTGATGGAGATGGAATATCCCTCACACCACCATGGGTCATTTCAGGTTTTCTGAAAAGTCCCCATTTTTAACTTCACCAAGACCAACAGCTTCTGATTCAGTTTGCATCCACAGAAAAGTGGCCCAGTCTACATTCCAAGGCTGGATGGGATGAAGAGTTTATCACGTCTCTGAGCTCCTTGTTCCAATGGTCAGTTATTCCCACTGTTAAAAATAGTTCCTTTATCTCAAGCCCAACAACCACCAGCTTTGCTTTCCAATCCCTGGATCTTTTTCTGACTTTGTCTGCCCTCTTAAAGAGCCTTTGCACTCAGAGTATTCCCCCACATCAGTTCTCACAGACCACGATTAAATCACCTCTTAAAAACCAGATAAACTAAACAGATCATGTTCCATTTGTCTCTCACTGAGAATGATTTCTAGCCCTGGTAAAATTTCCTTATTCTTTCCTGAGCCTTTTCCAAGTTTTCAGTGTCACTCTCAAGCATAAGCACTAGACCTGAACGTGCCATTTTGGTGATGATGTCACTAAAATCACATGCAGGAGCAGTGCCACCTCTGTGATATCCCATTTGTGCATGGCAAGGTCCTGTCCAGCCTTGTCTGTTCTTGGGTTTCAGCTGAAGCCTGAACCCTCACAGGAGTCCCCATTCTCCCTGTTCCATCATGGCAGAGTGGCCTGCACATCTCATATCAATCCATCATTAAATGTTGACTGAAGTGCCCCTGATTTTCTGTATCCCATTGCCCATGAGCCCCTCATCCCTCCAGCTTGATTTCTTCCTGTGCCACCAAGTATCTGTGTTTTTCTTTAGATAAGGTTTTATCCCATCCCAGACAACCATTCTGTGCTGTCAGTAATCCCATAAACAAGCTTTTCCCATGATGTTCTTGTTCTTGCAGCACACCAGTCGCTTCCAAGAGGGAAAGAAAATCCACACTATCCCCTTGCAGTACAGACCAGGTGATTTCTGTAACATTAAGTTAGGTATTTCTCACAGGCAGTCCAATGCTTGCATTCTGGAAAGGTTATCATGGGCTTGGCAGAGACAGTGCATCCCACTCTGAATGAGCATCTGAAGTACTGAAAGGAGTTTCCATTTGGAAGCATCCACATTTTTTCTCCAGCTGTGAGAATGCCAGAGAGCTCCTAGACTAGAGAGCAAGGTGAGGCAAAGCCAAATGATAAAGCCAAATTTTTCAATTAGCAAGCACAAGTAACAGAATTAGAGAATCACAGATTATCCTGAGTGGGAAGGGACCCACAGGGATCATCGAGTTCAACCCCTGAAGCTGCACAGGAACTCCAACAATCCCACCCTGTGCCTCAGAGCATTGTCCAAATGCTCCTGGAGCTCTGGCAGCCTCGGGGCTGTGACCCTTCCCTGGAGAGCCTGGGCAGTGCCCAGCCCCCTCTGGGGGAAGGTCCTGTCACTGTCACCAGAGAGCAGAGATCAGCACCTGCCCCTCCACTGACCCTTGTGAGGAAGATGTGGAGTCCTCACAAGGATTCTCCTCTTCCTCAGGCAGCTGTAGAGTCCATGAAATGCAGCCTTCCAATCCCCCGAAATTCTTGGTCCAGCATTCATGGATGGACCTTTTGGGAGAGCTCAGGATCCCCCTGCAGCCCCAGGACTGGTGCAGCCAGGGCAGCAGCATCACTGTGCATCCCACCACAGGCACTGTGGCTTTGGCTCTCACACTCTCCTGCAGCTCCCCTCCCTGCACATCTCACAGGGATCCTTCCCATCTCACTGTCAAGGCTCTTAGTCAACAAAGTATTTAAGAGGTTTTTGGTGCCTCTTAATAATGCACTTAGAAATATCTTTGATGTGAAGAGGTGAACTTCAGTCAAGTACTTTGGCATGGGAGGAGCGTGGAAATGTCAGCTGGACTGTACCTGTTTGAGCTGTACTGCTGAGGGGACAGTGTCAAAGCCAAGCCTGGGCAGAGGCTGGTGGATTTCTGATGAAATCGTTTAAAAAGAGTAGTTGAAGGCAGGGAAGGGTGAATTCAGCTGAGAAAAAGGAATATTGTTCCCAGATGTTGAGGATAATGGGATGGGGAACTACCACAGGCTGTGAGACCCCCACTGCAGAGTAAACCCAGACCTTCATCCCAGGACAGAGAGGAGGACCCCAGCATGGGTTCCACAGGGGTGTCAGCTAAAGAGGTGGCAGTCTGCACCCCTCTGACCAGCTCAGACCATGGGATGGGGTCTCAGGACCTGAGAAAGGCTTTATTTTCAGAGGAACAGGCTCCCAGAGAGTTCCCTTTGGGGACAAGACAAATCCCTGGATCTTTCCTGGCACCATCTCATCAGAGTTGTGCTCTCCACAAGCACCAGGAAGATGCATTCAGCTCCTGCTGCTTGTTTGACTGTACCAAAACATCCTGCACCTCTCACTGCTCCCACCATCCCTCCACAAGGACCCAGCAACTGCCAGGCAGAGGAAATACCCAACTCTGGAACAGCTGAGTCTCAGATGGCAAAAGATGGTAAAAGGCTCTTCTATCTTTCCTGGATGGATTTTGTACCTGTGTTTCTTTCACTCTTTTGCTAAGTGGCAGTTCCTGGGGCCCAGGCCACCCTGCAGCCCCCACACCAACACACACAAGCCCTGAGAGGAGGAGGACCTGGCAAGAAGACTGGGAAATATTGTCACTTCAGCTGAGGTCACTCTGCAGCTCATCTTCTACCCAAGAGACCTCAAATGAAGACACTGGAAAATAACACTGGAGCACATTCAGATGTTACTCTTCAGCCTGTCATTACCCTGAGTCAGATGGAGACAAGTGAAGAGCCTCTAGCCTGGCTGGATTGTAACTGGAGTGATGGAAAAGACCATTAGGTCATCTGGGCCATCTACCCCCGCCAACACATGGCTGCTCTCTGCTTCTTGTTATCTAGTGCTGAGCTGGGAGTGAGTCAAGTGATGCAGCTCCCAGTTTCCCATGGGAGACTTCTCCTAGTAAATCCAATAGCTGAGATGGAAACGTTTCATGGTATCCTGCCTAAATATGCTGTGGCTCACATTGATCCCATTACTCTGGCTGAGCCTCCCTCTGCAAGCACATCTCTCCCTGGTGCTCATGCCCATCACACTCCTGCTGACAGGCACAGTCAGATTTTCCCTGGGTTGCCATCTAGACAAGCTGCATTTTACTGTTTGGTGGTGGTGACTCCAAACCCAAGGCTGCAAATAGCTTCCTTTGTCCTTGCAGACTCTGGACCCCTCCTAAGAAGCCACATTCCCCAGATATTCTGCAAAGGGAAATATTCTGAAAAGTTTTCTGTAGAAAATTAAGGATGAGGCTTAGAGAGATGGACCACTGAGTCAAATTTCTCGTGGTAATTCATCATCTTTTGTTCTGATCTAGTTTTCCTTCTTTAAAATTTATTCTCTGATTTCTCCAGGGATCTCCATCCTGTTTCCACACTTAATTAGAGCTTGAAGCCCCAGCAAGGCACATGATGCCACTTGGAGGAATGCTCCAGATGCCAGGTGACTTAAAGGGATTCAGTTTGCAAAGAGACTCTGGCATTTCCTTGCAAGGCAGAAGATGGGAAAAAAATGAAGATAGGTAAATCTATAGGTTGGTGCCTTTAGGAGCAAGAGATGTAGCCATGAAATTTTCTAAAGGTTTCAGTGCACACAGCCTGGCTCCTTCCCCTCTCTGTCAGTAAGAGGATTATTAAAATAAGTGGTTTTCAGGGTTGTGTAACCCCATGGTAGAGCAGTTCTCCAACATGAGATGCTACAAGAGTGGGGAATCTCCTTGCTGAGCCCAGTGTGGTCCTTGCCCACCTGGTGCTGCTCAGCCCTTGCAGGTGAGCAGAGCACCCTGTGCTCCTCACAGCTTCCTCCAAGGTCACAACCAGGAGTATCCTGACAGCAGTGAAGGATATTGANGTTTGCAAAGAGACTCTGGCATTTCCTTGCAAGGCAGAAGATGGGAAAAAAAGGAAGATAGGTAAAACAGGTTGGTACCTTTAAGAGCAAGAGATGTGGCCATGAAATTTTCTAAATGTTTCAGTGCACACAGCCTGGCTCCTTCCCCTCACTGTGAATAAGAGGATTATTAAAATAAGTGTTTTTCAGGGTTGTGTAACCCCATGGTAGAGCAGTTCTCCATGATGCTGCAAGAGTGGGGAATCTCCTTGCTGAGCCCAGTGTGGTCCTTGCCCACCTGGTGCTGCTCAGCCCTTGCAGGTGAGCAGAGCACCCTGTGCTCCTCACAGCTTCCTCCAAGGTCACAACCAGGAGTATCCTGACAGCAGTGAAGGATATTGAGAGGAAGGGCCTGGATGAGTCACAGACACACACAGGGTGTGTCCTATCACAGGTTCTTCCTCAGAATTGGACCTGGCTTTTAAAACACTTCTTACCATTCGCTTCTGACAGATAACCTTACCATGCACAATCCCACCATGCTGTCTCAGTGCCACCAGCCTGGAAGGTCACTGTCCCTGAGGGGAGCAGAATGAGGCACAATCCAAGATGGAGCCTCTGTGTAGGACAGATAAACAGAGCTCTGCCTGCAAGAGGAAATTAATTTAAAAGAAATCATTTTTTTCCCCCTTGGTTGAATGAGATGGGAGATCCTCCTTCTGTTCTTCATTAAGCAACAAAGGGTGAAACCAACAGCAAATTGTGTGCAAACCACCCAACCGCGGCCCTGAACTCCTGAAACATCTTTATTCACTTAATCTGGGATTCAGGAAATTCTCATCCAAGCCAGTTTTATTGGGTGGTTTGCATCGAGCTCTCAGCCTCCCAATCAGTAACAGATGAACAATTTTGCATAACATTTTTCTCCTGGATTTTTGGCTCTGCTCCTCCTTTCTGAGCTGACGAGGCAGGCCTGTTGTTCACCCTTTCAGAGACACCAGCCTTGCTCTGATTCTGGGAATGGACACAGGCTGCCCTGGCTCCTCATCAAGGCCAAGTCCTACCTTTCTGCATTCACATCCACTGATGGCTCATCTCCCCATCTCCTTCCTCCTGCTCCTTCCAGGGATGACCCTCTGGCATCAGGTGCTGAGGAGATAAAGAACAGTCCAAAGCAGGTCCCAGCTGCTGAAGGGCAGCAGTAGATGCTGATAAACTGCAGCAGCCTGTGTGGGCATCTGCTGGAAAAAAAACCACACAGGCACAGGTCCAGCCATGGCTGGAGCTGCAGGAGGAGGAGGAGGAGGAGATCATCTGGGGATGATCTGACCCTCAGCCCTTCTCCAGGCACCTTGTTTTCATTGCTCCCTCCTGGGCACAGCTGCTGTGACTGGGAGCAGAGCACAGATGGGGTTCTGTGCCACTGGGATGTCTCCAGCACCAGTGTCCATGTTGGTGTGAGGGTGTCCCTGGCTGTGGGACATGCCTGGGACATGCTGTGCCTCATCAGTGTGAGGACACACGTGCCAGAAGTGCTGGGGGTGAGCCTGTGCACGCACCCACACTCATCCCCTGTGGCCAAGGTGGTGTCACTCCACAGGGCTCCTCTGTCCCTATGGGAATGCACAAGCATTTGGACCACAGCAAAAGGAAAAGGGTGAGACCCTGGAAAAAAAAAAAAAGAAAGAAAGAAAAAAAGGGCCTGGAGAAATCGCAGCTCTCTGGCAAGGGGCTGTTTGTGTGTGCACCCCATGGCTGTGCACGTGTGTTACTTGTCAGCATCTCTCTGCCTCCACCCCTGTGCCTTGGCTGCCCACAGCTGCCAGGACTCAGCTGAGGGCCAGTCAGGAAATGAAATAGGTGCTACGTCCCTGCCTTGTTCCCCCTCGTGGGTGGGCTCCCTCACCTGCCCATCACCCTCCTCACCCTTGCAGACCCTCTGGCAGCCAATTCCACAGGAGGATGTTGCTGCCTTGATGTTTCAGCACTGCCAGTTCCCAGAATAACTGGATCCCCGGGGCTGGGGACTTTGCTCAGCTGATGTGTTTGCTCAGACACTCCAGCACAGCCTTTTAATATTATAATGGCTCTGAGATCTGGGACTTAGAGGGGGATTTGCTGCCATGTGCCTGACAAAGAGGAGTGACCTCAGCAACACTGGAGAGCAGAGAGTGTATAAAACCTTGCTGAGCTCTGTGTAGGAGGGCCGCTTCCCTTTTTGGCTGCTCTCAGCTCCATCTGCTCTCCCAGCACATGGGTCTCCCTGATTGTCCCCTCTTGGGTGGAGAGGTGACTGGGCACGAGATGAGTGCTCACACAAATGGGCTGCACATTATTTGCAGAGCTCTCAGTTTCGTGCCTTGAATTTTAAGCACAAGAGTGATTCCCCTCATTCCAGCAGGTCTGCACCTTCTCCGTCCTTCTTCCTCTCCATCCTCCAACCCATCTGCATCAACTGCTTTCCCCATGCACTCCAAGGGTGAAGGAGCTCCCTTCCCCCTGTCTCTGGCTCTCACAGGGACCTGATTCTGACTGGTTTTTACCCAGGTCTCTCCCACATGCTTGGGTGATCACCACTGCAAAGTTGGAACTGCCTCAAATCAACATGTCAAAGATCATATTAGACATTCCTTCACTCACCCTGTGAAATATTGGCCATTTTCTGCCACATGGTGAAAAGTAAGTTGCAAACCCAATGGGAAAGGCAGGAAAAACAGTCATTAATAACTGTACTTAATTACAAACTAATTTCTTGAAAAATATGTTTGAAAGCAGCTGGCAACGAGTTGAACTGTGTGGAAAGTTTGAAGAACACCAGACCAGACATTAATAAGTCAACAGCCTCCAGAAAAGGTCAAGCTCTGGAAATATTTAAAGGCCCCTTAATAAAATGAATTTTAATTCCAATGCTGAATTAAAACTTCATTGCAAATCTCCAGAAAATAGGCTCACTCCCCACAGACATGCTGCACGTGTTTGAGGGAGACTTGCTCTCCACACACCACCAGCTGCCTCTGGGGTTTCCCAAACCAGCTCCTCCAGTGACCTCCTGGTTGGAAATGCCACACAAGCACCTTCTTTCTATCAGGGGATATTGTTACACCAAGAACAACCTCTCCAGATTATCAACTGGTGTCTGTAGTGCAGCAAAACCTCTCCAGGAGCCTGGAGCCACTGGTGAAATCTCATCTGAAACCCACCCTTGGGCATGGAGGGGGATGATCTCTTGGAAAGACCTGCAGAGATGCTGTGACCATATGCAGTGATATTTTTTTGGAAGGGACCACACATTGCTTGCTTCCAGCAGCCCACAGCATTTACACTGTTCCTGTTGGTTTAACTGAACTCTGAAACACGAGGATGTGCACAGGTGTGAGTCTGGCTCATGGTGTGAGTGCCTGCAGCTCTGGCAGCAGCAGGGATCTTATCCTCTGCCACACCAGGAATCAGAACCTGGGGTAGGAGCTGT
Source organism: Alaudala cheleensis (assembly GCA_013398995.1). Taxonomy (NCBI): domain Eukaryota; kingdom Metazoa; phylum Chordata; class Aves; order Passeriformes; family Alaudidae; genus Alaudala; species Alaudala cheleensis. Next base: position 94,875 of record VWYE01029194.1, read on the forward strand.
TCACCAAACAAAAA
>VWYE01029194.1:94893-110520 GCA_013398995.1 Alaudala cheleensis
GAGAGGAGAGGAGAGGAGAGGAGAGAGGGCCCATGCTGTTGTCATGCCAGGAGCAATACTGTGCACAAACTGCTGCCTGAATGGCTGCACAACACTCCACAAAAGCCCCCAAGGATGCCCACCCCGCAGGGATGTGCTGCTTTTCAGGTGCTCCAGGGCTCCAGGGGAAGTGTGGCTGCTCTGACAGCCCACACCAGAGGATTACTTCCCCTTAATGCTTCCCACCTGGAGAGACCAGGAGACAGCAGGGACCACAAGATCCTGGGAAATCACCTCTTTGTCTTCCTCTGGCCTCAGTGGTGGATGGAGGCAGGAACAGGAACACACGGGCTCCCAGACAGAGGACTGAAACCTCCTGCCACAACATCACCAGCTATTTTTGTGAGTCTGTCCCTGACCCACAAGCCAAGCACTGGTAGCCAGTGTTCTGCTGCCAGCCACCGTGTTTATGAATCAACAGTTCAGTATTTGATGACTTGGGCTGAGCTGATCAGTCCCCTGCAGCTGGGCTGAGTCACCTCCCTGCCTGCCCCTGGGTCCTGCTGCTTGCAGGGGGACAAATGGCAAAGATACCCTGAGGTAACAGCTCTTGAGGGCTGTTCATGCAAAGCCAGCTTGCTCAAGAGTCCAAAAGTAATGGGAAATGCTGCAAGCAGTGCCACAAACAGCCCAGGCTGCAGAAAGGCATCACTGACTCCAGCTGATATCAGGCAGAAAACCTCCTGGGCCCCACCTTCAGCAGTGCCAAGTGAATCCATTCTCTGGGAAAGGAGATGACCTCTGGGCTGTGTTAGGGAGCCTGCCCTTGACATCTTGGCATCAGCTGGGATGGTCCCAGCTCAGTCCTGTGGGCTGCCACCCAGCAAAGCCAGCGTGCCATGTCCCCATCTCCTCTTGCCCAAGGCCAGCACAGAGCATCTGAGGGGCTGCCAAACATCTCCTTCACCTTGACCCTGAATCCCTGTCCCCCCCTGGACAGTGAATGCTCTCAGCTGTCAGTGCAGCAGAACTGGGTGAGGAGTAAGTCAAGGGCTTGGAAGTTTTTTCCTGTGTGCAGTGATTCATGACTCATGTTTGTCAGTGGATGGGAGTGTTTGGAGCGGAGCCAAGTCATCATGAAACATTTACAAATCCCAGACGTTTTGTGGATTTCACCACAAATTATCTTCTGTCCAACGCAGCCAACCCACACGTTCATGGACATTTCTGAGCTGCAGTTTATGAATCCTCTGTTTGCAGCAATGGTGTGAAGATAGCAATGGCCAGCAAGAGGGGACAGGCCACTGGAGCTGTGCCAGCTGGACATGAGAGGGGTAGAAGTTGAAAACCCAATGACTTTTCTCCATGGCTGCTTCACCTTGCCCAGCAGTCAAAGGAATTTGGATCAGGACTTCCCTAGGAAGAGGAAAAAAAGGTTGTTCTTAAGAGGGCAAAGAGCTCCTTCAGAAGACCTGTCTGACAGCATCTATGGAGAGGTGCAGTACAAACATAAAGTAAATGAGGGGTCAAAGCCCAGGAAAAAGTGTCAGGATGGGATAGAAGAGTATCAGGCATTGATGGCACCAAGGCCATTCAGATTGCAGCACATCTGTGAGGAGCTTTCAAAGACCTACATACTGGGAAAACAAAGAGCAGCCCAAAACAAAGAACAGTGTAAAATTGAGGACAGATTATGCCCTGGGAAAAGGAGTCTAAAGGAGTCTTTAAAAAAATGAGGCAGAAGTGCCTGTGGGACCTACATGAAAACACAGTTCAGCTCCTAAATGCATCCATGGGCAGCACCTGAGAGCCCAGGAGATCTGAGGACTCAGCAGCTGAGATCCCTTCTCCTCTCTAGTCTGAATGCTGGACATTTGTCCAGGTGGGTGTGAGACACTGAGTGTCTGAAAATGGCTTTATTTGAAATAAAATAACCTTTTCCTTCACCTTTCCCTCTTACAGATATGGGGAAATATGTGGGAATATGGAAAAACATGCAAAGAGTTCTGTGGAGACATTTGCATGTGGTGGGGAAAAATCTCAGCTTGCTGTTCTGAAGAGGGCAAAAACCCATCCTTTTTAATGGCATTTTGGGCTGATCCCTCAAAGAAGATACAGACCCCACTTAACCTGATGTTTTGGGGTGTAACTGAGTAGATTTTTTTTTTCTCCCCCTACTTTACAGTGCAGGCCATCCCTCCATTACGAGGTGGAAAGGAAATCCAGAATTTGTTCATGGCCTCTCCACTTACAGTGGCTCTCTGGGACAGGACACAGCTCAGCTTTCCTGCTCACTGAGCATGGGAAACAGATCCATGGAGGTCATGGAGAGCTGTTCACACCTCTCTGACAAAGGGAGGTCCTGGGCACACCTCTAATTATTCACTAGACAATGAAGACAAGAAGAAGGACTCCTGAGGAGGACTTGTCCTGGAAAGGTTCATCTGAGAGGGACAACCCCTTTCAGGCTGATGCTGGGATGTTTGTGGTGTTCAGGGACCAGCAGCCCCCAGCCTTGCTATGCCCAGGTATCTCCAGTTGGTTCATTGTATCTGATTCAGATTTTCCCTCTTGCCACAGCCAACGCCTCTGGCAGCAGCTCTGGCTCCCACTGCCAAGACCTTCTGCTGTTCATCCTCATGGAGTGGCTCTTGGCTGCCTCCACCCTTCAGTTTTGGAGCTGAAAGTGTATTTCTGATATTTGAATGTCTATCAGCTCCTACACCTCTCCAGCGTGGGTAGATAGTGAAATACAGCAGGGAGAAATTACTGAGAGCTCATGGTGAGGCCTGAAACCAAACAGCACCACACGTGGTGGCAGGAGCAAAGCCTGGCCCATGACACAGGGAGGTGTTGGCTTGCTTTGGTCATCCCTCCCCCAAAGCTGGGGCCATCCCCACCCACCCTGGCAATGCCAGGTTTTCCACCTGAGCAGTGGAAGTGCTGCCAGGACCCAGCCATGAACAGGCAGCAGGTCCCACTGCACCTTTTGGTGCCAAACACTGAGGGATGTCCGTGCCACCAGTGACCAAGGTGTTCCCAGGTGTTAAACAGACATTTACCAAAGCTGCCACCCCATAGCTGAAAGCCAAGACCTCCAAACTGCAGCCAGACACTGTCAGGACCCTCATAAAACCAATAAAACTGTGCAAATCATGAGAAAAATAGTAAATTACCTAATCCAACCTCCTGGGTATCTTAGGCCTTTGAGAGTTGCCTTGATTTTTCTATATTAGGGCTAATAATTTGGCTCAAGCTTCTCTTCCAGATAGCAAAGCTACTGGATTGCACCAGCACTGCTTCATTGAAGGAAACCCTTGCCTCACTGCTCAGTCGGGATTTCGTGGTGCTGACAGCAGGGCCATTAATAATGAACCCATTTTCTGATGTCTTCTATAACACAGAGTGATTTCTCAGCACTTTCACAACTGTTTTGACAATGAGCTTCCCTCAGAGCAGCGTGGGAAGCTGCAGGAAGAACCAAGTCCCCAAAAGTGGCAGGAATAGATGGGACAACCTTGTCAAGCCCATCTAGGGCAGGGGACTGCCAGGTCACAGAGGGACAGGGCAAGGTGGAAGGCAGTCCCAGCCCTCAAAAAAGGGACAGTGAGAGAAACTTAAATGACCATGTTTCCTCAGCACAAGTCCCAGGTTGTCCTTACTGGATGAAGGACAGGGGCTGGATGTTTCTCTGGAGCACCCTCATTTGTCAGAGTCATCACAGTGAAATTACATAACAAGTGTTGGCTTGGGGGGGTCAAATCTCCTGATCCAGGCTTTGAAATGGAGTTAGCAGGAAAGCAGCTTGCTGGCACCCTGGAATGGATTTTCTCCAGCCTCCCTCCAGCTCCCACAGCTCAGGGGAAACCAGAGCAGCCCCTTGTGTCCCTCACCCCCCACACCAGCACAGGGGTGAGCCCAGCCCCCTCTCCCCGGTGAATGAACTCAAAAAAACCCTTAAAGCTCAGTTATTTCTTTTCTCCCGTTCTCAGAGTCCTTCTGAATTTCTGCTCCAGCTCCTCAGGCTCCAGGGATTTGGCTCTGGCAAATAAGCTCAGGCAAGCAGGAGCTGACTGTTACATGACCCTTCTTGTAATTTTCTGGAAATCTCGTCTGTAGGATAAACAGACCAATGTTAACTTTATATAGTAAATAAAACTCCAGTGAATGTGGCCACTTAACATGTCTAAAAGATGCATTTTTACTCCTAATATTAACACATTTTAAAAGAAATCTTTCTTTGGCAAAAGCCAAAAAAATATTTGTTTCCTGTTTCAGTAAATAGTCACCATGGCAGAGCAATTCCATCTGATCCTTACTCCCTGCTCCATACAGCTGATCCCCCTTTATCTCTGTTTACTGCAGAGATACAATTAAATACCTTCAGCTTCTCCTGCCTGCAGATTTCCAGAGAGCCCATATCCTGTTTATAGCATCTCTGCCAAGGCTGCTTATGGGGGAGCTCCCAACAGGAGAGGGAAAGGCCTGAGGGGGAGATGCTGAAAGGAGGAGGTGGGGAGATGTCTGCTGCCACCTCCCAGCACATTCCACTGAGAGCAACAGCAACACAGAATCTCAGAATTAGAAGGATTTGGGTCAGAAGGAACCTTAAAGCCCATCCAGTCCCACCCCCTGCCTTGAGCAGGGACACCTTCCACTGTCCCAGGTTGCTCCAAGCCCTGTCCAACCTGGCCTTGGGCACTTCCAGGGATCCAGGGGAATCCACAGCCTCTCTGGGCACCCTGTGCCAGGGTTTATTCATCATCCTCACAGGGAAGCATTTCCTCAGTCTTCAACATAGCCAAGCCTATCCTCCAATCATCCTGAATGCATCCAGGGAATGCCTGGATGAGGTCTCCAGGGCAACTGGGCTGCACTGGTGATGGAGGGACCTGCCCTAGGCCATGGCTGCTGCAGTGCTGTCCATTCCCACAGCCATGCATTATTCACCAGCTTTCCCTGAGCATCACAAGGTCCTACAGCCCCTGATGCAACCCCTGCTTGAAGCCTGGGGCTCTCAGCACATCCAGCAGACAAGCAGGGAAGTTTTTGGAGTCCGATTTATTTTGCTCTTCCCAGCTGTTGTGTCCAGATGGAGCAAGGCTCTTCCCCTGCGTTTGGAAATGCACCCCCTCAGCCATCTGCAGGCTGCTGTTGGGGATCTGTGTGGCCAGGATACCACAGGGTACCTGTGGCACACCTGTGCAACATCTGCNAATGAACTCAAAAAAACCCTTAAAGCTCAGTTATTTCTTTTCTCCCGTTCTCAGAGTCCTTCTGAATTTCTGCTCCAGCTCCTCAGGCTCCAGGGATTTGGCTCTGGCAAATAAGCTCAGGCAAGCAGGAGCTGACTGTTACATGACCCTTCTTGTAATTTTCTGGAAATCTCGTCTGTAGGATAAACAGACCAATGTTAACTTTATATAGTAAATAAAACTCCAGTGAATGTGGCCACTTAACATGTCTAAAAGATGCATTTTTACTCCTAATATTAACACATTTTAAAAGAAATCTTTCTTTGGCAAAAGCCAAAAAAATATTTGTTTCCTGTTTCAGTAAATAGTCACCATGGCAGAGCAATTCCATCTGATCCTTACTCCCTGCTCCATACAGCTGATCCCCCTTTATCTCTGTTTACTGCAGAGATACAATTAAATACCTTCAGCTTCTCCTGCCTGCAGATTTCCAGAGAGCCCATATCCTGTTTATAGCATCTCTGCCAAGGCTGCTTATGGGGGAGCTCCCAACAGGAGAGGGAAAGGCCTGAGGGGGAGATGCTGAAAGGAGGAGGTGGGGAGATGTCTGCTGCCACCTCCCAGAACATTCCACTGAGAGCAGCAGCAACACAGAATCCCAGAATCAGAAAGGTTTGGGTCAGAAGGAACCTTAAAGCCCATCCTGTCCCACCCCCTGCCATGGGCAGGGACACCTTCCACTGTCCCAGGCTGCTCCAAGCCCTGTCCAACCTGGCCTTGGGCACTGCCAGGGATTCAGGGGAATCCACAGCCTCTCTGGGCACCCTGTGCCAGGGTTTATTCATCATCCTCACAGGGAAGCATTTCCTCAGTCTTCAACATAGCCAAGCCTATCCTCCAATCATCCTGAATGCATCCAGGGAATGCCTGGATGAGGTCTCCAGAGCAACTGGGCTGCACTGGTGATGGAGGGACCTGCCCTAGGCCGTGGCTGCTGCAGTGCTGTCCATTCCCACAGCCACCCCTGCATTATTCACCAGCTTTCCCTGAGCATCACAAGGTCCTACAGCCCCTGATGCAACCCCTGCTTGAAGCCTGGGGCTCTCAGCACATCCAGCAGACAAGCAGGGAAGTTTTTGGAGTCCGATTTATTTTGCTCTTCCCAGCTGTTGTGTCCAGATGGAGCAAGGCTCTTCCCCTGCGTTTGGAAATGCACCCCCTCAGCCATCTGCAGGCTGCTGTTGGGGATCTGTGTGGCCAGGATACCACAGGGTACCTGTGGCACACCTGTGCAACATCTGCACACCTCTGGGAAACATCTCCCCTGGCACCTACTGGGGACTTCAGCCCCTCACCCCTTCATGAGACACTCAGTGATTTCTCACTTCCCCTCAACCCAGAACGGATCTGGGAGGTTTTTTTAAGCCACGTGTTTTCTCTGCAAGAGTTTATGAGAGCAATAAAAGGCAGAATGATGATTAAGGGAGACAGAGAAGGGTTTGCACATCTTGCTGAGAGCAATCTTGGTTTTGTTTTTGGGCCAATCTGCCTGACATGTGATGTTTCACGTCACATCTGGCTTGCATTCAGAAGGAATGCAAATGCTTCCAGCATCAACTTGGTCTCCTATGATGGGCTGAGCCTCTTTGGGCACCACCCAGGGCTTGTGGGACACCAGACAGGGGGAGGATGACTTATCCTTGAGCTTTTGCAGCAGGATGAACTGAGAAGCCTGAACCTCACAGGAGGGTTTGTCAGGAATTGGAAGAGGCTGTCCAGAACAGGTGTAGAGTTACTGCCCCTTGAAGTGCTCAAAAAATACGTGGGTGTGGCATTTGGGGACATGGTTTAGCAGAGGACCTGGCAGTGGTGGGTTAATGGTTGGGACTGGGGATCTTGCAGGGCTTTTCCAGCCTGAATGATTCCATGACATTGTGGAGCCAACGTGCACACTGGGTTCCACAGGATCAGAGTCAGGGAGGGGGGTTTGCTGCACTGCTCTGCACTGCACAGCCTGGGGCTGGCTCTGTGCATCAGGAGATGGATTTGCAAGGCTGGAATAGCCCTGTGGGGGACAGGGAAGCTGAGGAGGGGACCAGGGAAGCTTCCCAATATCCCACAGCGGGAGCATTGGATGGACCAGAGACCACTGATGAGCAAAGCAGAGTCTCCAAGGCACAGGCAGGGACTGGACAGGGACTGGCTGCAGTCTGGAGGATTGGAAGCCCTGATATGGAACGTCCTCTTCTCCTCTCCATGGAAGNGCAGGGACTGGGCAGGGAGGCCCTGGCTGCATCTGGAGGCTTTGGCTCTCAGCTGAGGTGTGGAAACCCTGATATGGAAAGTCCTCTTCTCCTCTCCATGGAAGTCCTCTCCTCCTGGGTGGATTGCACACATCACACGTGGCAGTCCCTGGCTGAAAAGCAGAAATGTTGCAGGGTCTGTGGGCAGAGCAGTTGGTGTCCTGTGGGGTCTGTGGCACACACTGTAACTGTCAGGGAACTTCTGTGGACTGCTTCCAGCTTGGTCTCTCCTGGGGAAGGAAAGAGCAAAGATAGAGTGAAGACAAACAGCCTCTCCAGTGCTTCCTCAGGTGACACCTCCCAAAATGGGTTATCCTCCATCCCCCACAAACCCAGCTGCAGTGCTGAGATTCCCAATCACCTCCCAGCCCAACCTGTGTGACCCACGAGTGTGAGCACCCGCTCCCTCCCAGCTCAGGGCTCACAGAGACAGGGGAACACTGCAGCAGGCTGTGCCAGGCCAGCAGCTCAGAGACAGGAGCCCAGAAGCAGAGCCACTCCTCAAACCATCACAGCTCCAGCCTCACCACCTCACTGACCCGAGCAAGGCTTGCAGACCTGAGAGAACCATCCCATCCTCAAGCCTGGCAGCCCCGCAGCCACGAGCCCGGCTGGCAGCCACCTGCCCGGAGCCTGGAGCTCCTCCACCCGCCAAGACAAGTGGGTTTTGTTCGGGGTGTGTGCAGGATGTGGCTGGGTGACCCCTCTGGGCGAGAGGCAGCTGCTTCGCCACCGCTTCCCCGGCCGCGGCCGCGCCGGGAGGCAGAAAGCCCTCTTTGTGCTGGGGAAGGTGTCAGGTACTCGCCGTGCAGGAGCTGAATTGGGGCTTTTCATCGGCTCACAGCCTTGCCTGAGCCTGAGGAATGCTGGCTCCGGGCTGGAGCTGGCAGGGAGCTGCCTTGCACCGGGCTCCACGGTGAAGTCCCACAGCCTTGAGCAGGGGTGTTTGTGGGCTGGAGCAGTGTCCCCTCGGTGGGGACACGGGGGTGGGGTTATTTCTAAAAGGCTTTGGGTGTGCAGAACTCTCCAGGGGGAGAAGCTGCCTGGCTGTTTTGGGGGGCACATCCTGCTGGGTGCACCTTGGACAGGATGCGGGGTTGGGAACACGCCCAGCACCCAAACTGGGGATGTGTTAGAGGTGCAATGTGCCTGCAATTCCTCAGCTGCAGCATCCAGGCAGCCCTTTCCATGCTTTAGGGAAGAGTTTCTCACCCCAGCACCACAGGATCCTTGTGCAGGGGATGCTTTTCAGACACACATTTCAGCCCGGTGCTTCCAAGTTTGCTCTGGTTTGAAAAGTTTGGGGAATCTGCAGCGTTTGGGGGAATGTCTGCTGCTCCAAGCCTCATTTTCATGTCTGTTTTGGAGGCAAGGAATGCATAACCCATCTGACAAAACAGCTTTGATTTCTAAATTAAGCTTCTGTGTACCTCGAAGCTGACTGTAATGTCTGTTATTAAAATTGACATTTCCCCCCACAATCACTGCAGCTGCTGCACGAAGGATTTGGGTTCTAGTTCAGGCAGAGATGACTGATATGAACCAGACAGCAACACACACAGTTATGGCTACTGCCTGGGTTGTTTATTTGGGTTTTTTTTAACAGATATTTTGTCATTTCTGCCCCAAAGTCGCACTGAGGTTTTACCCCAAGAAGCTGCCAGTGATGAGCCATTAACGTGCAGTGATCACCACTATTAGCCAGAGTCACTGGGGAAAACGCTGCCTCCAGAAACTGCTGGAGGCTGCTCAGTGTTAGAAAGTGGGAACTTAACTTCAAAATAAATAAATGAGGAGAGTTCATTGAGAGGGCCCTAAAGGCAAATTCATTTCAGGCCGTAGCTTTGCTATGGAAGCTGTGGATGTGCCCATCAGTGAGGCTCTGAAGGCTGCACAACTGAAGAGAGAAAAAGCAGAAAGGCCCGTGTGGGAAAGAAAATCAACAACATTTGCTAAAATGACAGGGTTTCATTGCGTATTTGACTGAACACTTCAGGAAATCCAGCCTTAGTAGAGGCAATAGAGACAATATAAAGCATGCCAGGGATTACCTAACAAGAGAATTAGGATGGGATTTCATCAGAGCAAATGGCAAAAAATGTTATAAAACGAAAAGGTACAAAAATAAGCAATGAGAAGACATGAGGATACATCAAATCTGATGTTTGTGAGTAGGTGGAATCCTGGAAGGGAAACAGAGGGTGATGGCAAAAAGCAGGAATGGGAAGCTGAGAGGTTTCTGTGGATTGTTCAGGCCCAGTGGAGGGTGGGGGTAGGTAGAAAGCTCCTCTGGCTCAGCTCATTTCAGGTTTTCAAACGAGCAGTGGGGGTACCAGAAGAAGATGCTGGAATAAACTGACATGCTGAAGAGCAACAAGTCCCTGAGCACCCATGAGGCATCCAAGGCTTGTGTAGGAACATAAGAATGAAATGACTGAACTTACTGACAGAAATATGCACACGAAGGTCTGTGCTCAGCAGCAATCCAAAATAACCCGGGAGATGATGGGAGGCAGCAGAGATGGGAATGGGTGGAATCTGGGATACATTAGGGAGCCATCACAGAGCCAGCAGGGTGCCCTCTCCTGCAGTCCTGGGGGGGATATGGGGGGCACAAAGGTTGGGGGGCAGTGGAGGGCACTGGGGCACCAGGAGGGAGCGGGGTTTGGTGGGGAGAGCAGGTGGGGGAGGAGATGTTGGGGTGGGGATACCCCCAGAGCTCAGTATCCTCCACCTCACCCTCTTCTGTCACCCAAAATTGAGCTGTAACTCACACCAGATACTGTGGGACTCACTGATGTGCTGCAGGGCAGCAGTTCTTTACCTTAGCAGCAATTTGGCCTCACACAGACACCCCCAGCTTTCCCAGTGCTCCGAGTGCAAGGGAAGGGTGCAAACCATCTCCATCTGAATTCTTTGGGCTGCTGACAAGGAGAAAGATGTCTCATGTCCTCACATGCCAACTGCAAGACCTCTTTAGGACAACACCAGGGCTCAGGGGTGCAGGAGGAGGGGTGCAGGCAGCAAGGGAGTGGGGCAGGGTGTGGAGGATGCATTTCCCTCCAGGGGGCAGGGAAAGATGGGAAGGCAGTGGGAGAGAGAAGAGGAACTCCCTGAGGGTCTGTCCTTTTTGATGAGTGTTTTTACTCGTGTCTGAGCTGGCTGAAAGCCTTTTCCAGCCTTTTCCAGTCCTAAAGCATCAGTTCATGGGGGCATCTCAGCATCATTGTCACACTCTGTCTTGGTCATTTTGTGTCCCCAAAGAGAAGCAGCAGGGGACAAAACAAGTAGATGAGCATAATTCCTGCCACCTGTCTTACATGGTGACCAGGAGGTGTCTCACCTCACTCTGCTCTGCCCCTGGAAGCAGTTCCTGCTCACAGAGCAGCCAGCACAGCTTCCCTGGGAGTCCAGGCTCCGTGAAGGAGAGGGTCTCCAGCACATGATGATTCATGGTTGATCACTTTTAGCCAGAGCTGGATTGAATCAACTCCTCTCTCCCATGGCTCTGCCAGGTCTCATGGCCCAGGGAAGGGAGGAGAGAGGAGAAATAATGAAATTTCCCATCCAGAATGGAAGGGGATTTATGGCTGTTGTGATAACCTCGGCCATTAGCGAGGCTCGCACAAGAAACCACGCTGATTTCCAAGTTCCTGATTTACTAAACAACAAAATGAAAAGTCAGCATCAATCACTGCTGCTCACACAAGTGGCAGCTGTGGTGAGCCTGCCACAGGGATATCCAAGGGCTGCTCTCCTCTGAGCTGTGCCCAGCCCAGCACTGGATGTCAGTCTGGGCATGGCCACCTCGCCCTGCACGCAGCAGCCACTCCTGGGGCAGGAGCACAGAGCCACACTGATGGCATCAGGGCAGTGCCTCCACCCTGGAGCAGTGGCTCCTGTCGGTCCAGGCAGGCAGGGCACTGAGAAACTCTGGGACAGGCCCCCAGAAAGGAGCAGGATGGGATTTTCCAGGGTTTATCCACGCCAAGCCCTGCTGCTGGGGGGAGGCTGCTCTGGAGACCCTGCCTCTGCTTCCACCATCCTGCTGAGATCCTGGATTTACAGCAGAACATTTCACCCAGGAATTGCTGGACCAGCCCAGGGTGTTTGTGCCTTTCTCTTGCAGCCCCTCCAGCCTTAGGATGATGCTGTCAGCATCCTTGCCAAGATGATCCACCTGCCTTCCCAAACCAATGGCAATGTTCTCATCCTGCAGAAATATCTGTGTTCTCCAGTGCTGCTACTAAATGTGACATGGGAAATTATAAAAATAAAAGAGTTAAAAACCCAAGAACTTACACAGCAACAGGGAACGTGACAGCGTGTCCCATGGCAGCAGGGCACGGATGGTGCTGGATGCTCCAAACCAGTGTCAGGCTCCTGAGAACCCTCAGGACATGCATGGAGGGAGTCAGGACAATGCTTGGTGTGGCTGTTTCAGGATCACTTTCCAAGTCACAACGGGGCAGATCATGAAAAACCATCACTGCCACCAGGGTAGTGAAGCACATCCAATATCCTCAGGCTTCTGTTCAGGAAATCTGGACAGGTGTTGCTCTGTCTTACCAGAAAAGACAACAGAAGGGCCCAGGTTGTTTGAGCCACAGCCCTGAAAGTACCTGTAAGGTTGGAAGCAAATTAAATTGGTGAGAAGAACAGGCAAGTTGAACACACTGATGTGTGTGTATGGACATACAACAGAGAGAAGGGACTATCCTGATAAAGTGAAGAGAACCTGACACTCTGCCAACACCAAATGGTACAGGGGAAGTTTCAAACAGTTGAATGTGCTCAGCACTAAGGACAGGAAGAAATAATATTAATTTGCAAAATGAAATCAGAGGAAATCAAAGGAACAGTTGAGTCAGAACCAGGCAATCATCAGCTCAGGAAAATGCAGTGTCTAAGGCAGAGAAGTAAATAGAAGGTGCTTGGACTCAGTACAATTCACTGACCTCTTGGAGATCCATCACTGCTGCAGGAAGGGAGACTGGACATGGCTCCAGGGGGATTTGGTGTCCCAGGTCTGTGACTCCCTGAACTCCACAGCAGGGTCACGTTCCCAGCATCAGCCTCAACCTGGGAAACCAGCAAAAACTCTGGACAAAACCCCTGAAATAGGACCTAATCATTCCTTTCCCCATCCATGACCCTGCAACTGTTCCTGGAAGAAGCTCATTCCCTGGGTTTGCTTTCTATGTGCCTGTGACTGGAGAGTGACATCTGTAAGATGAAAAACTGCTTTGCACTGGGAGATCAGCTGAATTTACCTTACTGGTTTCTCCTCCTGAGCAAACCAGCCTGCAGACCCCAATGTCACACTGAATCTGGCCCCACAAAATGGCTCCCTACAGAGACTCCCAGAAAATTCAAATATTTCATCCTCATTCCCAGGTTAGACTGGAGGATGTGCTGCTCTTTGCTGAGCAGGGGAGTGCACAGTGATGATTGCTTGGAGGCTTGCACTGAATAAAATGTTGTTTCTGGATAAATAATCCCATCACACAACCCACAGCACATGTTCAGCATCCAATGAGCAGAGTTCCAGCAGCCAGCTCAGTTCCATCAGTGCAATGCACAGCATTGTTTCATCCAAAGCACAAGAGACATCACAGTGCAGCCCCTGGATTATTGGACCAGGGTTACTGGTTATTGATTTCAGAGTTAATCTCACAGTCCCCAGCCTCCAAGGGGCTGTGGAGCCCAGCAGACAGAATGTGTGGGGCAGAGCACTGCCCTCAGGCACTGAGCAGGGCTCTGGGTTTGAGGTCACCTCCTCAGGACTGTGCTCAGGCCCTCTGGCAGCCCCTGCTCTGCACTGAGGGCAGGTTTGTCTTGGGTTGCAATGCAAGGTGTGACCAGCAGTTTGTGTTCTATTGCCATGTGTTGAAACCAGTTGGGGAGGTGTTTTCTTTATCCCTTCCAGGACCCATCCTCCCTCCAGGGGATCTCTGCTGTTCATGGGCCATTGAGGCTCAGTGCAGGGCTGATAAAATTCCATCATCCCATTGGGAGATGCTCCACCCAGGGGAGGAGCTCAGCATCCCACCTGGATATTATCTGAGATCTGGAACACCAGAGCAGCCTTTACCACTGGATTCCCAGAGGAAACCAGACCCATCTCACCACCACTGGACCTTCAGAGAAAACTTCACCCTTCTGCAGGATCATTGCTCCAACAGAACCACATCTGTCACTGCAGGAGGACTTGACTGGACTGGTACCAACACCCAACACAGTGTCAGATTGTATCCTGACTCTGTCAGTGTTTTCTTTGTTTGTTTGCCTTTTTTTTTTTTTTTACTACTACATTTTTATTTTTAATATTCCTAGTAAAGAACTGTTATTCCTATTCCCATCTCTTCTCCTGAAAGCCCCTTAATTTCAAAATTCCAATAATTTGGAGGGAGGGGATTTACATTCTGAGAGTCTGGTTTTCCCTGGCACACACCTGTCTTTCCAAACTGGGACGAGGTTCCACCTTCATCCCCACAATCTGCCTGCACTGGTTTCCAATCCAGCCTCGCTGTCATCACAGGAAGAAAATTCCCCTGAGATAGAAAAACACTGGTGTTAAATTCTGCCCAGATAATCACTGCCTAGGACAGAGAACCACAGAGATCCTGCAGAGTCCTCCAAGACACCCAGCTCACCTGGGGGTCTGGTTTTACCTCTATGGCCTAACAGGAGAGGGTTGTCTGCCCCCAGATAAGCCCCATCTTCCTGCTTGATAATTAAAGTCTGGTCAAAGCAATTAAGAGGGTTTTGTCTCCCAGGCAAACTCTCCTGCAGCAGTTTCCTTTACCGGGGACTCCCCAACCATTCCCACGAAGCCCCAGGGCAGGAGGACTTTCCAAACCTGTATCCTTATCATTCTTTGCCAAATCCCTGAAATTTCTGTAATAAATAGCTAAACTGTACACAGGCCTTCTGTGACATTGGTCATAAATAGCATCTGGCCTCACAGACCATGTGCTGAGACCAGCTTGTTACTGTACAATTCACATCAGCTGCCAGGATTTCACGTTCTTGAGAGAGTCACTGAGTAGTTTGTGGTGAAGGGACCTTAAAGTTCATCCCATTCCCACCTTCTGCCATGGCAGGGACACCTTCCACCATCCCTGGTTGCTCCAAGCCCTGTCCAACCTTACCTTGGACAATTCCAGGGATCCAGGGGCAGCCACAGCTTCTCTGGGCACCCTGTGCCAGGGCACAGGAAAGAAATTCCTTCATTCACTTCTCCATTCACATCTAATCTAAATTTCTATTAGTTTAAAACGTTTCACCCTTGTCCTATCCCCTGTCTGCTCATGTAAAAAGTCTCTCCCTCTTTCTCCATTGTCACTGTGAAAATTTAGATCAAAAATACTTTTGGACTGGTTGGGATGCATTCTCCATGCAGGAGTCCCTGCACTGACCTTAGAAACTGGTTGCAAGCAGGGAATGAGGAGCCCAACCCTGAGAAACAGGTGGTGGGNCAGGAAAGAAATTCCTTCATTCACTTCTCCATTCACATCTAATCTAAATCTCTATTAGTTTACAACATTTCACCCTTGTCCTATCCCCTGTCTGCTCATGTAAAAAGTCTCTCTTCCCTCTTTCTCCATTGTCATTGTGAAAATTTAGATCAAAAAGACTTTTGGACTGGTTGGGATGCATTCTCCATGCAGGAGTCCCTGCACTGACCTTAGAAACTGGTTGCAAGCAGGGAATGAGGAGCCCAACCCTGAGAAACAGGTGGTGGGAGACAATGGGACATTAAATCACATGGCAAAGCATCCTCCTCCTTTTTTTCCTCCTCCTTTCTCCTCCCTTTGTGAGGCTCTTTCAAACAGGTCCTCTTTCTGTTTGATCCAGAGGTTCCTATTCTGAACTTGCATCCTTCCCATCAGACAGCACACCCCATCCTGGGCTGCTTCCTCGTGGGGTGGAGTGAGAAATAACTGCAAGGGGGGCCTGGGGAACGTGTGTGGGAGACACAAATTTAGCTGCTGGTCCCCAGACTGCCAGGACAGGGCTTGAGCTGCAGCAGCAGCTTTGGAGGGCACAGGTGCCATGCTGGTGATGTGACCTGCATGTCCCATCCTCACCTCTGGCAGCTTCTTGCAGCAGATGGGGACAGATTTTTTTCTTTTACTGCATTTTTT
>VWYE01029195.1:0-31740 GCA_013398995.1 Alaudala cheleensis
AAGTTTTTAATTGTTGAACAATCACAGAAACACTCAATAGCATTTCCTATCCCTCCTTCCTTCCTTCCAGTTGTAAGAACTAAATATTTGTGGTGTGTCACCAAAAAGCAGTTGCTGCCCTTTGTGCTGCTCACTGTGTTTTTAGCAGTGAGTGTTCAGTGCAGCATATCCAGATTGTGGTGTGCAGTCCCATCCACTTCTGCTTCTTGCCTAAGAATTTAATCAAGGGAGTAGGAGATGGGGTGGTGGGACAGGGGGGTGGCTGTGGAAAAGGCAGGACTTTGCTGGTTTTTAGTCCTGTATTTATGCTCCCACCACATGCTGAGATTCTGTACCTTTTTAGACTGGTGAGGCCAAAAGAGCTGCAGGTAGGATAGGCTGCTTGTCTTGCTTTTTTCTCTTACAAACAGAATTAGTTATTATTTTACAGTGACTGGAATTCCAGATTTTTGCAAAAAAAGTCAGCCTCTTAATTGTCTACTCTTTTATTTCTGGTGATCCTCCTCTAATGCTGGGCTGTGTACTCCCCTCTGACATCATCATGTTAGAGTTTGAGAAGCAATGAAATCTCACCTTCCCTCAGCATCAGGGGAACAAAATCATTAGGGAAGATGGGAGAGTTCCAAGAGAACTGGATGTCTGGAGCACAGTGGGTGTTGCAGGAGCATTGGGACCATAGCTGGTTTAGTTGTAATAAATGAAATAAGATGGTAAGTTGAGGTGTAAATTCTAGGTCTGTGATTCAGAAAATGGCAAAAACAGCTTAGTACCTCTGATTTAAAAGATAAAACTGAAATACTTGGTATGGAGAAGTAGATGAGAAAATATTTAGATTTTAGTCATACTTTTTGTATGAGTTGAGTGCTGTGAGAAATAATAAAAAAATAACATTATTTCTCCTCTTCTAAAGAAAGTCCTCATCACTGTGATCTGACTTTAAAGCTGCTTTTGTTATGCCTGCAGTGGTTCAAATCAAACTTCTGAATTTTTACAGTTGCTTTGATTTTTTTCTGTTACCTTTGCAACATCATCAACATTCAGAGAACCAAATAATGATCCAGCAAGGTGTAAAGTAGTTGGCATTATTAATAAATCTAAAAGAGAAGGGACCTGAAGGGGAGCAGAGAGAGGATTCTTGGGAAGAACATGCTTAAAGTTATTCCATTTCTGTAGCTGAGGTCACAGGGGACTGTCTTGTGTGGTAAAGCTTTCATGCTTTATGATCACACAGAAAATTTAATCCCACTCTGGTTAAAAATGCCAGCTTCATGCCACTGCAGAGGGAAACATACAGCTCATGAATTTGCAGAATAAATACAAGAAGAAAATGTTACAGAATGTGTTCAAGGAGGCTAACATGTTTATTGTAAGTTCATAGTAAAAATATTGATAACAGCTGAAATTTACTGAGTAAAACAATGCAATTAAAGAAATGGGTAAAAACTGTGAGAAAATCAAGTAATCTATTGTATTGCTTATAGATCAGTTCTCATCAAAAGAGCTTTTTACAGTCCTGCATAGCCTCATTATGGGTGTAATGTATGGAAGGCAATATCCTGTAGTAGAATAGGAATGAAATTTAGATGCAGTAGGCAAAATCAGAGTTAGCACAAACTGGAAATAATAAAGGAACAAATTTGCTATGTGGGAGCAAAGCTTTCTGGGACAATGTCTTTCAAGTTATCGAGCTTTCTCTAACAGCTTCCTCAAGAATTGTATCATGGTAAGTTAAAAGTGTTAATGAATATTAATTTTGTATCTGCAGACTACCCTGAATTTCAGAGGAGGGAAGGAAGGCGGGGAAAAAAACCCCAACACTTCAATTCTACAGGAACATGGCAGGGGAAGGAAAGGGGAGGTCCAGGGGTTTTTTAACCTGCAAGTTTCACTGAATTGCTTTGCCTTTGGTTTGCTGAAGTCTTGGCATTTCTAACTGCTCGAGTCACTGCTGTGTCGGGCACTGCCACTGCCTGTGCTCCTCTTTGCTGCTGCCGAGGTGGGGGCACCAATCCATGTAAGCTGCTGCCCTGCTTCCCTCTCCTGTCACCATCTCTTGAGGTGCTTTATGAAATAAGAGTTATTTTATGACAGTAAAAGCAAAAATGCTTCCATTTCATGGTTGTTTTGAGTCAGTCTTTTTATGTTCAATCC
Source organism: Alaudala cheleensis (assembly GCA_013398995.1). NCBI lineage: Eukaryota > Metazoa > Chordata > Aves > Passeriformes > Alaudidae > Alaudala > Alaudala cheleensis. The sequence goes on from VWYE01029195.1 coordinate 2,152, forward strand.
CTTTCATCCACGCTGTTCTGTGTCACTGTCTTGGCAGTTGTTCGCCTTTGGGTCAGGAGAGTGTCTCCAGGGACTGCAGTTCAAGTGTGCCCAAAAAAGGGAAGAAAGTGGCCTTTTTAATAGGAGTGAAAACCTTTTCTTCTTTATTTTTGCCTGACTTAATATAAACTTTGAATCCAGGACATTACATGATTCAATTTCAAATTTCAGTGGCAGGTTGTTTTTTTTTTTCCTCATAACAAATTAATTGACCTGTCCCTAGTTGAAAGTTATTTGTTATTCTCTGTTGGTTCTAAATGTCCAAATGATTTTCTCAGATTTCTTGGCAGTTAGGGATATGTGTAAATAATTGGTAATAAAAGGAAAAGATTGCAGTGGGTAAAGGGAATTAAATATCTTCCCATTTCATCCAGGGAATGTATCATAAAGAAGATACTTAACCAGAGTTTTTAGACTACTCTTACATAAATCCAGTGAGTTAATCTCATTTCCCTGCAGAAATTATAACTAACTTCTGTCAGTGAACTCAGTGCTTAGTGACTACATCATAGCTGACAAGCCTTCCCATGCACAATAATGTAAATCTTGGGAATTCATGGTTCAGAATTCACCTGGTGGAATTCAAACATATGATGAGTGTCAAAGCTTCAACACATAGTAATTTTTTGTAATTATGGACTATCATTTAAATTATATTTTTACATCAAATCTGTGAATAAGGTTGGTTATTTCTGTTCATTTGTAGTGCAACACTGAGATACAGATAAAGGGAAAATGAAGAATTTGAAAATAATCTAACAAAAATATTTAAACTGTAATTTACCAAAGAGTATCCAAAAAACCACCAAAGCCTGAACAAGAGCAGGAAAACACAAAGATGCTTTACAAATATCTTTCCCTTTGTAGTTTCCCTAGAAGAACTAGCAAGTGCTCAACTCCAATGTATTTTAAGTAATTGATGAAGAGCAATTTTCCTGGCAATTACTTTTAATGTCTATATCTCAGAGGATAATAATATTTGAGCCTCAGGCCGTGCCATTGTATCTTCTGCTGTCTGCATGAGAAATAATGCTTAGATTCATGTGCCTAATTCTCTAGTCCTTACTCTCTTTGTAGCATTCTGCATCATAGCAAAAACATACTTGAATGAGTATGTTCTCTTTTTTCTGAAGTTATTTTGGAGTAACTGTGCTGTAGTATGTGTAGAGAGATAAACTAATCATAACATTGTGTGTGGTGCTAAAGGGCAACACAAGTGTGCCTGAGTGGAGGCAGATAAGCTTGTGCAGCTTTGAGAATTTTTAAAGCCACCATGTTTTGGACTTTTTTTTTGCAAAAAAAAATAGTTAGAAAATGATTTCTGGCTTCCCCCTGAAAATGCTGCATTAATGGGATCACATGCAGCAGGAAGCTCAGATGTGAGCTGAGCACCAAAAAGATGGTATGATTCGCTCAAAAATCTTTTAACATCTTTTTTCGTTAATGAGTGAATGACTTGTGAGAGCATGGAGCCTCGGTGGTGCATTTGCACAGCTCTGGGCTCAGCACTGAGGCCAGCCAGGAGCCTGTGCAGTGATCCTTGCAAATTAGCACTGCTTGAGGGATGTGACGTGTCCCCACGGGCTCCCCGGCAGAGGAGAGCAGTTGGGAAGTAATGAGCCTCTGCCATTCAGGATCAGTGAGTGATGACCCTGGAAATAATGCAAAGAGGAACTGAAATCAGCCTTTCTGGATACCATAATAACAACACAATGGACACTTTGCCTCATGTCTGTAGCTGTGCTTCTGGTTTCTGCAGCAGCCTCCAGGAGATGCAGCCCAGGTTTACAGAGGACAATCAGCAGCCCCTCGGGTTCTGAGGTTTGTTCCTGAAGGAGAATTTCCTTTTTCAGTTGGCACAAATGAGGCAGCTGCAGGCACACATGGCTGTGCACACAGACATGGATAATACCAATGGGCGTGTGCTTCTCTGCTGGGTAAAAACTTGCAGCCAGGGCTTTGGTTACAAAGCTGACACAGCACTGTGGGGTAAAAAGATGCACAGCATGGAACCATGATCTGTTAGAGGAGCTTCACCTCTTGCACTGTGTGCGTGCTCACATCAGAAATAAACTTCATGGATTAACACAACCAAGTTTTCAGGTTCATCGGGGGGGTTTTGTGCTTTGGGAGGACTAGAAATGAAGAGTTAATTGAACAACAACAAAATAAGTATCAAGACAATCCCACAACCTATTTTTCTATAATTGTTTCTTCTCTTAAGAGAACATTACCTCTCTCACAGATGGTCAGAGTGATGCATTTGGGGAAATCAGCCAAACTTGGCTTTTTTCCTGGTCGCTCTGCTTAGTAACTGCAGTATTTAACCCCAGAAGTATTATTTAACTTTGCTCCAGATAGCATTTTAATCAAAAGTACTCAGCTTCACAGTTGGAAAACTCTTCTTAAGGTCTCTGAACACAATCATTTATTTTTTTTTTAAGAGTTTTGGACTTATGGAAACAAACTCTGCCAAAAAAAGTTTACTTACTTTCAGATCGCTTGAAAAGGGGTTCTTGAAAATTACTGGTAAAAAAGTTTAATGAATCCAGGCTTATGTCACATTAGTAGGAGCAGATTTTCCTACAGTCAAATCAGTGCTGTGGAGAAAAAAAATATTTCTTTCTACATCATACATAGGAAGATTAAATAGTTGGGATACCCATGTGAAGCTGGGTGGTTTGACTGTTAGGATGAGAACATTCTCTGGGGCTAAAATCCAGGATTTAGCCTCTCTTTATCTTATAACCTTCTTATAAAAGCTTCTCTTTTCTTTTATAACCTCATGCTTATGACAGCATTTTTAAGTGATTTGGTGCAAACTGGAGTGTGCAGAGAGGTGAGGCAGTCAGGTGCTGGTGGGTGGGACTGGCTAAGGGCACATGTGGGTCCTGTGGGCAGGCAGGGGCTGTTCCTGACTCAGAAATGCTGTTTGTGATGAGATGAGAGCTGGTTTAGCCTCAGTGGCTTGTGCAGGAGCCATAAACCTGAGACCATGGAAGCAGGATACTGAAAAGGAGCTATGTGGTTAGGTCATGGTGAGAAGAGTGTAGCCATGAGAGCTGGCATGCTAATTGCATCATTCCATAATGGGCCATGATCCAGTTGTGGCTCTCACTTGGTTTGGGATCTGTTACATACAAGGTCATGCTCCTGTCCCACATTCAGGATTGAACCCTTTCCCCTGAATACCCTTATTTATTGTTACATTCACCACGCCCCCAAGTCTTTGGATGTTGCCTCTTGGATTATGTGGTTACTGTGTTTGTTATTTTCACTACTAAAGTTCTTTATGTTTTGGGCACTCCACCCCTGCCTCCCCTCTGTTTTCACCCTGTTCCTGTGGCTGGCCCAGCCCTGCAGCCACAGAGAGCCAGGCTGTGCCAGCTGTTCCTCTGCTCTCAGGCACAGGCACCCTTCAGGCAGGATCAGCAGGGGAGGAGGAGGCACACCTCCATCTTCTGACTCAGGCAGAACAAAGGAGCTGCACATCTCACCTGTCCCTTTCCCTCCAGCAGTTGTGAAGGCTCAGAGCTTCCACAAAGGTTGTACAAATACCAGTTTTAGATGTGAAACTGCAGCTGAAATGATGATGTTTGGCTATAACAGGTGGTTCAGTGCAAGCTGAGCTGTGAGATGTATGGAAAATCATTCTGTCATTATTCTTGGGAAGAGCTCCTATGATATTTCAGATGACCTGTAGTTTTGGTTTCTTACCCCATTCCTGTTCTGTACCTTGAAGGCAGAGTTTCTTCACAGAGAAGTTTGATCCTTTGTCAGTCACTGCATTTGTGGAGATGATTCCCTTTCTCAGTGTTCCTAGGTGACCTGGGTTTCCATGCTGCAGGATGCTTTGGGTTTGGCTCCACTGCAGTATCTCAGCACATTCCTCTTAATGAACTTTTTTTTCTTTTTTCTTTTTTTTTTTTTTTTTAAATCTCTCTCTACTTCTATCTTGGCTGTCTGTCTGTTAGTCCAAGCAAAATTTTATTTGTATGATAAGCATGAGTGGGCCAGCCCACCTCTGGCACAGCTAGAAATTTCATTTATTTCCAACTCTGCTTTGCTTCCCCTCCATGGAGCTGAGATTAAGCTGGTTCCCACACTGTCTCTGCAGCACAGGCAGGGATAGGGGGTCTAGAAAGGCAGAAAATACTTGAGCAGTAATTGAACCAGAAATTATTTTTAGGAAATATTTTGTTCAGCTAAAACTATATTTACTTTAAAAAAATTATTGTTCTTAAAATGTTAAAAGACAGCTGTTTAAGAAATCTCTCACCAAGAAAAGGAATTAAAAAAAAAAAAACAAATAAAACCNAAGGATAACTGTCCAGCAGCTGAAGAAATTAAATCTATTTGGATATGCTAGAGAGGAAGTTTCTGCAGAATGCAAGTGTAAATATTGCTAAGGCATTCAAATGTTAAAAGGAAATAGCCTGGTTTAATGGATTAAAAATAAATACTTCATTGTAGAGGTGTTTCTTAATGTTAAGCTGCTTGGTTTATTTCTGAGGAGCTATAAAATATCAATGCGTGATAGTTTGTGATTTGTTCATAATGAACAATTTTGTTAACTTCTAATTTTCATATCTCTAAAAAGAACCCCACAGAAACAAATGAATTCTATTAATTGCTTTTGTTAAATTCCAGTTATAATGCTAGTGTTTAATGCCAGCTTACTAAAGGCCAGTACAAGTTACTCATTACCTATTTAGAGGACTTGTTGAGCTTTCTGTTTATTGTTTGATGTTAAGCACAAGCAGTGTCTGTTTGAAGAAGAAAGATTATTTCTGTCCCTTCACATGTCGACATCCTTCCACAAACATCTCTAAATCCCATGGTAATGTTTAGAGTGCAGTCAGCAATGTGCTGGAGAGTTGCTGCTGTAAGTAGACAAATGGTGCCCTGCCTTGAAGTGACAACTGTGTCACTGTGTCACACATCCTCAAGTGACAGCTGTGTGTCCCTGTGGCCTGGCATGGGGCTGGCCAGGACGTACAGACCTGGCAGAGAGAGCTGTGAGTGGGGTGGGCAGCGTGTTCTGAGGGGATGACTGAGATACTGGGGAATTCCTGCAGGAAGGGGGACCCTGGGAATGCTGAGTGGCAGCTGGTGGCACCAACAGCATTCCTGAACTGGGAACCCCAGTGATGTATCCCAAGTAGTTCTGGTGTCCTGCTGTGCTTGAGTGACTGCTCAGTGACTGCTGGGGACTTCCTTGGGCAGACAGGAACAGGCAGAGTGACCCAGCCTTGTTATCCAGGCATGGAAACCCTGAGACTCTTTTCCCTGTGTTCTGTGGGACGTGGTGCTGTTGGTTCTCTCACCTCCCCTCCAGGTGCAGCTCTCCCATTTTGCCTCTCTGTCACTCACATTCTCTGATATCCTTCCTCTGCCTCAGGAGTCTTTCAGGCTCCTGCCACGAGCCACAGTTGCTTCTGCTTCCAGTCTCTGGTGCTTTTGAAAGACAAGAGACTTTGCTGGGGTCAGCTGGAAAAACCAGGATCTCCACAATCAGAAACAATTCTGTTTGGCTGAAAGTTTTAACAGAAAACTCACAGTTTAACAACTCTGCAGACAGGCAGCTCTGTAAGAGTTCTTCTGTTTATTGTGAATTTTTTCTCTTAGTTAAGTGCCTTAGATAGTCTCACCACATCAGATTGGCTTGTTTTCTCAAGAAGCTTTAGAAGTTTGCTCATGACTTCTGATAGCTGTAATGTGGAAAACATATTTATGTTTTGTCAAAGGAGAAAAATCTGAACTAATGAAATAAATAGTACTTATCAATAATGTGTATTCAGCTTCTTTTTAGTTAGGGGTCTTAGTTTTGAAACTAAGGACAGTTGAGCTCTCTTGCATTCAAGTCATCATTTTTCAAAGAAACCAAGGCAGCTCTTGTCTCAAGGTTGAACAACCCTGGAGGAGAAAAAAGTGAAATGTGAAATTCTCTTGCTTTTTTTACAGATTTTTCTTTTTTTCAAAAATAATAGAAAAAATCATAAATTTAAATCTCTACAGGCTGCATAGCAAAGCAATTTGGTCTGAATATAAGAACAAAAGTATGAAAAACTACTCTTTTTTCTAAACACAGATTTTAATTAGGGAGACAGTCTGAGCCAGATTGTTATTTTCAGGTCTGCACCAAACCAAGAGTTTTAATTAGTCCAAAATGAATCAAGAACTTGACATGCTCTATCAGGATTAAAGAGGGGCGAGGGAGAGGCAGGGGGAATAGTCAGACACATAGAAAGCAGTTTTTTGTCAGCTAGGGGAATACCATTAATCCATTTGTCAGATAGCACACAAATACTGCTCTCCAGGGCATTGACTAATTGTTCCTACATTAAAAGTATTTCCTTAAATAAATTACGAATAAAAGGAACTTATTTTCTTCTCCTTTGGTTGCCTTTTTAATTTTTTTACTCTCACAGTTTATTCAGTTGTGTTTTTACATGTGTATTTAGCAGGTCAGTTGGACTCCAGATGATCTTCAGAGGTCCCTTGCAGCCCCAACTGTTCTGTGATCTACTTTGTCAACTACTTCTGCCAGATATTGGCAGATTGCCTTCACTAATAACATTAATTTACTATGTCGTGTAACATACTTTGTTTACTATTTCATGTCTTAGAAAAAAAATTGTCATGGAGTTCTATTTTCTTCAGCAACTGTCAGAAAATAGTAACTGAAATGAGTTTGTAATCAGTCCTCGTTGGGAGACTGAGCAGAATTCTGGAGTGGTCCATATGTCTCAGAGGTTCAGGTTGCAGTTTTCTTAATTAATTGCTGCTCAGCTTTTAAAGCATAGCATCTCTAATATAGAATTAAAATCAGTGTGATGTTAAGTGATTTTTGCAGTGTACTGCTTTACCTTGTGGGTTTGTTTTGGGTTTTTTAAGTCTGTTTTTAAACATGGTGGGTTGCCATTTTAATTCAGCGTGGGCACTGGGCGTCCTTGCCATTGTGGTGCATGTTTACCTTGGAAAGTGGGAGTTGCCTGCTTCTTCTTTAAGAAATGTGATGCCTTGGGAGGGCTGACCTGGAACAGAGACTGGACAGAGCCAGAGAATAAAGTAGGTATTTACTGAAAGGCCTTTAGGGTACACTTTGGGCAGGACAAGAGCCTGGCCAGGGCTACACCCAAGGTGGACTCAGAATGGTCACAAAATGGACCCCAGGTTACAAGGTCCTATACTTTTGTAAATTTTGGTCTATTTGCATATTGGGGTTTAATTGTCCAAGTACAGGACAATTAGGAGCTTCAGGCTGTAAGGTCTCATCCTTCCTGTTTCCCCCTTCAGTCCACCCTTGTTTGTGCTTTTGGGCCTGGAAGTTGTCCTTGGTCCTCCAGCAAGGAAAGGATTTGTTTTGTCTGCCTGCTCTGTGAAGAGAAGTCAGTAGCACTGAATGTGAGGCTCAGAACTGCACCTGAGGCAGCACAGAATCTGAAACACATGAAAGCTAAAACCTAACCCATCAAATAAATGGAAACCTTTGCAAACATAACATTTTCTCCTGCATTTGTCCAATATAATAATTCCCACCAGTGTAATAAAACCTCTCCAGTCATCCAAGGGCTGCACTGCTGGAGGTGTTCTCCAGCCCTCTGCAGAGCAGTGCCAGCCCAGGGGGCTGCAGCAGCTCCCTCACCATTTGAAGCTGAAGTCTGGCTCTTGGCTGATGAAGAGGTGTTGCACTCACATCTTTGGTTCTGCTGGGCAGCAGCTCGAGTGATTGGCAGCAGTGAGATAGCAAGGACAGTGTTTGCTGCAGCATCTCAGCCCCTCCTGACATTGGGAATAGAAGTTTTCCTTCCTGCTCCAGCTGAGCCAGTGGTGCTTGTGTTGGATGGATATCTTTGTCCTGACACCCACGAAGAGCACAAATTATTGGAGAGAAGAAATGTGCTGAATATAGTTTACAGACCCAATGTCAACTGCATCCTCTGCCATCACCATTGAAAATACAGAAATTCAGGATGAGATTGGGTTTTTTTCCAGGTAGGAAATGCCCGTGTTCTGTAGGATTTTAAAGTTGTATCCCACACCCTTTTACTTTAAAAGGAGTAGACTTCATGTAAAGTCAGAGAGTTCACTAACATTGTTGTGACTTGCAGTCAGAGATCAAATGATTTCTTAGCAAATATGAGTAATATTAATTACAGAGTTCAAAGGTTCACTCAGTTTAGACTAGAATGCAGAGTGAAATATTGAGAATTAAGAAAGTTCTTTGCTTACTGAATGTGTAATGAGAAATGGTAGGAACCATCCTTATAATTTGTATATGCAGGGAAAGGTGGAAAAATATTCATATGGCTGTGTGTTTGTAACATGGTGGTTTAGAAATATTTAGAAGTGGCAGGTATATATTTATATGGGCAGATTCAGGGTCAAAGAGCAAGTTTTGTCTCCAGAAAAGGGTGTCTGAATTTATCCCATTTTGCTTCTTGGAAGGTCCAGTAATTGCAAATCTATTAGGTGTATGTATGTACAACTGCAATCTGAAATGTTGCAGCTTGTGAGAATAGAAAGCTAAAGAAGCAAACTGCACTCACTTTCTATAAACAAGCAGGAAAAAATTGTCCTGTAAACCACATATCTTACACTGGTTTTAATAGGAATCTTTTATATATGTTTTATGTGAGAACATACGAGGGACAACTCCTCAGTAAACCACATCATTTTACATTTGACCCTCTGAGGCCAGTGAATTATGGCAATAAGGTTTAGCATATTTTTGTCCTATGGATTGATCCAGGGAAGAGTATTTCAACACGTCACATGAAACTAGCATTTCTCCTTAGTTCTTGCTGCTGAATGGAGTTAGAAGTGTAGTGCAGGCTGGATAATAGGTTTACATGCCAGAAGAGGTAGGAGAGCAGCAGTTTGACCTTCCTACTTGCTGATCCAAACCTGTGACACCTGAGCCTAAACGATGCCAGAGGAAGCTTTGTGCCATGTCCAGGCTCAGCTGCAGAGTGCAGCACCTGCAGTGGCAGTGCTGGATGTCCTGCTGCACATGGGTCCTCCTGCAGTGTTCCTGGGGTGCAGCAGCAGAGGTGCTTTAGGTTTGCATCCTGCCTCTGGTGCTGCAGCAAAGCATATTCAGTAATTGTATTCTTACTCCACTCGATAACTTGTAGTAGACTGCTTGTCTTGTCTCAATTCCTTTGGTAGCATTTTCCTCTCTGCACATCTGTCTAGTTGTGGTTCAGAACCAGCTTCTGCTTTATCTCCATTTGGTCCAGGATGACAAACTATTAATTCACTGGGTAAGCTGCAGTTCAGTACAAAGAAATTGCTGCTAGTTCCTCCTGCACTGTGGCACAGGATTCAGCACTGTGGGAGGGATCACAGATTTCCTGTGTGCAGGTGCTCTGGGATCACCAACAACTCCTCCATTATGTCCAAAATCGTGTGAAGAGTTTGCCCAGCTGTTGTGTGTCTGAGCAGCTGATTGAGAAGGGCTGTGCTGCTGTGGGAAGAAGCTGCAGCTCCCTGGTCAGGGAGGCTGTTNGGCATCAAATGAATGGAAACCTTTGTTTGCAAACATAACATTTTCTCCTGCATTTGTCCAATATAATAATTCCCACCAGTGTAATAAAACCTCTCCAGTCATCCAAGGGCTGCACTGCTGGAGGTGTTCTCCAGCCCTCTGCAGAGCAGTGCCAGCCCAGGGGGCTGCAGCAGCTCCCTCACCATTTGAAGCTGAAGTCTGGCTCTTGGCTGATGAAGAGGTGTTGCACTCACATCTTTGGTTCTGCTGGGCAGCAGCTCGAGTGATTGGCAGCAGTGAGATAGCAAGGACAGTGTTTGCTGCAGCATCTCAGCCCCTCCTGACATTGGGAATAGAAGTTTTCCTTCCTGCTCCAGCTTAGCCAGTGGTGCTTGTGTTGGATGGATATCTTTGTCCTGACACCCACGAAGAGCACAAATTATTGGAGAGAAGAAATGTGCTGAATATAGTTTACAGACCCAATGTCAACTGCATCCTCTGCCATCACCATTGAAAATACAGAAATTCAGGATGAGATTGGGTTTTTTTCCAGGTAGGAAATGCCCGTGTTCTGTAGGATTTTAAAGTTGTATCCCACACCCTTTTACTTTAAAAGGAGTAGACTTCATGTAAAGTCAGAGAGTTCACTAACATTGTTGTGACTTGCAGTCAGAGATCAAATGATTTCTTAGCAAATATGAGTAATATTAATTACAGAGTTCAAAGGTTCACTCAGTTTAGACTAGAATGCAGAGTGAAATATTGAGAATTAAGAAAGTTCTTTGCTTACTGAATGTGTAATGAGAAATGGTAGGAACCATCCTTATAATTTGTATATGCAGGGAAAGGTGGAAAAATATTCATATGGCTGTGTGTTTGTAACATGGTGGTTTAGAAATATTTAGAAATGGCAGGAATATACTTATATAGGCAGATTCAGGGTCAAAGAGGAAGTTTTGTCTCCAAAAAAGGGTGTCTTAATTTATCCCATTTGGCTTCTTGGAAGGTCCAATAATTGCATATCTGTTGTCTTAGGTGTATGTATGTACAACTGCAATTTGAAATGTTGCAGCTTCTGAGAATAGAAAGCTAAAGAAGCAAACTGCACTCATTTTCTATAAACAAGGAGGAAAAAATTGTCCTGTAAACCACATATCTTACACTGGTTTTAATAGGAATCTTTTATATATGTTTTATGTGAGAACATACGAGGGACAACTCCTCAGTAAACCACATCATTTTACATTTGACCCTCTGAGGCCAGTGAATTATGGCAATAAGGTTTAGCATATTTTTGTCCTATGGATTGATCCAGGGAAGAGTATTTCAACATGTCACATGAAACTAGCATTTCTCCTTAGATCTTGCTGCTGAATGGAGTTAGAAGTGTAGTGCAGGCTGGATAATTGGTTTACATGCCAGAAAAGGTAGGAGAGCAGCAGTTTGACCTTCCTACTTGCTGATCCAAACCTGTGACACCTGAGCCTAAACGATGCCAGAGGAAGCTTTGTGCCATGTCCAGGCTCAGCTGCAGAGTGCAGCACCTGCAGTGGCAGTGCTGGATGTCCTATTGCACATGGGTCCTCCTGCAGTGTTCCTGGGGTGCAGCAGCAGAGGTGCTTTAGGTTTGCATCCTGCCTCTGGTGCTGCAGCAAAGCATATTCAGTAATTGTATTCTTACTCCACTCCATAACTTGTCTCAATTCCTTTGGTAGCATTTTCCTCTCTGCACATCTATCTAGTTGTGGTTCAGAACCAGCTTCTGCTTTATCTCCATTCAGTCCAGGATGACAAACTATTAATTCACTGGGTAAGCTGCAGTTCAGTACAAAGAAATTGCTGCTACTTCCTCACTCTGGCACAGGATTCAGCACTGTGGGAGGGATCACAGATTTCCTGTGTGCAGGTGCTCTGGGATCACCAACAACTCCTCCATTATGTCCAAAATCGTGTGAAGAGTTTGCCCAGCTGTTGTGTGTCTGAGCAGCTGATTGAGAAGGGCTGTGCTGCTGTGGGAAGAAGCTGCAGCTCCCTGGTCAGGGAGGCTGTTCATTCCCTGCTGCCCTGCCAGGGAAGTGAGCTGGGTTTGGGGCAAGTCCGCTCTCAGGGCTGATAGAAGCTTTGGGGATGATGATGTTTGGCATTTTCACTGGTGGTGAACTTCAGATGTGTCTGATCCAGCCAGACTGAGGCCACTGCTGACTGAAATATATGGAGCCAGTGGGAGAGAATTTCAGTAGGCAGATTTTAATGTTGAGATTTTGATGTTAGCCCATCTTGAGTTACACCTACTTTGCAGGAGCAAGGTGTGCAAAGAGACAAGAAATTCTGTCATGTTTATGTGCCATAACCAAACTAAGCACAATGCAGGTGTGGGAACTGCCTGTAAATACTGTCACATACAATTAACTTCCTTTGTAAGGAGATAACATCGCTGTTAGTGAGGCTGAAGAGCTCCTGAAGAAGGCCCATGCAGTTTGGAAAGGAAGGACCAGTTTTTTTCCACGAAATAACTGTGTGTTTGCATTCCCTGTGGTAATGTTTTTCATTCTAAAGATCAAGTATCAGTTTGTTTTTGTCTGACTCACTGCCCCTGCCTCATACCAGAGAGGCAGAGTTTGACTTGAGACATCTGTAATTTGAGACATCCTGTCATAAAAGATGAAAACATCCTCCATTTCCTGTTGCTTCCCAGTTATCCTAAGAGCTTGTAAAAGTCATGCAGCCCTGGCTTTGCTACTTAGAAATAACTAAATAATTCTGGTGGGTATTTAATAACAAAAGATCTGTTTGCCAGCTCTTGTCATGGCTGTTTGTATTTTCACCTTGCTTTAGCATTTTTACTTTTCCCACTGCTCTTTAAGTGATGTGCCTCTCCAGATTTAAGTCAGAAAGGCAAAGCACACTGGAGTTTGACTGTTCTCCTGCTCACTGAGTGTGCTGTATATTGAGTATTCTCAAGGAAGAGCAAAAGTGGTGATGCCAACTGTCTTGGCAGGCCTTTCTCAGCCAGGTGTGGTTACAGGTGGATACACATTCTCTGTCTGGAAGAATGTATCTGCCCAGTATCAAACTGAACTAGGAGATACTGAATCACATGGAACATTTCAGCCACTTCTATTAGGATACAATCACCTGCAAGACAAAAATGAAATACTGGTTAAAAGAAATAATAACTGCTCTGTTTTCAAATTCAATTACCATTCCAAATGTATGTAAAATAGAATAAACCTCTGGGAAACAAAGCTGAAATGTATGTTTGATTATTATACTGAAAAGTATGCTTGATTATTGTGCCACCACCACCTCCCATGGCTGTTTATACCTGGCCCCCAAAGTGTAACAATCTGATTTTTAAATGAGCTAACCACATATACATGCAAGACAGACATCCTCTCTGTAAATGATCATATCATATGAATCCTTATCCCATCTGCTGCCTGTTTCCCTACAGCTGCCCTTTGTTTCATGCAATTCCTGTCACACAGTCCTGAAGAACTCACTGCTCACAGTCCTTACTCGTCTGAGTAACCCACTTGGAGGCTTAGATATATTTTTGAAGGATTTAGCTTTTAAATCTTGACTGCTGGGAAGAATAGCTTTTGGGGCTTGCTTTTTGGCTTTTTTTTTTCTTTTTTTCTTTTTTCTTTTAAAAATTTTTTTGTCTAATGTCACATCCTCCCATAATATTAAGAGCAGTGCGTAAAGGGTTGCTCAGCACAAGGCTTTTTTACTCCATGGGTATTGTCTTTGTGGTGCTCACATAAATTATAAGGATTTCCTTTGCTTCTTCTCTTTATATAGCACATGGTGTGATTAAGGACTCAGTACAAATAAAGAGGTTGAGGCGTATTTTAGAATTTACTGCATTTATTGAAGTATTCCAAACTCCAACTTTTAAATATAGTGATATCAGTTTCAGATATTTAAGGGGATAAGTACCTATTGAGGATTTAGGGTAAGGTTGATTGAGGAAGTAAATCTACTTTCCAAATGTCTACAAAGAAAAATCAAACGAGAAATTCAGTATCAAAAACATCAAAGACAATAATGCAGTTGCTTTCATCTCCAGTGTGTGCTTGCACTTCAAAGAAAAGCAAAATGCTCACCCTTCCGCCAGTACCCCCGAAGGAGGATGAGCCTACAGTTGAAGATAAGTCTCCATCACTTCTTTGAGAGAACAGGGGAAATACAAGTAAAATTTTGCACAGGAAAAATAACAGCTTTATCATATTTCTTTCACTGTAATGGTTGTATCATAAGGCATTTCTCAGATTCAAGAATCCTCTTGTTTCATTAAGGAATGCAGGTAATGCTGTACCCTTAAAACCCTGCTCTTCCCTCAGAATCTTTATTTGCTTTATCTCTCCAATGTTAGGATGGGGTGGTGTTCTCTGAGGGAATGCTCTTCATCCTAATTATCACTTCTGCAAAATGTGCTGATTGCACACAATTGAACATGTGTATTTACTCACTCACATCCTCCCATACTTTTGATCTGGGAATTGATGATGCTAGATTTAATTCTGTAAAGTCACTTTGTATTAACTGTTGTGTGAGGGACTTGTTCAGTCATTTGCTCAGTGAAAGGTGAGAGAGAGGTGACTCAAACTGTAATGCCTGTCTAAACATTTTGCTGTGAAACCAGCAAATTTTGGGGCTGGCCATGTTATAGAAAATCATGCATGTAATGATTCCCTGAATTCAGATATGTGATTCAGCACTCTTGATTGTCAGTGAAAACGTGGTCCCAAAACAATCCCTGGAAATTAAAAGGGGGAAAAAAATCAGGACATTTTCCTTCTCTATTCACTTTGGAGTTTTTTGTTTTTCAGGCAGAGGTTACTGCTAAAGATATACAATAAACTGAAAGCATGAAAATACCATAACTTTTAAATCTTTGAGTGAGAGCAGGTTTAAAATGGTTGTTGAAATGAGACTAAATCCAGTTTTGGCTTTTTCTCCATGCTGCTTTAGCTCAGTTTCAAAGCTATCACTGATCAGGAAGCTTGACAGGCAGAGTGTTTGCAAATCCTCACCAATGAGCAGTAACAAGATTTAAAAGTGAAAACTCTGAAGAGAGGCATTTTGCTCAGTCAGCTTTACAAATTCAGTTATTTAACCATCTGCAAGCTAGACTTGTTTTATTTTTGTCTATCAAATATAAATCCTACCCAAACAGGAGTGTCAGAGCCCAGTGAATATCATCACACAAAGTAATTGTCCACACATTGACAATTGTTTCATCACATACCAATCAGCTGAAAAGGAATTCATAGCACAGTGAACCAAACAGGTTTGCTTTTAAATGAGGATCCATAAAAACAGAAAAATTTGGAAGTCACTTTAATAGGGAAATGTGTCTTTGACCTTTTTTCCTTGTGTTTCTGTGGCAATGAATAGAAGTTCAATCCCTAGGCACGATCTCCTTGCAGTATGTACATGGCCTGAACTCAAACCTTGTGGTCTGGTTGCCAGACCACTGAGTCCAATGAGCTGCAAATAAGCTGGCAATTTCCAGTTCTTAATGACAGTAATTAACAGGTCTTTAAGCACAGTAGGGCTCCTGTGTTACATTTAAGTCACTGGTAGATTTTAGTATTTTGGCAATGAATAACGTATTTGATTTATTTTCCCCAGAGAGCATTCCTCAGTTAGGGATCCAGGACATTTTCTAACAGTTTCAAGTGTCATTCCCCTGACTGTGGTGCCATTTCTGAGAACAGGGAGAGTGGAATACAGATGGGAATTGGTGCAAACTCTCATAATGGTGCTGCTGTGTTTTGTTGGGCACTCTTGCTGTTGTGTGAATGCATGGATATGTACATGTATTTAATAATAATCAGTATTTCTCACAAGATTAATCATAATGACCAACTGTCATGGTGGCATCATTTCAAGCAGCAGCTTGAAATGTTATTTCTGTGCCTGTTTGGGCCTGATTGTTTGGAAGAGAGAAGGAATCTGTTGTTTCCTTTTCCACAAACTTGCTGCTTGCATTTGCTCAGTGAATTTTTCTAGTCTCCACTGCACAGGTGAGATGATGGAATGTCTCCGTTTGAATACTGTAGCTTTCTATTATTATAATTACAATAAATTCTAGTTGGGGTGGGAGGGGGTTGTGTAGCTCCAGTCCATCTGGTAAACGTGTGTAATTAGCTGGAGAATGACCCTAAAAGTGAGCTATTTGTAAAAGCAAACAGGTCATCCAGAACGGCACTGAATGACAAACACTAATACAATTTTAATGTCACTTGTTAAACTGTTGTAACCAGTTCAAAGGTGAACATTTACCAGTGGATTTTTATGCAGCTGTGATGCAGATCTGTTGGGTTATTTGCCTGAAATTTTCTGGTGAAGAATTCCAGATTTCTGAGTGTGTCTAAAGCAAGGAGAATGCTATTTTTGTCCTTACACAATGGTCTGGGATTTTTTCACATCCCATGAGCCAGTCCTTATCTATTCAGTTACATTGTTAAGAACCTTGAATTTCTGTGCTTTAAAAATTACCTTTTAAATCAGGTCTTGATCTTGTTACAATTCGGGTATTTACACATATGTGCATTTTTCTGTGTGTGTGAGTATTTATATGAAATGTGTATAATAACTATGCATGTATCCAGGTATTTCATACCTGTATAATGAAATACCAGATAGAGATATGAAGATATTTTATCTCAGAACAAGTGTGCCTGTGTTGGTTTGAGCCTGCTGTGGGGGTAGGCAAAATAGATGAGTTTTTCCTTGTTTCTTCCTCTGCTGCATGGATGTACATTTTTGGATAAGCTTTCAGAAGCACAATGACATAGTTATGGCATTCTTCCTTCACGTCTGGAGCAAATTGATGACAGTCTGTCAAGTCTATCCTCAGCACTTCCAAAAAAATGAAGGTTTGGTTTTTTTTGGTATTTTGTTTTTTGTGACAGGAATACAAAATCACTCTCATCCATCAGAGATGTTTATATTTTTCAAGAACAGTCATCATCTGCTGCTTTTCTCTTCCAAAGATGAGTAATTCTGTTCCTTGCAGTGGTGTGCTCAGTGAATACACAAGTGTGTTTGGAAACACGCGGGCACCGTGCAAAGTCCTGCTCTTCCCTGGAAAACTGAATCCTTATGGCTCCTGTCCAGGAGCAAGGAGCTGTCACCAGTCCACAAGAGACTTTGTAGGGAGGGCACCAGGGCTGCAGGGGTGTCTGGACCCAGTGTCCCCAGCAGGTGCCTGGGCAGGCTGTCCCAGCCCAGGGCTGTCTGTGGAGTGCAGGCTCTGGGTGCTCTGCAGCTCTGGCAATGCCTGGAGAGAGAAGAAAGCACATAAACAAACCTCAGTGTCCAGAAACCCTGGCTTCCTTAGAGAAGTGATGAAAGAGATGAAACATAATTCTCTTCTCTCAAAACAGAACATTTCTATCTTTGTTAATTAAAATAAGGCTGTCTCTGTACCAGCCATGAGACATTTATCTTTCTTGAATATCTGAATAACTACATTTAGAAAGCATGATGGTAGAGGTAATACTAAAGACATAAGATTTCCCATTTTTATTTGTTGTTAAAGTACTTTAAAGGAACATAATGTTTTGTAGCTTATCAGTGTGCAGAAGAAACTACCACAGTCAAATATAAATGTATTGCTTTTCACTGAGCAGTTTGTGCATGCAGTGAGTGAAACAAAAAAGTCTAGTGGATACTTCACAGAATGCACAAATCTTGCCATTGTAGTTTCAAAAGCAAATGTGGAATTTGAGTCAGAGTCACAATCATCACATTATTTAAACATTTTATTTTTGTCTGTGAATATTGAGTTGTTCTGGCATTTTAGTAATGCAAAACAGATGAAATCCTTTAAGGAGTTGCTGGCTGACACAAAAAGCTTTTAATGTTTGAAAAAAAAAAAAGTTAATCTCTTCAAAATGTTATTTTGTTGACAAAGTTGCTTGCAATAATTAAGAAATTTAAATGAGTCACTCCCAGAGCAGTAACAATTGGGTATTATGGTTTCACAAGAAATAAGTGTTTCAGATATTAAATGTTCATATTGTGGCATGAAAAAACGCTTTGAGTCTTAAGAGTAGCTTATCTTGCAGTGGAATTAGCAGAGAACAACGTGCAGTGAGTGATGCCTGGTCCCTCACTGTTCCTGGGACACAGACATCTCTGGGGCTCTGTGCCCTGGCTGAGGCAGTGCCTGTGCCAGCTCCCTGCTCCTCATGAGGTATTTCTTGTAGCTCTGTGGCAAATCCAGTCTCCAGACTATTGCAGAAACATTAGAGACTTTTCTTTGAAATATTGTGCACTAAAAGCCAAGTCCATGTCTAAACCAAATAAAGATAAAAATGCCTGTTGATCCCATCTATGCTTGATCATCCTGCTGCTTGCTTTTTAGGGATTTCTCTGTTGCTCTCACAGAGACCTGTGCTAATCCCTCAGCAATTCTGCCCTGTGATTAAGTCAAAAGGTTTAAACTATTACAACTTCATTATATACTTTTACACAAATGTTTCTGATTGCTTGAAATAGGAGGATAAATTCAGACTAAAACTACAGTGACTCACCTTATTTGGTTTTTTGTTTCTTTTTTAGTCAAGTCCAACACCACAGATTAATCTTTCTTTCCTTATCTCCTGTATTTGTTCATGTACCACCTGTGATACGAGCCATGGTGTCTGCTGCAATAAATGGGCCCACAGAGCATGAGATGAAATTCAGTTCTTCTTGTGACTGAGATTTTTGTGAGACTAATTGTGAAGGTCCCGATGTTGCTTTGCCAGGGAGCCCCAGCTCAGGATGTCTTTGTTCTGAGCCCTTTGAGATGCCCCGTGCACATCCCTTTGGTCTTTATTAATGGTGCCTTGGAGCAATGCACACAGCAGACAGGCACTGGGTGAGAAAACAGCTTGTCTTTTGGACAGAAAAGATTGATTATTAGTAACAAGGGAAGTTTGAGAATGATTTTTTAATATTGGCATAAATCGATCCGGGGTTAAGAAAATACATTAAAGCCCAATATAAGGTGGTGCAGCATTTTATTTTTAATTTTACACACTTGTATCTTGAAAGAGCAAGTATTTTCTAACTCATGTCCTACTAGCTAACAAGGCAAACTAAACAAATGTAATTTAAAATTAACTGTATTAGATTTTCTACAAGAGTTTTAAAGGTGCTCTGCTATGGGCAGATTAAATTTGCAATGTTAAATTGAAAATTATTCACCTTTTGAATATACATATGCTATAGCTATAAAAACCTAGTATGAAAATGTATTACATATGTAACCTTGATTATGTCAGATTGTCCTTTGCAGGGGGACTGCAAATATTTTATTTGTCTTTAAAGCTGTATTTCTTCCTGTTTAAATAATCCCCTGTCTCTGCATGGATGCCTGCACGTGCTTAAATGTGTTTAAATGTCAGTTATCTGGCATTAGAAAAAACCTCATTAATGCCAGATATTAAGCAATTATCATGGCAGGGGAACTAAGGTTTACAAACACATTTCTGCATTCATTTTGGATTTACTTGCTGTCTTGATTTTATGCATATTTAATATGAATTCAAATAGTTGACAGATACTCAGCACCAGTTAGTTAAAGGACACAGTAAATAGACTTATCACTTATTTTTAAAAGATACAATTGCAGTGACTGACATGATTGTTGGGAAGCTGAGAGACCAGCACTGATTCTGCCCTAGAGCAGAGTTATCCCCTTGGACCTGAGCTTCCTCTCTGCTCTGCACTGGCTGTTCTGCTCTCACGCTGAGATGCAGCACATGGAGCTGATGGATGGGCTGAGCCATGGGCACGGGTGCCACAGGCAGAGCTGTGCTGGGATCTGTTCTCTGCTGCACAGGGGCCCTGGGAAAGGTTCACCCTGGTGAACTTCAACCACAGGCCATTTCTGCTGCTTACATGTTACAGCCTTTTGGAGAATAAAGGCTTTGGGCACAGTGAAATGGAGTGTGATGAGAATAAATATGGGCTTAGGAGAATGCAAAACTAAGTTATGTTTTTTACATTCGCCAGAATTCTTTGCTCATATTTGTTCAGTTTGTTGTCATACTGGAAGATGGCAAAGCAAGAGTTGGATAAAAGGCAGTGGTGCTGTTTACTTCCCTTTCCCTTTCACTTAGGTGCTGCAACAGCTTTGAACATGCCCAGGAAGGTTTTTCCATTTGCTGCTATTTTCCATGGAGTTCAGCTCCCCCTGACATGATTTGTTTTGGTGCCTGAGTGAGAACTGAGGACTTCTGGGAATGGGATCCTGAGCTTAGTGGAGGCAGCAGTTGCACTGTGGCTGTCCTGGGGTGGGCAGGCAGAGGCAAGGCTGTGCCTTTATCCTGGAATCTCCTCCTGGCTTCTCCAGGTGCCTCAGGAGAGGGGTCCCATCCCCATCCCGAGGGACCAGGGAGAACCTCTGTGCTGAGCCAGCCTCCAGCCCTGCTGCCCTGGCCAAGGCGAGCAGGAGGAACAGCACATTGCCCTTCTGATGTCAGGGTGAAGGGAATTGACTCCAGCTTGTGGAACAACAGGGAATCCACAGCACTGGGGGTTGAGGAAGGGAAAAACTGGACTATGAGCACCAAGTTCAGCATCAATAAAATGTCTAGAGCTTACCTAATAATATTAAATTATCTAAAAGATCCAATAACTATTTTGAGGTTAAAGTGTACACATCCATACAACAGCTAAATGTTGTGGTTATTTATTGTCTGGGATTATTTTCATAAGAAATAATCTTATTTGAAAAGAATGTATTTCTGTGCTGTTTGTGCCTGTCTCAGGAGCTAAAGTCATTGGTAATGTTTGATCATTCTTTATACAGAGGCACTAGAAACAAGTCATACAAGAAAACTGCTAAGCACAAAAGGCCTCTAATTCTGGTATTCCCAGATACTTTTAGTAGGTTTGCCTTAGCTAAGATTTTAATTTAGCATTAACAAAGGATTTTGTGATGTTTTATATGCTGTAATCTAATATGCAGCCTGTGATTTCATTCAGAACTACCACACATTTAAATCTCAGTTTGGGAAGTGGATATCGCAGGAGAATAGTCTGGGAAAAATCTAAATTATCAGTTAGGAGCTGATCTGAAACTCACAGTATTGAAACATCTTTTGAAATATGCATTAGAGAATCTTTAAAGAGATCATACAAAATTCATCAAAACCCACTTTTCAGAAGCAGCTACTTTTTCATCACGGTTCTACATGTCACTAGTTGTAGTTCCAGATTTTTTCAGGCATTTCCATATAAACAAAATTCTGTATATGCACACACACACACACAAAGCTCATCTCTCACTAAGTTGTGTATTGGGAAGGAGAAAACAGCTGTGCTGCTCTTGAGTTATAAAGGACTTGGTGACATACCCAAAGTGCTGGTGTCAGGAGGTCAGGGACTGTGCAGGAGCCTGTTTCTGCAGCACCTCTCAGTGTTTCAGCAGCAGATGAGGCAAACACAGCAAAGAATTTTGTTAATGGCCAACCCTACCTGAGAGGTACAAATGTGCTTTTCTGCCTTCCATATATTTTTAATATTTTTAACTTTTCCCTTGTTGGGACTCCTGTACAAGAGCAGTCAAACCCTTGGGTATGTAACAGCATCTGAGCTTGCCTCTGGTGCTCAGTTTTGGGGCATCTTGCTCATTCTTGTATTTACTGTGCTGCCTTCACGTTTCTCTGGATTTCACCAATCTCTACTCAGCAATTCTGCTGAGCCCATGTTCCTCCTGTACATTGGGCCTGAGTGTGGCCCTTTAGGTGTGCCCATGTCATAAATCCAACATCAGCTTTAAAAAGAAGACCAGAGAGGGAAGAGTGGTACAAAAATAAATTTTAAAGTCTCTCTTAAACGTCACTTTGTAAATTAAGTGCTAGTTATACATTTTTAGCTAACATAAAATAGAAGAAGTTTTACTGCACGGAACTTGACATTTAGGCACTTTCCCAGGAGACAGAGTGCCCAGATAGATATTAACTGAAACATCAGTCAGAGCTTAAACATCCTCAGCTAATTCATTGTCTCAAAGCAGCCTGTCCTGCAGCCACCAAACAGATCTACAGCATGCCTTGAATGTGAACAGGAAAGGAAAACCTTGACCTGCTTCTTTTTTCCAAATCATTATAAAACTACTTTGACTCCTCTTTTTCCTCCCTAAGGTGTTTAAATAACTATCTAGTTGGTAAGTATTTTATTTCATGTACTAAACCCCCTTCCTCATGTAGATTTGTATTTCCTTGCACAGCACATGATTTCTAAGTGAATCACATTTTGAGAGCACCATGTCTAGCTTAGAATTAAAGGAAGAGTTTCATCTTGGGTCAGTTCTGTAGAGTATCAAGCACAGACAGGTGATATTTAAAACTAACAACTAAATCCTGCCTTGGTTTGATAAAATCTCTGTGGATTCATTTGTATTGGCCTTTTCCTGAGGCAGTAAAGAGAGAGGATCTGATTAACACAAACATTCCGTGGGTGCTGGGGAGAGGTGATTGCCCCCTCCCTGACTTGCCTTAGGAGGGATAAGTGATTATTTTAGCACTGGCATCATTCTGAAGGACCGCAACATATTTTACTTTGTTCACCTTCCTTATTCCACTGGATTATTTGGTTGGAGTCAAGAGACTTAAGAAGATGGTTTTTACTTCTATGATTTGCCAACCCTTGGAACTGGTGTGGTGCCAGGTTCACTCTGAGCTGTCACTGGGCAAGTGTGTTCCAGCTACATCCACCTGTTTGTGCTCTGCCTGCCAGGACAGTGATTGCTTGTCAATTTGGCATCTTTGGCATCACTAAATCCACTTTTTCTTTTCTTCTTTTTTTTTTATTCCTTCTTTTTTTCCCTTTTTTTCCTTTTCCTTTTTTTTTCTTACAGGGGAGGAAGGTAATTAGCATTGGTAGCTTCACAATTGTGTTTTATGGATTTTCAGCAATACCAGGACAGGCAGACTTTACACAATGGCTTGTTGAATGATGTTTTTCTGTGTGTTTTAGTGACCACATGGATATTTCAGGTGGTACCTGTAACTGTAAATCAGCAGATCACAGCTGAAGGCACTCTGTCTTTTGTTAAGTGGCTAAAGCTGTTAAAGGTAATCAATTCCTGCCTTCAGTTTGTCCTAATCTGTGCTATTGCTTAGCTCCCACATAAACATTTGATCACACATAGAGGTCTTTTGTTGGTTTGTTTTACCCAAACAATAGTGTTAACAGAAAGAAATAAAATCAGCAGCTGATCAAGACAAGTTTATCTGCAACTTTGTCGTTAATGAATTCATATGAAATGAGTGACTGTGTAAACCAGAGACAGAATAAACTCAATGAAATAAAAGGTTCATGTAAGGCATATCAGCCTCCCCCTGGGTGTCCTTCAGCACTGTGATTTGATGTGTGCCTCAGTACTAGTTGTGTTTGGATTTTCTGTTCTAGAAAACTTGATGGCCCTGTCAAGTTAGCTTTCAGATTGTTGTGGATTATGTCCATGCCCAGCTTCTGGGGAGTTTTGCTTGTCACAAGTCCACTTAGCACTACAAAGCAAAGGAATTGCACTTTCTGCAGCCTGTAGGTCTTGGTAATGGATAGAGTATGAATTTCCCTGGCACAGTGCACCTCTGTGTGCTCTTTCATCACAGCTGAAGGCAGGCAGCAGACAGGGCAGGGGCCTTTTCCTCTGCCTTCATCTTATTACTGCTGGGAGAGGGAAAAAGAGATGGGACTGAAGCAAGGGAATCATCTTAAAATGAATTTTCAGTGTCTACAGGTTCTTCAAATGGACAGTTCTTTACCATACAGTTCAGTAGGTCAGGGTTATGGGAAATGGACAGTTAATTTCTTGTTCTAATTACAATTCTGCAGAGATTCTCCTCTCTGCAGACTCTCCAAAGCTTCCCACTGTAGTCCCTTTCCAAGAGGGTTCAGTGAGGAGCATTGGGACTAAGCAATGCATCTGTCCCCATTCTCAGGGGACACGTTTCCCCAGTGAACAGCCAAATGTGTGTGTTACTTAGGCAAGCCTTGTAAGCTGAGACTCTTCTGATACAAAACAATTTCTAATTCAGTCTTTAAAATGTTTTGCACTGTAGCTGGTACTCTCTAGGTTTGATGCAAAGTAAGGAATTCTAACCAAGTTTAATCTTTCAAATCCTTTTTATTTTCATCTAGTAGATAAAACTCTGCAAAGTTGCACATTTTTCATAATCAAGGAGAACAGAGGGCAGAGTTTAGGGCTGTAGTGTTATACCTAAGAATGGGGTGAATCAGTATTTTATGGCAGCTGGAATAGGCTGTGCCTCTTAGCACCCAATTCTAAATAATTATCTTCCAGGAAACTTCAGGATTTTATTCTCAAATTCCCTATGAGAAAGGAAAACTTCTGAGAGTTCTAGAAATTGTTCCTCTTGATACTTGCCAGCTTTTTGAACAGTGAAAAAAAGACACAATTTGAGTCCTTCCTAACAATAATTAGCCAGTTTTAGGGAATTAATTCTCTTGGCCTGCCCTGGAGCTGGCTGGGTAATTTGTATTGGGCCAAAGAAAGAAACAGGGAAGGGAATTTCATGGGGTGTTTTTTCACTCAGCTCTATTTCATTATTATGCCCCTGATCCCTTTGTGCTGCCTTTACATTGATTTGTCCCTCAGTGCAGTTGCAGTGCTGCAGGAGGTGCCATTGGATGGTGCCTGAGGCTCAGCTCCACACAATCCTGAACACACCACTCTGCTCAGCCCCCCAAAACCAGGGCTGCAAGGCAGGTTTGGGACAGGGATATCCCTGATGCCATGGAGTGGTGTTAAACCCAGCCCTGCAGAGCCCCTGTGGCAACACCCAGAGGAAAATGTGTCACTGGCACAGGAAGCCAGAGGCCCATGCAGGCTCCTCAGGTGTCTGCCTTGTCTGCTTTCAGGTGCAGGCAAGTATTGCATTGTCATTGCCATGGTGCTGTTTGCAGCTGGAATGCTTCCTGAGCACATCCAAAAAGGACAGGCTGAATTGGTAACTGGGATAGAGAAGGGAGGGCTAGAAATCCTACATCTGCTCAGAGCAATGGCATCCACCTTCTTCTCTGACTAAAACAAATCCCATGTTCCATTTGTAATCATTCCCACCCACTGAGCAAGGGGATAATGCCACAAAGAAGCTGTGCCCTGCCAGTGTGACCTTAGAGCAGAAGAGGGAGGCACAGGAACATGGACACATTTGTTCTAGAGAGACACAAAGCCCAGTGAGAACTGGGGGAGCAGCACGTGCTACACATGTGACCAAATGAGGATCAGGGAGCATGAACTTAGTGCACTATTAATTTATCATATTTTGAAATAATAGTATAAAATAAACATAATTTCATCTTGCACATGAACTCTGAATGATGTTGTGTGGGTCACTCCAAAGGACAGAAGTGATCTTAGTCTGAACTACCACCACTAAACATCATAAATATGCCTAATGTCTGGTGTAATTACCACACTGCTATTTCTGTTCTGTGCTGAAATCAGATTTGCCCTTCAGCTTTTGCACTGCCAATTATCAAAATAAAACATTAAGTTGAATAATATAAGAGTGGAATATTGCAAAAAAATTAAAAAATAGTAGCCAGTCCATATGGGGTTATTGTAGGTATAGTGAACAGTGCAGCATGATCTTGCAGCATAAGCTCTATTACACTGCTTGCTCAAATATTTGGAATTCATGGTGACAACACTTGAAATTAGGAAGGTTAATGACTAAACTGATTAGCAACAGAGAATGCATTTGCAAACAAGTGAGTTATAGTCATTGCTATACAGTAAAACCTCTGAAAAGCATTTTAAATAATCACAGAACTGTTTCTGAAAAAGTGTCTTGATTGATCAGAGCAAGAAGCTCTGTCATGATTCTTCACCTCATGGAGCCTTTGGAAATGGACCCAGATGGATGGGCATGAAAGATGTTGACTTGGTCACTTTACACAAGCTGGTATGGCAACATCTGAGCAAAAATGAAATGTGATTTTGAGAGAACACTGGTAGTGTGATTCAAGTCAGATTTGGCTAGCACCTTTGAGAGCTCAATGACCTGCTGCTTTATTTACTCACTCTTGGACACAAACATGTGAAGTCAAAGTCTGATCCATTAACCTCATGCAAACTCCATCCTGACAGCTGTTCCTTATGAGCAGGGCATGTGAAAATAGAGACAAATTCCCAGGCTGGGCTGAACAGGCCTTTGTAGATGAGAAATACAGTAATGCTTTCCTGAGGGAAGTTCATCACTGCCTGGAGGACAGGGATCCCTATCCCTTGTTAGGGATTGTAGCATAAATTTATTGCTTTTCCATCTGGATGCATTGACCTGCTGCAGTTTTTAATTTATTCTTATGTACAAAGCCTAGTAACAATTGCAAGCACTAGCAGTGATAGGAGAAAAAAAGAAAAATCTCCAGAGTTGTCAGCCTTTGAAACATAAAGGAATTAAATTTAAAAGAGTGCAGTCTCATTATTGCATCTGAATTTTCTAAATGCCTCTATCTCTCCCTTTCTGAGCCAGGATTTCTCTGTGGCTCATGTCTAATGATATTCAGAATTTAGAGCAGTATTTTCTGCTTCTGTCCTGGCATTTGTTGTGAGTTTGCTGCTTCCCTCAAGGAGGTCCTGCCTCGCTGCTGAGCAGTGTCAGAGCCACACTGTTCTGCAGGAAAGCAGCCAGCAGTGTCATGCACTCACAGGTACTTGGATATTTGAATTGTTGCTCTTCAGTTCCATCCATTTCGTTCAGGTACCTTCTGTAAAATAGTACCTAGAAGCTGATCAGAAACTTCAGACCAGTCCCCTCTCTGCATACTTGTCTTTAAAATACATGGAAATAAAGCCAGAGGAGAACTGCAGCAGAGCTGCCCTCTGTAATGGTGGAGTTTGCAGGGTACCATGCTGATGAAGTTGGAATTGGCATCTACTCTGTCATGTTGGAAAGCAACTGAGGGGGGATTTGCTTTTGAAGATTTCTTGTTAAAAATTGAAACTCTCTTTTGAGCCAGTATGTTTTATATCTTCTCAGTTTTCTTATGTGGGATCACTGTCACAGGTCTCAAAATGTTAATTTATCCTTAGACATATTATAAATGCATTTATCCACATGATTTAGTTAGTTCAAAAAGAAAAAACAAAGAAAAAAGAAGCGAAGACAAATACTTGGCTGTAGATATAAAGTAACATTTAAATTGATTGCAGCCTATTAAAGCTCATTGGTTCATCAAAGGTGAAAAAAGTATTAACAACTGAACTAGTGCTCATTCTCCTAGTCCTGATTTCTGTTCATAAGCATTAATGCAGATGAATGGAATTAGGATCAACACTCTTTTCAAAGGATTTTAAATAATTTTCAGGTTGGGATTTCAACCTTAAATTTACAAAAAAAATCTTTGGAGNGTGGAAATAAAGACAGAGAACTGCAGCACAGCTGCCCTCTGTAATGGTGGAGTTTGCAGGGTACCATGCTGATGAAGTTGGAATTGGCATCTACTCTGTCATGTTGGAAAGCAACTGAGGGGGGATTTGCTTTTGAAGATTTCTTGTTAAAAATTGAAACTCTCTTTTGAGCCAGTATGTTTTATATCTTCTCAGTTTTCTTATGTGGGATCACTGTCACAGGTCTCAAAATGTTAATTTATCCTTAGACATATTATAAATGCATTTATCCACATGATTTAGTTAGTTCAAAAAGAAAAAACAAAGAAAAAAGAAGTGAAGACAAATACTTGGCTGTAGATATAGAGTAACATTTAAATTGATTGCAGCCTATTAAAGCTCATTGGTTCATCAAGGGTGAAAAAAAGTATTAACAACTGAACTAGTGCTCATTCTCCTAGTCCTGATTTCTGTTCATAAGCATTAATGCAGATGAATGGAATTAGGATCAACACTCTTTTCAAAGGATTTTAAATAATTTTCAGGTTGGGATTTCAACCTTAAATTTACAAAAAAAATCTTTGGAGCAACACTGCTGATACTACAGCAAATATTTTCTTCAGGTTTTTTAAAAATAACTCATGCATTTAGAGAAAATGATTGGAAACTTATTTTCTAAAGATATTCTTAAAAATGTACTTTATAGAATTGTGTTTCCATGTATTTCTATTTAATGCAATATGTTAATTCTGTGTACATCTGGAGTTACTTCAGTGTAGTTCAGTGTGGAATGAGTTGCTAACAGAGCAGCCCATCCCATAGCCAGATGCTGAACCTCTGCTGTGCTCTCCCTGCATCTGAGCCTGTGTCCCCATGGCTGTACCTCCTTTGCCAGCTTCTCCTTCTTTCTTATTGACAAATCCACACCATTTTCCTGCCTGTTTTTAGCTGCTGTTTACTTGGCAGAGAACTTGGGTAGAAGTTGTCTTTGTCAGTGTTAGTTCAGAGCAAGAGCAGGTTCTGCCCTGGCTGCTCTCACTTGTGCCACCGTGACCCCACTCACTGCTCCACATCCAGAAAGTGTTCAGAAGTGTAAAGTAGATTTTTTTTCAAAGGAAACAAATTCTGAAAATTCTTTCTGAAAATGCATCTCAGCCCATAAAAGAAAAGTCCAAACAAATAACTGGCCCTTTGTGTACTTCTCAGATGTTCATTTAGGGATGATGGGAGCAGGGTACAAGGCTGAATGCATCCCAGAATAAGACATGGGAAGTACATGCAGTGCACATGCAGGAACCTCAGCTGCTGGCTGCTGCAACCATTGATTGCACCAAATGACTTGTTAATATAGATTAAAGCCTTAGTTGCTCACAATGGTGGATATTTAAAAATCCATCATTCCAAATCACATTGATGGCTGAGGACCATTTGCCTCGCAGACCTGGGTTAAGGATGTCAGCACTCAATTACAGCACTAGAGAATGGAGAGTCTGGCTGGCTGTAATGGCTTTTCACTGCTCTGTTGTAGAACAAGTCATGGCTTCCTCCAACAAAAGATTTTTCTGCTCTTCGGGATTCCATAGTTACAATAATTCTAAACTGGAAGCGGATGTAGAGATCACTTTTATTATTTATTATGTTTTTCAGTATAGAGGCTTTTGCTCATCCTTGGTCAATCTATTGTGCAAATACATAAGAGGATGGTAGTTTTCCTCCCTCAGAGATGAGAGAGAGTGTTCCCATTTTCTGATTCCTTGTTCCATCCTTGTACACTTTTGACAACCAGAAAGAGTACATTGTTTGGATTTTTACTAGAGTGAGGCTGGACAGCAGTGAAACTTTGCCAGCAACTACAGACCATTAGCATAAATTCTAGAAAATAGCTGAGTTCAAAGTCTGAGTCTGAAAAAATTGATGTGCATGAATCCAAGTACTATTTTCACACAGAAATGCAAATGTTGAATATGCATGTGCGTATTCAGAAAGAATATAAGAAAGACTTTACTTCACAGTCCCTCCTGGCTAAGACATTATTCCCAGCAGGACATATGATCATTGAAAGAAAATGGAAAAGCATGGAAGCACCAGCTGTTTGTGAATGAATCAGATTTGGCCTGGTTAAAATCTGAGATGAATCAAATATGGTTTTGTTAGGATGATAAAGACTGATGAATTGAGCGAGGCTTAGAAACCCTCTGAGGATTTCTCTGCAGACAGTGTCTGGCCAGTGAAAGTACCTGTGCTGTTAAATAAATATGGAACCATTATTGGGCTATTTACTTGTTCACCTTCAAGTTAAAGACTCTTTATCAGCTTCCTGCTGGCACCACCCCACAGAGTCCTAACAAAATCAAATACCCTGAGCCTCAGTTTCAGACAGGAGGTCGGCAGTGTGTGTGTGCCATGTGCAGTGCCTGTGTGTGTGCCATGTGCAGTGCCTGTGTGTGTGCCATGTGCAGTGCCTGTGTGCAGTGCCTGTGTGTGTGCCATGTGCAGTGCCTGTGTGCAGTGCCTGTGTGTGTATCATGTGCAGTGCCTGTGTGCAGTGCCTGTGTGTGTATCATGTGCAGTGCCTGTGTGTGTGCCATGTGCAGTGCCTGTGTGCAGTGCCTGTGTGCAGTGCCTGTGTGTGTATCATGTGCAGTGCCTGTGTGCAGTGCCTGTGTGTGTGCCATGTGCAGTG
>VWYE01029195.1:31787-96587 GCA_013398995.1 Alaudala cheleensis
TGCCATGTGCAGTGCCATGTGCAGTGCCTGTGTGTGTATCATGTGCAGTGCCATGTGCAGTGCCTGTGTGCAGTGCAGGCTGTGTTTATTGTCTGCTGCTTTGCTCAACTTCGTTTTCAAGAGCAATTTGAATATCTTTAGTATGTGTTGTATAAACTCAAGAATGTTTTATGCTGGAGAAGGTTGTTTCACTGCCACTAGAGCTACAGTGTGAGTTGTGTGTGTGCAAGCTGATTGGGTTGAATTTTCCATGTTAATGTTTATGGCTTGTTTTAAAATGGGGGGAATGGTCCAGTTTGTAACTACAGTGCTACTGTAAAATGCTTGTTCAATGCATGATGGCTGGTGAGGAAAATAGGTGGAATATTCTGTGTTTGTCAGCTGCAGAAGGTTCAAGTGAAGAAGGAAGATCCTGTAATGTGACTTCAAGTTTATAAACAGATGGAAAAAACCCCTGTTTTATAAACTGAAATTTTGGCAACCATGAAAGGAATGGTTTAGGGTGTACTTAGTGCAGATTTTTAATTTCCATGGGTGCATATTAGCAAGCACAGGTGAATATCCATGTGTAGATTTAGAATATCAAGGGAATATGATATATGATATGATATATATGATGTACTTTGTAATACCACTGACACTTGGCATTTGCTGTTTCCAGCAGAAGTATTTCTAGTGTTCCAAACGTTTGGAACAATTCTGGCAGAATGCTGTCACTCCCAGTGATTTTTATGTCATACATTCAGAAAAGGATAACCCAGAGGCTGAAAAGTAGAAGCTTACAGTTAACAAAAACCAATCTAATAGGAAACTTTTACAGAGCCTTTCTGAGGGCATCCATCCCACATCATACCTCTGCCTCAAAGTAAAATTGCACTTGGGTTGACTTTCTGCAAATCCAAGATGCCTTTTATTTAATGTCATTCAAATGTTTAGCTATGCTTCATTGTTAGCACATTAGACAGCAAACACAAATCCAATAAAATGTAAACCTTGCTTTCATTAAGTTGAAAGCAACTTGCTTGTTCAAAGTCTTTGAGATGGACTCTTTTAGAAAATAGTTTATTCTCAAAGGTAAGCAACCTTGGTCAACTTGAAGTGCTACTTAATCCCGTGGGAGTGATTGATTTTTTTGCTTAGTCCACTGTCATGCAAATCATGAATTTACTTGATTCTGTGTTTATTTACTTAGGCTAAAGACAAAAGGTTGCTGGTAGCAGTTCTCTCTTTTCAAGGAGAAAAACCACCACTGTAGCACGTAATATCGAAATTTTGTTTTTCTTATGTTAATTGGTGCTTTAAAATAGCAGTAATTGATAGATTGTGTTCTTCCAAGAGTGTATTCACTCTGAAAACTGCCATTGTCTTTTGAGAGGTAAGGTGGTACAGATGATTTAGGTCACATCTAATACCAATATGTTTAGGTAAATTTAGATTATTTCAAAATACAAGGGCAAGGTTGAGCATGATATTAAGTCTGAAACGGGCCTGGAAGAGTTGCTTTGTCATTACCAGAATTCCTCCCAGTGACAAAACCCTGTGATTTTATCAAATGAGGGAAGCTGTTAGATAATGAGTCTTTGCATCTCTGTGCAGCCCAAAGCCCTCTGTTCCTGAGGCACTCCAAAGTCTGTTGACTCTGATACAACAAAGCATCCCAGGAGTGCTTCTGCACTTGGCTGGGTGTCAATGACTGAGCAGGTCTCAGACCTTACCCTGGAGGGACCCAGACCCAAAGTGTGCCAGGTGTGAGGGTGGCCAAGCCCAGGATGGTGAGTGCAGCCATCAGCCTTCCTGCAACCTGATTTGGGCACTCAAGGATTGTGAGGATCTTGTCTGTTGAGTTGATGTTTTGAGCTAAATGCTGTGCTTGGCATTTAGCTTTATTTTGCCTTCCCATGGTCACAGGGTACACAGTCCCTCCTCAGTCCTGTGGAATTTGCCATTTAAAGTCTGGTCTACAGGTCTACAATGGTGGGTTTGTTATTGTCCATCTATTTTAAAGTCTTTTTTACTGGTAACCATGAGAGCTTTGTTTCTGTGTCCTTCAAATATTTACACACTTAGCTTTCTTTATACAAAGAAAGTTCAATAGTTTTATTTGCATTTAATAGAAAAAATGAAAAAAGAACATAAAATTCTCTGCTCTGTTGGCCTGGGGGAGTCTGGTGAGCCACTGGGGAATTTACAGGATGTGATTGAGAAAGACAATATATTTACATCTCTAACCTCCCTCCCTCCCTCCTCCTCTCTCTGAGCCTGTACCTGAGCTGGAAACTTCTTGTTTCCATAACATGGAAAGATTGATTGATCCAGACCAAGAATTGCCTATCTATTGCAGGTTGCATGTGTACAAATCATACCAGAATTCCTCAAGAGTAACTTCTTGGTGCTATTTCCTGAGCTTGTGTTTGGAGGAACAGGGAATAGGGAAAAGCTGAATATATCTATAGATATATATGTATATATGTGTATATATATATATATATGAAGCAAAAGAAAATGGGTAAAATGTTTTAGTCAAGTGGGCTCTCTCTGATTTTTTTTAGAACTACATTGTGAAGATGGCCAAACTTTGCTTTGGCCTCTGAAGGGAGATGGTTTTGCCTTCAGGCTTTTCAGCTGTCCTCTCCAAAGAGGCACTTCTTCTGGGGGCCAGAAATAATATACAAAATTAGGAACTAAAATATTTTACTTTAATAGTGCCTTTTGACTGTAGCATGAAAAACAAGCTTTTTGTTCTACCAGTCATTCATAATTGTCTTTTATTAGGTTTACTAGAAGAGTTCTATCTTTTTTTTTCTGAAAAATGGGCAGCCACTCTGACATAAATCAAAATCTTTTTGCTACCGCTTTCCAAATGGATTCTTTGAAATGCTCTGATATAATACAAAGCATTTCAGAAAATGTGAATCATGTTATTTACAATGATAAGCACAAGAAAATAAAAGGGCAATATCAACTGGTGGGTTTTGTATTACCAATTTTTATTGTATCTTTGAGTTATTAATGGAAAATAGGGTTACTGATTAGTCTTACATAATAAATGCTTGCTAAAGTGATTTCCATGAAAGAATACATAGTTCTGTTATTGCAGTATGGAAAATACACATGGCAGTTATTGAATTGAAAGAGGTTTTGGTTTTTGTTTGTTTTTTTTTTCCAGTGAAAGCCTGAAAGAGGATAACTTTTAGGCTGGCTGAAGTGTTTTAACTGGTATGAACTGGCTTGAGCTGTCTCAAACAGTAATAAATGACACTGCTAGAAGGCAGCCATGGTAAATTGTTTGCTGCACTGCTATGTAGGTTACTGTTCCTTCTCCCCCCACCATGATCTCAATACTAATGACAGTAAGGGAATAAATGAAATAATTTCTCCAGAGTCTGTCTAATTATGTTGGATTTTATGTCCAGGAAAATTAAGATATAATAGTATGTCAGCAGAACTGAACTTGATACCACAAAGAGAGTTTTGTTAGTATTGATCTCAGGCTTGTTTGCAGTGGATTGGGGTGAAGGGAGGAATTGAATGAGTAAGTCCAGATTAGCACTGCTTAGCACTTTGTATTTATTAGAGTGGGAAACCACTGGAGCTGTAATTACTGGTATGCATTACAAATTGCATCATTTTTATTCCTTGGGACTCGCACGTTTCAGTGAGAAGTCTGGGAAATGATTTTTTAATGTGCTTGTTAGCACAGCTGTCTGAATGCCTGGCTCACATTAGCAGGGACATCAGAGACTGAGCTCTCATCCAGGAGTGCTGGGCACTGCCTTGACAAGAGGTGAATTCCTGCTCTGGGGGACTCAGTGCATCTCTTTGAGAACACAGATGTGCTTCACTTATATCTTCATTCCCTGCTTCCTGAATTCTGAGAAACTTCCAAATACATTCTTACCCAGCCTTGTACTTCCAGGTGACCAGAATTCAGTGGGACTCACTGTCCTTCATGCACTGATAACTTCTGTTTTAAAAGCATTTATGTAAAACTGGTAGAGATATATTTGAGAACCCAGAATCCAGCGTGCTGCATCCAAAAACAGGGTGATAACTGACAGCTTTAGAAACTGTCTAAATTTAGACATCTGAAAATTGTGACATAATACTTTCTTTCCCACCTCTGACAACCCAGTATTAAAGTGCTTAAACTTGCAGCCCATCTACCAGGCAGTTCTCACCTCCAGCAGGCTTCCTGCAACCAGAGTCCTCCAACACACAGAGTTTTGAGCAACGCTGCTTTTTGTTTCTCTTTTCTTAAAACAAATTACTTACTGGTTATTTTTAAGAGAAGCACTGCCTAGTTTCTTCATACATTTCTGTATTTTCTCATCTTCCTTTTCTCAATGTTCCTGCTGTAGAATAACTTTTTTCACAGAGGGTTTGTAGCAAAAAAAAAAGAAATTTCTTGTAACACCAGCCATCTCTTTGTATATTTCCCTTCAGTCTAGGACAGGGTCACATAGTTATATTCTGTGGCTCTGAAGAACAGAAGATGTTCACTAGCAGAGCACTCTTGTGATGAAGCAGCAGAAGCTGTGACTTTAGCACATCACTTAGTTGTATTTCTTTAGGTATTATTTAGAGACCAGAATAGCATGGTGGTGCCTGCAGACATGCACACCTCACCAGCACTCATGGGTTTGATTCCTTTCATTTGAAGCTGAAACCCTGCTCTCTTGTCACGTTATAACGTAGGATGGCTGTTCGTTTCCTGCAGTGTAGGAGCAGTTGACTTCCTTGTGTTGGGCTTGTAAGATCTGTGGAACCATATTTTACAATGTGTCCAGGCATGACAATAAAGGGGTTTTCTGTTAGAAATGAACAGAGCTCAAATAGGGAGAGAAGGGAATCGTGTGTTTCTGTGTACTGTTCCCTTAATTAGGGCTCCAACCACAAGTGGGAGTCAGCAGAGGTCATTCCATTAGTTTCACTTTCCCAAGTTTTTTTCATACAATTAGATGGGTGAAGAATTATTTCTTAAGGAAAAATGAAATCCACGGTGCTCAAATCTAAGGGGTAGGTTTTGATAACAGTCAGGCAAGCTACTCCATCCAGATCTGGTTTAAGCCTTGCCTCCTTCAGAATTCAGGACATTTCAAAATATCTGTAGAAACTTTAAAGCAGTCTGTGTCTTGTCAGCTGGTTCTTGATTGGGATGAAGTGACAGAATTTTTGGTAAGAAGCAAACCAAAAATTTTTCCTGCTTTGTTCTTCTGAGGTGTGGAGAAGTCCAGTTGTTTCCTATTACACCAGAACTCATAGAACCATGGATTCCCGAAGGCTGGAAAGTCCTCATGGCTCCTCCAGTCCCATGTTCTGCTCAAAGCAAAGTCAGGGCTGAATTCACACCAGGATGTTTGTGATTCTGTAAGCTGGCAATACCTTCATGCACAGGGATTCCACAGCCTTGCCATGAAACCTGCTCCAGGGCTTTCTGAACCCTCAGTGCTGTTGTGTCCTGCTGGAAGCTCCCCAGATTGATGGCACAGCCCCTGTCTCGTGGTGCAGCTCTGCACAGAGCCTGGCTCAGGCTGCACTGTGACCTCCCCATGGGGCTGGCAGATGGCTCTTCAGTGCTCCCAAACCTTCTCTTTTCCTGGCTAAACCAGCCCTCTCCCCTCAGCCTCTCAGTTTAGGTCATGTATTCCTACTCTCTCAGAAAAGTTTGAGAGATTATTTTTAGCCTTATTATTATTTTAGTTAGTTTCTAAATGGCAAAAACTCCCATCAGCTCTTTTTCGAGAAGGCTCATAATCAGCAGAGTTCAGAAAGAAATGACACAAAATAAAGATGATCTTCTCCTTGTAAGTCACTTGAAATCTCCCAGCTGGGTCACCCTGCTGGAGTGTGATCTGAGTTGTGGCATTAAAATAGCAGAAGTGGAGCAGAGAGCTGAGGCAGGGGTACAGCTGCCTCTCCTCCGGGTCCCTGGAAGTGCACTGCAGCTACCCAGGGCTGGCACAGGGCTCTGCTGGAGGCTTAAAAACACTTTGCCTTTTGTCATTCAGCAAAGAGAACGAAAACAGGGATACAGAGCTCTGGACTGAGCAGCAGAAGGAGGGTTTGAGTGAGCAGAGCCGGGTGTGTGCACTCCTCATCAGGGTTGGGGAGGTTTGGGTCAGGCCCTGGAGCTGCTCACACTCCTGAGTGCCTGGCCCTTTCTTGCTGCACAGAATGAAGGCTTCATTTTCATCTGTGTGGGCTAGGAAAGGAATAAGTATAGGACAGAAAAAATGGTTAAAAATATTGAAATTTTTTAAAAAATTAGGAAAAAATAAAGTATTTTTAAAACTTTAGGTCTTCATTTCTATGAAAGAACATTCTGCCTTCTCTAAATTTCACTCTATAACAAAATAGTTAAATAATGGTAAAACTGAAAATTGCTATAAAAGAACCTTCAATATTTTTAAGGTATTTGAAGATCCTTTAGCATTTTTAAAGCTTTTTATGGTGAATTGAAATGATCTCACAATATGTCTTTATTTTGATGTAGCCAGATTTTTCAGTGAAAGTTTGTTGTCATTTTCTGACAGGCTTGATTCAGGAGAACAATTGAAATACAAGTCTATTGTTTTCATTGTACTTCATACAGAATTTCTAATAGTTCCATAATATATTGCAAAATGATTACCATGTAATCTCTGTAGGAATCGGGCAAGCAATATTCCTCCAGGTACAGCACTTTATAGGCAGGTTGTCAACTGCTGAAAAATAACAAGTTGACAATAGTTTGAAAAAGGATACCAAGCTAATGGAGCAGTGGCAAAAAACTGGAGTTGTTAAAAGCATGATATATGAGAGAAGGAAAGAATGGGCAGAACAGTGTAACATGAAAAATGAATGGGCATTTCATTATCGAGGACTTCCCTCTTGTTTTCCAGCACGTTGCTGCTTGCAGAACCCTGTGTGAATACTGAAAGTGCTTTGTTGGCAGCAGCCAGCTGTGGCAGATGCTTATACCTTCTCTTAGCAAGAAATTCCTATTGATGTGTCTTCTGTAAATGTTCAAATTGCAGAGCCATGGTAAATAAAATTTCCTGACTAAATTAGGATTTTTTGCTATCATCTGAATTACTAATGCCATCCTGAGTAATAGAATGTTTCTGCCTCTCCTGAGGCAACTTCTTCAGTTTTGCTTACACCTGTGGCTTAATATAGGACAGAAAGTCTTCCAAAGACAGCTGCTCCCAGAGGAACACTGCTGATGTTCAAGAAAAGGCTTGAAAATTGTTTTAGTGTTTCCAGGTAAACCTCCAGGTCTTCTAGTTTTTAATTTGCACAGGCCTGAACACGTTCTGATGTGCAGGCATCAGATCCCACTGGGAGACTCTTTTGTTTTATAGATCATACTCTTCACCTTGTACCTTCACAGAAGACAACTGAAATTGGTTTAATTTTCTTTGTTCAGCTTGCAGGACTGCTCCAGTGTTCACACATGGTTTGATGTAAAGTTGTCCATCCCCTCTCTTGCAGAATGAGATAAGTTCCATATCACATATCAATGGAATATGGGAGCATTATAATAAATGATTGGGTAAAATAGTTGCAAGAGAGCTTTTTAAGGGTTGAAGATGTATTTTTCATCTGATGTATTTCATCTCACCATAGTTAGTGCATTATGGAGCTTGTCCTGAACTATTCAGAATTTCTTCTTGAGGCCATACTGATATTTTCTTGTGAACACCATTTCTTCTTCTGGGGTCCAAACTCTCTGGTTATGTTAGAAATATATAAGACTCACCAGACAAATTTTGGTGCACAAAACAGTTTAAGGAAATGACTAATAATGATCCTTATTCACTTAAACACTGTGCAGTTTTATTTTAACCAGGGAAAAGCTGAACAGGGACACAGAAGCTCATTGGGTGTGTGCTTAAAGAGCTTCAGCTTTTCACAGAAACATTGATCTCAGTAACTTATCAAATACACTGAATATTAGCACAGAGCAATCATGCAGCAAACCAAATGCAGCCTTGCATTTCATGGAATGAATTTTAGAGTAGACATATCTTTAAAAAAGTAGTAAAAGATCCTGAGAAATTCTTTGTTGCATAAAAAATTTAATTAAAACTGAGTTAAATTTTCCATATAGTGTGCTACTTCCCCAAAAGGTAAAGTTTTGAGTTTTTCACTACTATAAAAGTTAGGTTTCATATACTGTACTACATTTTATTTTCCTGAAAAAATGAAACACAAAACTCTCTGCAAAAGGATACATTTTCTAGATTAAAACTTGCAGGTTTTAATTACCAGTCTTTTTTTTTATTTCTCCCTTATTATAAATTTAACTTTCTAAAGAAGGAGAGCTTTGACTATAAAACCTTTTATCTGGAATTCAAGTAGCCACTTCCTACCAAGGCAAAATACTTTCATGACAATTTTGCTAAGCAGAAATGTGGAGGAAATAATTTTGGTTTTATCTGTGATAAAACCCCAACCAAATTTAAAAAAAAAAAAACCCTACCTTTTACAGACCCCAGAAAAATCCTGAAAAAGTCCTGTTTGCACAGCTCTCAGCATTTCAGAGGAACTCAGTGTAATGCAGTGCAGTTGGGCAGGCAATCACTCTGAGAACAGGTTGGGTTTTAAAGCTCACAGAGTTAATGCCTGCAGACCAAGGAAAATCCTGTTTATCCTCTCAGGTGACGAGGTAGATCAGACAGATTGTATACAGAGATCTTCCCTGAGTCCTGCATTTAACTGGCTCCAAAAAAATTGCCTTCTTGGAAAGACTCCTGGTAATTGTAGGAGTTCTGAAACAAAACAAAATGAAGTGATTAGAAAAACACTTCAGAATAAGGTGATGATTGAAATTAAGTTCAGTCACACAAATATTCACAGTAAGATTGTTGTGTGTGTTTAATTGTTATGTAATCAAATATATTTAAATTAATGTTTTATGTTAGAGCTGACTCCATTGATAGAGTTGACAGTATTACTGCTTTTTTGTTTGGGTTATTTTTAATGGAAATATTGACATGCCCAGGAACTCCTAAAGAAATGCTGCTGTTTTCAGTGGGTGTGTCAAGGAATGAGCTTCATAACCTCATGTATTCCAAGAAGTGCTGCTTTAAGCACATGCTGGTAGTTTGATTTGATGGTCAGCTTTGCACCCAGGAGAAACTTTGCCACTGGATTCCTGCACATCAGCCTTTGCTGGGAATGCTGTTGAGTGAACCCAGTTGCAGTTCAAGGGTGTCTGTGGTTGGTATCATTGGGAAAAGGGTCTGTGCTGGATAAAATACAATTGAACATTCAGATCTCTTTGATTTGGTTCCTGACTTTGTTATTTGGGCACCTTCTTCCCTTGGCTTTCCATGTCCTGAGATAGGAATGCTGCCCTTTGTCATGTGCTTTGGGATTGAGAGNAACTCCTAAAGAAATGCTGCTGTTTTCAGTGGGTGTGTCAAGGAATGAGCTTCATAACCTCATGTATTCCAAGAAGTGCTGCTTTAAGCACATGCTGGTAGTTTGATTTGATGGTCAGCTTTGCACCCAGGAGAAACTTTGCCACTGGATTCCTGCACATCAGCCTTTGCTGGGAATGCTGTTGAGTGAACCCAGTTGCAGTTCAAGGGTGTCTGTGGTTGGTATCATTGGGAAAAGGGTCTGTGCTGGATAAAATACAATTGAACATTCAGATCTCTTTGATTTGGTTCCTGACTTTGTTATTTGGGCACCTTCTTCCCTTGGCTTTCCATGTCCTGAGATAGGAATGCTGTCCTTTGTCATGTGCTTTGGGATTGAGAGTTGGAAATGCTGCCCAGGAGGGTGTCACTCAAACACTGACAGACTTGAGGTGTAGTTTTGGTCTTACTGCAGAATTGGACATGGATGGTGGCATCAGAGAAATGAAGTCAAAGTAAAAACATTTGTACCAACATTCTGCTTAGCATAATGTTGCATTAAGGATTTTTAGCTGTTTTCCAAATGTACAATGTCTTTATTTGTAAAAGGCTTTGACACATGAGATGTTTATCTCCTTGCATCTTTTTTTATCCACATCTTGAGCCAACTCAAATATCAAGAAGAAAAAGACATAAAAATATTGCATGCTGAAGCTTCCAGTCACATAATTTTTAAGATTTAAAAAGTTTACTACAAAGATCAGTTTAAATTTTAAAAATGACAGCTGTGTGAGTAAACATTTCCTCTTTTTAAAGAAAACTCTGAAAACTTAGATATGCAATTGAGGCAGGTCTTTTGAAAAAACAGTCATTTGGAGAAAGGATCCCTGTCCTAGGTCAAAAGGAGCTGTTTTGTCCATCACAGTGCAGATTATAGATAAAAGCCATTGCAAAACATCTGTATCATCTTTCTGAGTGTTTGCCCATTCTTTTTGCTTTCACCTGAAGAGTTTCTGTTTCTGTTGGTTCTTCACGTTTAGTTTCTGCAATCATAAAAAAAAAAAGTGAGATGTCTCCACACTTTTTTATAAAAGCTGTTAAAGAGCTTTTTACAGAGTTTCATCTCTTGGAGAGTTTTGATTGAGCAGCTCTGAACCTTTACTATTGCAAAATAGACCTTGAAATCTTGCTGGGATTTTGAGTCATTTGATGGAATTGTTCCACTGGGTTGAAAATATCACTGTTGTTAGACTCTTGGTCCAAGAGAAAAAAAACTTTCTCATGATCATCAAAATGAAGACTTCCTTGTAAACTTCACTGAGGGAATAGTTTCATTACATTTTTGTTGTTAGCTTTTTACAAGAACTGGACTCTATTCTTTCTTTGATTGATCTCAGTAGCTACTGTATTAAAAAGGGCTTTCTCTTAAATGTTATAAAAACTATACATTTCACTATTGGAGTGTAATTTGCATCTATTTTTTTCCCTGATAATTGTTAGAAGCCATCATAAGACTCTCAATCCCTCAATCAGTAATGTCTGATTCCATACATTTTGTTTTCTCTCACAGTTCTTTTATTTTTAGCAGTAGAGCCCCGAGGACTTTTGATTATAAGATCTTCTGACTACAACTTATGAGCTTAATAGCCATTATGCCATATTTATGATCCAGTATCACACTTCAGGGAGAGCTGCAGAGCCATGATTGCTGGCTTTGTTTGCAGTGCTCAAAGCCCCAGAGACGTCAGCATTTAGCTGTGCTCTGAAACTGCTGAAGTGTGGCGTTCCACCAGACTGGGTGGCCTACACAGCAACTCCAGGAACAAATGGCTCTGGCTCTGCTGGGGAAGGAACAGCACAGGCATTGTGCTCAGGTTGCCTCCTGACTATTAGGCAGCAATTTCTGAAGAAAAGAGCTTGCTGTTCTCTCACTTCTGAAATGAAACATGAGTATAACCTGGAGTGAACCCGTGTCTTATGTTTTTATTCATTGTTTGTTGACCCTGTGGTCAACCCTCTGTCACTGTGATTAATCATTCACACTGCTGTTGTCCAAATTCAAGCCTTTCCTGCGAGAGCAAATGGGGAGTGGAAGGAAGTAAAACAAAGTATTAATGAAAGAAAATGGGTTAATCTTTGACATGATAATTTAGACTTGGGCTAGCAAACCAACAGGAGTGCTCTTGTGTGTGAGTGATTAATAGCTGCCATGGTTGCATGTGTGACAAGTGATTAATAAAGTTTGTGATT
Organism: Alaudala cheleensis; assembly: GCA_013398995.1. Taxonomy (NCBI): domain Eukaryota; kingdom Metazoa; phylum Chordata; class Aves; order Passeriformes; family Alaudidae; genus Alaudala; species Alaudala cheleensis. The sequence goes on from VWYE01029195.1 coordinate 43,385, forward strand.
AAAAAAAGTACTTCCTTTTCTTTTCCTTAAGTGTGCAAATCTTGGAATTCCACTTCTGTCTGCACAGTGGCTCAATTACAATGCAGACCTATTTGTAATGCAGATGTCACTCTCCATTACTCATGCAAAAGTCTTCAAAATAGAGTTCACTTGATCTGTTAAGTGCTGAAGAACTGGGAAATTGAGCATGTCCCCAAAAGACTTGCTAGTCTACAGGGAAAAAATGTCTTGAGATGCAGCAGTTGCTTCATGTAACCTGTCAACATGGGATTTATTACATAGAAAACCAGTATTATATTACTGTACAAACTAGTTACTAGATGCAAATTGAAGCTCTTGAATTGAATCTGTATTTCATACTTTGAGCAATAACTTGCATTAAATCTCAAACCTATCCAGATACAGCTGTGATTTTATTTTTCCCTTTCCCAGAAGTTAGCTCATGCTGTGAAGAGGTACATAATCTGAATGGGAATAATTCACAGAGTAGTAAACATGACAGCTTCAACCAAGTGCTGCTTATTAAATCCATACTTTCCCTTCTCCAAAAGTTAACAGTATCAGATGAAAATTTGCAAACATTTGTTTACAACACCTCCTCTAAATGATGTCTTTCAGAGCTCATTTGCAAAGGCATCACATAGCAGGCCCCAGACTGTTCAGACTGTCACAGAATAATTAAATGGGTGTGTGGAGATGTAATTATATAGGAAGGTAAGAATGGCAGCAGTGATTCAGACTAAAGGTTCAGCCTGTCTGTAGCCACTCTCCCAGCAGTGGGTGGAAGGGAGGAGGTGCCTGGGGAACAAGATTGAGGAGGAAATGATGCTTTGTGTGTTATAATTCCCTGGTTTCTGGTAATCTGTAGCTTCCAGAGCTGGAATTTCAATTTGCACCATCAAGTTTGATAGCTATCAATATATCATGAAGTCACAGAAGCACGTTTTTAAACCCACTTTTATTCTGTCCCCCATGACATTCCATGGCAGTTCCCTTTACAATTTCAAATATGAATTGCATGTTTTACCATTTTAAACTTGCTGTGTGAGCATTTCTCTGCCGTTCTCCCAGTTCCTATTTCATGAGGAATGGTGAATAACCTTTTTTATGTTCTGTTTACTGTGCATGATTTTGTAGACCTGTTTCATATTTCCCTTAGGTCATCTATTTCAAGATGAAAACTTTTAGTTCACTTCATCTTTTCTCCCATGAAACCTGTGGCACACATTCTAAATACCTTATTTAAGATGGGGACCAGTATCTGAGATAGATCCATCATGGATTTACACTGCAGTGTAATGATGCTTTTAGGGTTCATTCCAAATTTGTTTCTTAATAATTCCAGACATTCTTTTTGGCTGCCCCTGAGCCCAGAACTGGCATTTTCAAAGCAGCATGTACAAGGACTGCAAATTGCTTTCTTTAGCCATAATAGCTAGTACAAACAATTTGAGAGGATTGCCTTATTGGGGCTTTTTTTTGTTGTTGTTTCTTTGTTTTTTAAGGGTTTATGCTTAATAATTTTCAGCATTTTCATCTTCTAGTATTTTTCACAACTGTCAGCAACATGGGGGTTAATAATTTTACGTGTCCCCACTTATGGGTGGCATATTCCTTTTCCTTCTCTACAGATATACACTGCTTATCAGGAAAAAGAGACTTTAATCTAAGGCGCTCCTTACAGTGCCCCCTTTGGCCTGTGTAATCTACAATTTAGAGCTGCAGATTTACAGGCTTTACACTTTTCTGGAAGTCTAATAAGGTTGGACTGATGGATTGGCACAAAAGCAATATTAAAGGCCTTTTTCTTGAAATACCACCTCAGCTTATCATAATTTGTTTCAGCGACATGAAGTGAGATTTGTCTTTTGTGCTCTTACAGATTAAAGTGCACAGAGAAAACAACACTTGCTCTAAAGTGACAAAGTAAGTGTTGCTGAAAAAATGGTATGAAAGCTACCAAATTTTATTCCTTTATAGGCATTAATGTAATATGGGAGGAAAAAAAAAACATTTCTCATCAAAAAACTCCCTGACTGATGGTAATGTAATTGCTAGTTTTAGGTAGCTGGTTTTGGAACAATATCTGTTTTATTTGTTCACAGCTATGTTTTTGTTGCCCTCAAACATTTCTTCAAATTACCTTTGGTAGGACAAGACACTTAGGTTGACAGGAAGACACAACATTTTGTTTAATTTTTTTATAATTTTAGAAGTGTGAAATTATTGAATTGAGGAAGTGAACCCTGGGAAGAGGAGGCTGGCATTGTTCCCAGTGCTCTCTGCTGCTTCAGGTCATTGTCTCTCTGGGAAAGTGAATAGTAGTCTATAATTGGAAACATCTAGCAGTAAAAAGGGTTAGTATTCCAGTCTGTAGTTTTTAAACTAAATATGAGCTTCAGCAAAACATTTGAGAGAAGCACATGCTGTAACATTTGAGAGTAGGGTGTGCTTGCTTGAGATTTCATCAATAAATTCCTAATATTTGGCTGTGGGGTTTTTTTCTTCTTCAGACCAGTTTCTGTCCTAAAACATGATTCCCAAAACACAGCCTTGTGTACTTTGCAGAATGAAGGAGAAGTTTTTGATGCTTTGACCATTAAAATATTATTTGACATTTCTTGTTCAATGTCCTATTAAGCTTGGGAGAAAAAGGTCAGTACTCAGAGAATGCAGAGTCAGGAGGGCCTTTGGCTTGTGTGTTGAAAACTCCACAAAAGTTGGTACCATGTGTCTCTGGATTCAGATTTCTCTTCTGCCAGGAGCAGCCTGGCTCATTGTTTTTTCAGAAAGGTGTCTCCAAACAAGCTGTGAAGTGGTATTGAACCCTGTGTGGCTCTGTGGGCTCTCTGAGATGTGTAACCACTGACCGTGATTGCTGGAGAAACAGAGAGAAGGGTCCCTTCCTTTCCCTGCAGCAGCATTTTGATTTACAGCGTTTCTTTAAAACACAACATTGCTGGGACTGTTTCTTTCAAAATAAGTAAACATGTGTCAGTGTACTCACAGAGACCACAGTATTTACACTTAGCCGCTGATATTTTAATTAACAATTTAAGCATGTTGTTTGCCCTGCAAGTTCAGTGGGAACAACTCTACAAATAAACAGCAGCTCCCTCTTGGACAATCACTCTGCAAATGAGCTCACTCTGTCAATAAAGCGCATGCCTATCAGCCCTCCACGGCAGCAGGGGGCAAGGATGCTCATTTACTTAAGCAGTAGGTTATACTATTAGCGTGTGTGATTGCTGTTAATTAGAATATGTGTAGATGTCTCAGTGCTGCACAGTTTGTAATATAAAACCTTTAAGCGTTTAGGCTATTAATGAAGTCAATAAATGGCTCTATTAGGAGACTTTTTTTTTTTTGCTGTTTTTATTACTTCCTCTCTGTTTTGCTGTTATTTATTATAATAATAGTATGGTAGTCAAAATATAGCCAAGGGTTGTATAGAAACAATCAAGCAGGGTTTTTACCTTGGGGAAGGGAGTGTCTGTAGCAATGTTTACCCTGTAAGTCTGAAACAGGAATGCATGGCTAGTCCAGCTATGAATTCTAACTGACTTCCATCATGTCCATATTTTGATATTCAATTCAGTGTTAAAATATGTTTTTCATATCCCTTTGATTTGAAATAATTCAAGCATTGCTTAGTTTTCTAAATCCATAAAAGTTCTCACACTTCCTTATAAACAAGGTTATGTGAATATATATATTTGAAAGATCAGGCTGGACGAATATGCATTTATAATTTTAATTTTAAAACCAAATATCTGTAGCAAATCCTGAATTAATGTCTTGGTTGTACTGTGCTATTTGCTACACATAACCTCTCTCTGACATCAGCAGCAGGGTCAATTCAAACTCTTGTCACAGTGAACAAGGCTTTCAAATGGATCATCTAAAGGCAAGTTTCTCTTTACTTGGAAGAGATCAGTTGATGGGAAATACTGTTCCACAAAGAAAAACAATAGATTTTTATATGAAAATCCTTATATTAGCTGAAAGCAAAGCCACAGCATTAGAAGTCTTGCATCTTAATCATGGTACCATAATGTCAGTTAGCACTTTGTCTGTCTGATGCCCACACAGAAGGAAGGCCAGACACTACAATTGGTATCTGCACCACCAAAAGAGACACTTTTCTAAGCTCATGATGGTTCAGAACTTCTAGATGAGTTTGGAGGTACCTGCCCACACTCTGCCTGGCTGTGATAAGGGGAGGGATGGGACATTGCCCAGCTTTCTGAGGCTGCACTCAGTCCCCCTGCCTGTGTCATTGATGAACACATTAAATATCACTGGTCCCAACACAGACACCTGGGGTCACCCTCTTGTCACTGATCCCCATCTGGACATGGAGCCACTGACCAGCTGTGCTTTGGCCTTCCCCACCCCATCCCTGCACAACCAAACACATCCCTCTCCTCCTTCCAGGACACCTGTCCCTGCTTCCACTGCCTGTGAATCTGCCTCTTGCCCTTCAGCTTCCTGCCCTCTGTGCACGATTTCTTGTGCTCGATGGAAAGTATCACTGCAGATCTGCCAGCTCAGTTCTGCTCCTTCTCTCTGAAGGCAGTCCCCCTAGGATTCCTCTGGACTTTACTCATCCAAGAGCTGGAAGTTTGCTTCCCTGAAATTCAGGGTCCAGACTTAACTCAGTGTCTGGGCTGTGTCCCTCAGGGCTGCAGACTCCACCAGTGTGGATCAGTGCAGCCCAGGATGCCCTGAGTGGACTGCAGTGGTCAGTTTGGCAGTGCTGGGTTAATGGCTGGACTCAAGGATCTTTTCCAATCTGAATGATTCTGTGAGTCTATGAAATATCCCCTAGAAGCTGATTTACCATAGTCCTTTTGGAATTTCCAGCCAGTGCCAGGCAGCAGATGTGTGTGCAGAGGAAGTTCTCCAGCCATCAGCACATTTGATGAGTTGGTACTTTGGCTGAGCTGCTGCAAAAAACACTGGGCAGGGTTTCCAAGCCATATTGTGGAATTTGCAAGATAAACAGGACCTTGTTGAGCTCAGGAAAGACAACTAAATTTAAGAAGATGATCATTAAAGATTCCTACAACTAGAGTTTAAAGTCCCTCCCTCAGGCCTTGTCTTGAGTACTCAGAAGCTGAAAAACATGACCAGTGTGAGACAAAAAACCAGATGAAATACTGTAAGCCAAGTGCCCTGAAATGGCTTTTTAATTTTTTAAAATCTGTACTCATGGGCATTTTTCATTGCAACAAAAACAAAAGAATGTTTTCCAAGACCTGTGTTCTGAAACACTGTGCATTGTGATAGACTCTTTTCAAGCATAGAGTTAAATTAGTTACAAACTTGACATCAAATTGAACTGAATTGTTGGTGAGATGCAGAATGGCAGAATTTAGATCGTTTCTGAGAATGCTTTTCATTATATGCATTTTCCTTGTAACTTTTCAGTCAATATGATCTGCAGAGAAGTCTTTAGATTCTGCATTGTAGCTAGTCCAGCTCTACCTACCCATGTCATTATAGCATTGATCATGATCTCTTAAGAAGAGATGGGTTTATACTTTCTAGGATGAGGGGAGAAATGATTTTTGCATGGATCAGTGCAGATCTCAATAAGTGCCATAAGGCTTTTTCTGCTTTATGCAGCAGGTGCTGGGACTGCTCTGACAACATAAGAAAAAAACCTGATTATTTGAAACTCTTCTAGCAAATCTTCTAAGAACAAATTTCTTGTTACATTTTCTTTGCTAAAATACCTGAACATGTGGGAGATGACACAGAGACTGCAAAATTTGGCACAGAAGTCTACTGTACCTGTTAAATCAGGTACAGATTGCTTGATTGCAACAGTAAGTGCAACAGTGTTTTGTGGGCTTCAGGGCATTATTGATAATGAAAAATCATAGGAAAAGCAGCTGTGTTAATTGGCACAACAAATAAATTCTGCTTTAAATGTGAGAGCAGAATGACACTCTGACAAGGAATTTGAGGTCTGGTTTCTGTGTGGGCACCCATGCTCCATGAACAGTGGTTCTGTGGAAACAGTGATGTGCATGGGGAAACCACCAAAACACAACCAAAAAAACAGAGTGCCCAGGCTGTGAAATACCCCTCACAATGCTTGTGCAGCATTATTCAGTGGATGAGAAATGGTCCACTTAATTGTCTACTTAATTATTTTCAATACAGCAGTGTAACTCTATTAGAAATGTTTGTACTAAACACAGATTGCTTGAACTTTGACAGTGTACTAGCAGCTTATAATTTTATCTTTGAAAAAATGCCATCTGTATGCAAATATAAGGAAAATGTGGATGCTTGCTCCTATTCAGTTTTGCAACTCAATGCAGGCACTTTCTGAGGAGGTATGCTGTACATGAGAGAGCTTTCTAGACCAAATGAGATGTAGCAAACTTTTAACTCACTTTCTGGCACAATAATTTCAAAACTGCAGAAGACACTTGATTTTATCAGTCCTGAATATGTAGGAATGTTGAAGCAAGTTCTCATGGGATGGATACATGGGTATTCTTCAGCTGAAATGCTTGGAATATGCTTTCCTAATGCAGGAAAGGATCTTTCTGACAACTGACCTCTTGCATAATTATTACATTTTTGTGTGAAGTTTTTCTGTGTTCCTCTTTATTTAGCTTTTTTGTTTTGACTTCCTATCTTTCGAGTAATGTGTAGTACTGCTCTTCCTTCTTGCAAATCAGAGGAAATGTGGAGCTGGAGCTGGTGTCAAAGCCTGGGAGAATAAGACTGAGTTGAAGGTTGTTGGAGTTGACTGTTATAGACTAATAGACAGATAGGAGTTGGATGTAGTTGAATATTCTTGCAGAACTTCAAGGCCAAAATTTGTCTTTCATTAAACACCAGAAAGTTTAGTTACAGTCGTGTAAAAACTCACTCACAAAGGGATAAAGGGGGTTTTGAATAATTACACAGATGAAAACACAAAATCATTCTGTTTTCTTATGACTGAGAAACAGGAGAAACCTTACGGGTTCCAGGAACCTGTTTTCCATTTTGAGCCCCTAAAGGAGTCTGCTTTGTGATTTCATGTCCAGTAACCTGAGATGGAGAAGCAAACTATGCTGATCAAACCCATACCACCTTCACTGACAACAGGTTCAAGGATTATCTGATAAGTTATACAAGTTATTATGATAACAGAAAAAGTGATTTTAGGATTCTGCTGTATCATTCAGATCCTACTTCATACACACACACACACCTCTGTGTCTCTTATCAGTATTTATGATTTTATAACACTTGTGGCTGCCCCACCCCTGAAGTGTTCAAGGCCAGGCTGGCTGTGGCTCTGATCAGCCTGGTCCAGTGGAAGGTGTCCCTGCCCATGGAAGGGGAGTTGGAATTGGATGATTTCTAAGGTCCCTCCCAAGCCATTCTATGATGTTAAAATATTTAAGTTTCTTCCAAAGACATCCATGACTTTGGTTTTCAGGGTAATTTTTCCTTTACTTTGCATTCTGTCAAAGCACAGGAAGTTAACTTCACATTATCTAAAACATGATTTGCCAAAACAGATCAAGCTATGAAGCACGTTAACTTTTATCTATTTCTTCTTAAATGGACCAATGGCTGATGATTCAGATGAGTGTGAGCTATCTGTGATGCTTGGTCAAGCCTTAGGTCAGCAAGTTACCTTTGGTCAGCATCCAGCCTTAGATTCTGTGCTTAATATGACCCCAGCTAGCTGTTCATTCTGATACTTTGCTCTAAAGTTGAGTCATGCTTTAAAACAATTGTGATTTTCATAATTTGTACCATAGTAACATGTAATCAGAAAGTTAAGCAAAAAGGAATTTAAAAGGCAAAGAAAGAAGTAAACTAATACTCTGTACATTGATAAAAATATTTTATAGTTCTGTTGTTACTGCAAAGAATTGCCATATAGCAGCAGATGTTTGAAATCAGTCAGTAAATGGAAATGCTTTACAGAAATGTATGAAATAGCAGCAGCACCTGCTAATCTTCAAACAAAAAATCACATTTTTCATGTCTTCTCTAACATTTCTGGTATGGAATTACTGGATTCATTTTCTGACCTTAAATAGGACGTTCTGACACATGGTCTGCTTGTGACAGTGATTAATTAGCATTAATGTCCTTCCTTGGTGGATGGGGTATGGGCTGTTCAACTCGTGATCCCCCCACTTTCTCATGGACCAGTGCTCAGAGGGCACAGAGGGGCAGAGGAAAAGGATCTGTAGGTTTATTTTGCTGCACCTTAAATGAGCACTTGGGTAAGGGGTGTCAGAAATTTTTTAGTTCTACTGGAATTTTGGGCCAGGTCTTCATAGACTACAAATAATATAAATATATGTGTATGGTTAGTTCTGCCTTGTCAGTACAGTCACCACATTGCAGGAGTTGAAGATCATTCCATAATAATCAGCAGAACCGAATTATATTTATTTGTTGCTTTTTATATCAACTTTCCTTCAAAGTTCAGAATTCTGATTTTTCAGTCTTCTTTCTCCCTGTCTATTTTTGGGGGCCTGTGGGTTTCATTGGTAGCAGTATTGAAGATCATCAGAGGAGAAGGGTTTGAATATCTATAGTTTATTTTTTTCATAAGCCTGTTGCAAGGCTTTACATCAAATATTTTTAACCTATAGTAAAAAAACGCTGATGACAAAGAGCTTACAGTCCCAGATATTATTATTTACTTTTACATTCCATTTTATCTAAATGAGTTCAGTGGGCCTATCCATGTTATGCCTGTGCATTTCTGTATTTAAGCTCTAAGTAGGTTGTTACCATCCTGAGGCACGTAAACACACAATATGGATTTCATTTCAAGACAATTTGTAAACAAACACGTACAAAGTGCATAAAAGTCCTTGGAATACAATGTTTCACAAAGTCAACAAAAGAGTTTATAGTAGTTTTAATCAGTGTAGAATGTGGCAGTAATACAATAATTTTGTGTAATACTGAAGCATGATTTTCCCTCAGTGAATTTTGTTTCCACAACCCACTTGTGATGACTATCAGCTCTCTATATGTTGGTTATTGTGCAATGTTCAGGTAACTGCAGGTGGATAAAATCAGTTCTGAAAAACCCATTTTCAGATGAAGCCATTAAGTTATGCTGATAGTGATCACTGCACTCTTTTCCCATGTAAAAGGTCTCTGGTCTTGCAATGTCAAAGAACCCTTTGCCTTAAAGCAGCTCGGTGGTGAGGGAGGGAGGATGAAACCTTCCCACTGTATTCCACCATTATTTGCATCAAAAGTATAATCAAGCCCCAAGGACAGTGATATTGGAGCTAAATTGTAGACTGAATAAACTCTGCATGTGTCATAGTCAAGAGAGACTGGAGACTTGGGGTTGACAATTGAAGCAATATGAAGAAGCAGACTTTGATGAAGTCCTGAGTACTTTTGCTCTGTGTGCTTATTTAAGTCAGTTCAAGATCAGCACACAAAACCTAGAGCAACATCACTGCTGAAATTCCTGTCCATAACACATGGAAACAGCAGTGATGATGTTCAACACTGTTTCAGAAAGACACAACAACCTTGAGGGATAAATTCATTTGTGATTCTCACCAGTACTAAAGTTTTAGTGAGTGGATTAGTCACAGATAAACTTTCACCTGTCTGTAGCCTTTGACTTTAAAGCTTACTGCTGTTTCTTTTGTGCTAGTCACAGGAAAATTCTAGATCAGATATTCTTGTACCTTGTAAGCCACTGCCTTTGGGAGCACCAAGCTAAGTCATCCTAATTACAATTGCTGCAGAATAATACCAGGCCCTGTTGCTTGTTCCAAACACACCCTGCAGACCTAAAACCCTCACCTTCAGTTCTCTTAAAAGCACTTACTTTTGGCAGCACCAAATCAGAAAAGGATTAAAAAGAGTACAACGTGTAATTCCTGGTTGGGTTTGATAGATTTTTTTTTACATAGAGGAGGTAACAGATATTTCAGAATTGTCAGGCCTATCAGACTAGGGAGAAATTAATTCTAGGGAAAAGGTTTCTTAAAAGCATGAAGCAACTTATACATGGAGATTGATTTGTAGAGCTTGGAGGCCTGCTTTACTTCAGCTCCATTGAACTGTCTCCAGGTATGAATTTTACTGTTCTTGACAGAGAAATGAAGGCTGATGGGAATGTAAATATCTTGGAAGAAATAGGAGTTGTAACAATTAGTTTGACAGAGTAGACTTGAGGGGTGGAAGTGCCTTCTGTCAGCAAACCCTACTGCAGAGGGGCAGCACCCCAGGACTGCTGTTTCCTGGTGCCTCACATTTTACTAAGACATAAATGGAAATTATTAGGCAAGGCTTAGTGTCAGCACCTCAGTTTAGTTATGAGTAACAACATCATGAAGAATGTCTATTTAGATTTCAGGACTGATCTTGGTACTGTTTAACATCTTTTCACACTGCCTGCAATGTGTCATTCAGGTTTTTAGTGTTCTGATTTCAGCTACGTGGAAGTTCTTAAGGTAGAAACAGAGTACAGCCACAAAGATTAGGGTACTTGTCCATCCCCTAGGAAGAATTATGCTTAATGTGGTCTCGTTCTCAGTGTCTATGTACCAGTAAATTCTGACAGGAATAATATTCTGAAGAGTAAATGAATTCTTCTTGTGGACTACTAATGACAAGAGAAAAAAAAATGATTTGTCATTGAAAATGTCTAATGGAGAAATTGGGTCGTTTGTTGAGCTAAATCTAGTAACCAGACCCAGACTTATTTTCCAGATGGTATAGAAGATTATTGTGTATCAAAAGAAAAATCATGAAAAAGAGGCAGTGATGGCAGGGGTGCCTGTTACAAAAGTTATCACCTTCTGGCTTAGAAGATTGATTTTATCTTTACATTATTGTGCAGTCTTGTCTATCTGCTCTGTAACATCAGTAGAGAAGTACGTCTCTTCTTCCTCATTGATCATCCCTGATCCATGGCTGAACACCTTATTCCTGTAAATCCTTCTGAAGTGTTCCACACTGCCTTCACCCCATTGTTATAAAGCTGGCGTGGTGCCTTTGAGTTGGGATCTAAAACTTATCAAGAATGTGCTCCCCTCGGATTCTTTAATGTACTTTGTGAGGGGCCCTTTTAATGGTAGGTAATGAGCTGTCCCACAAATGGGCTGAATGCTGTCATCAGTCCCTTCAGCCTGATCCTTATTCACTGTCCCTTCCCCTCTAAGAAACAGTCAAGTGAGAATATTTGAGTCCAGCAAGGAAAGTGCTCCCTGTGTAAGCAGCTTTTTTCAACCTGTGAGAAGGACACATGTGATTTCTCTGAGACAGCAGTCAGCAGATCCTGACTGCACAAAGCACAGTCCTGGTGGTCACCTTCCCCTCTCTGAGCTATGACTGCCTTTGAAACTTTGAAACTGCAGCACCGAGACAGAGAGCACAGAATTCCATCTCTCGTGTTCCCTGATGTTGTACCTGTGCTGTAACCTGTCACAATCATACAGGAGTTTCACAGAAGTCATGGTCGGTAGGAGGCTGTAGCCAACAAACTGTTCTTATTCTTGCAGTTGTGCAAAACACTCGGCATGTTAAATGTAGCAATAAATAAAACATAAAGACTCAGAAGTGGACTGCAGCAACACTGTAACAATCCCATTTTCCTCCCAGAATTAAAGGTAAGAAGATAATCTGTGGTTAATGCAGAGAGAGTTACAAGTTTCAGTCTCAACTCTGATTTTCTGTTTGAAGTAAAAGATGTAATTTACTCAATTCTAGAGTTTTTTCTTTAGAAGGAGGACAATACTTTTTCATGGAGGGGGTTAAAGGAACTTCTATAAAATTTTGTAGCAAGAACAGTAGACTTCCAGATTCCAGGTGCTGTGCATGTAGTTTCTTCTGCCTCTTGACTGGAGCAGTCAAAAAAGTGATTCCCAATAATCAAATTATTGTAAAGTTTCTAAATTTGTCCAATTCTTTGTTTGAATTAATCCTGTTTTGCAAACTGGGTACTGACCAGCCCTCAACAAAGACACACGGGAGAACAAAACCTACCAACACAGGGGACTAAAATGGCAGTGTCCTTTCTGTGCAGGAGCTGTTGGCTTCACTGATAATCTGCACAACACTGACACATCTTAGTCACGGAATGAAGAAATGTTTGTCCTACAGCAAAGCCCTGGGGCTTGGAACTGACACCATTTGAAGCCTTAGCAAAGGCTTAATTATACATTTGGGTTAGAAGAACAGTCTTACTGTTCTGCATTCCTCCAGCTTGCCACTATTGGTGGTCTTCTTGAAGAAAAAGGGCTACAATTCTCAAATTTCACAGAGGATGTTGCAACTGCTAAATATGTATGCCCATATACTACCACATAGTTAGCTACACACCCATGGATCGGTGATACTACATTTGCACTCGAGCATGGGTTACATTTGTTAGATTTAAATTGCTGAAAGAACCACGTTTCTTCTAATAGCAAAATAAATCTCTGAGTGTCTCCCTAATTCTGATTGCTGCAAGGCAGTTTTTATTATTTTGCCTTAGGAGTGGTAACAGCTGAATTGAAGTCAGTGAGCTCAAATGCGAAAACACACCATCATGAATGTAATTTCTTTCTAAGTGCTGGATACATAAATGGATTAGCTAACAAAGATGATTAAGCGTGGTTTTGGATGCCAGTCTACACGTTGTGATGTGCAGCTCGGTCAACAAAGAGAAAGCAAAGATAAAAAAAGGAGAGGCTTTAGCCCCTTAGGCAAAGCTAATGTTGATGCTAATTAATTCAATGGACCTTGGATGAGGCCTGCTTTCCTCAGGGAGGTATTTGTCCTCATTCTTCACTCCTGGAGTTTGTATTCAAACTACTGTATCTTTCTGTCACTATGAACAAAGTTGCCTTTAAAAAGTCATCTATGAATATCATCATGGTGACTGACTTTTATCTTAACCCTGTAGGTCAACAGTGTGGAAAATAAGAGCACTCAGATTCAGGTCTCTTTGACCTTTTCAGATTCCATGAATCTGCTTAATTTTTTATACAGCTGAAAATCATTTTTCTGGAGAAGAAAAAACCCAATTATTGCAGAATAGATATATTAATAGGACGTGTGTGTTGAAAATGGGAATATCACCCTTTAATTACCATTGTCAAAAGAAGATTATTTAACTACACTGCATTACCTCAACGTGCTTTTTTCCCCCCACAATATTATCGACAACTTTGTTATTTGTTAACAAAACATTACAGGGAAGCTAATCTGCCAGGAGTTATTCTGGGGGATTAGTGTGCTGCCTGCTGCTGTTGGTTCTCACTGCCTACACACTCCTGCTGCAGATTCTCAGCTGTAGCTGCTTTTCCTGCCTTCACTGTCGCACCTGGAATTGTGCTGTGCCTCAGAGCTGTTTCCTGTTCATTTGAATTCCCATTAGATGATACAATTAGCTGCTTGGTGCACCCTTGTTAGCCAGATAGATTATTTCCATTTGGATTCAATGATTCTGCAGAAAGCTCATGAAAATGCAGATTGAGAGGCTTAGCAGCTGAAATAAATAAATGGAAGTAAAGCTGTGTGGCCGATCCATCTCAGCCTGACCTTGCAGCCTCCTCAGCCGCTGCTGTCCCAGCTCGGGAAGGTTCTCGGTGAGTTTTAGTCCCATCCTGTCACAGGCACAGCCAGTCCTTGGGCAGCCCGGTTCTGCTCAGTGCTTCAGTCACACAAAAAGCCCTGCAGGACCAGAGGGAGCTGTGTGCCTTGTTAGCAGCTGATTCAGTGTCTCTGAATTCCAGAGCTGCTGCACAACGCTGTAATTACCTAGCCAGGTATATTTGATAGTATAATCTCATGTTTTCTTAAGGCTCTCACAAAAGATTTTGTTCTGTTAGCTAATTGACCGTGCACATTCAAACCGTGATTATCACAGAGGTAGCTGGTACACATCTCCCACACTGCGTTAGGTTCCTGTAAGTATTGGGGGAGGCTCATTCCTTCTCTGAAAAGAGCCTCACAAAATACATGTCTAAAACTATTTTAATAAGTAACTGTGTGTCACCCGGGCGTGCTCATTGCTTCTGCTGTCCCTTGGTTACTCTGCAGCACCTTCAGCATCAAATACAGATGATTAATAAAATCACATTCATTAAGAATTAGAAGTAAGAAGCTGTGAGTAAGCAAATACTGTAGGATTTACTAATTCTGTTTGTCGTTCCCCAACTTCAGCATGGGAGGAAAAGCAGAGTGTAGAATGTTGCACTCCAGTATCCGTGTCCCACTGTAAATGTGGGGTACAGCTCTGGGTGATGGTGGGAGTCTCGGTGAAAGCTGCTCAGCTTGGCATCCTCCCCACCACCATCACATCCTCAGGGCTCTGGGCACCTCCCAGCCTGGGCTGCTCAGTCACAGGGGAGGCAGCACAGAGCAAAGAGCTGTGACAGAGCTGAGGTCAAACGCAGGCATTTCTTTCGTACTCTCATTCCCCGCCGTTTCTGCAGGACCCGAGTCTGTGCTGGGGTGTGTCTGTGCTCAGCCCCAGGCTCAGCAGTGCCTGTGCCACAGCACAGAGATGCCAGCGCTGTCACAGACTCTTCAGGAGCCAGGGGCCATCGAGGTATAAAAGCCATTAACAATCCCGACGTGTGTGGATTTGTGCTCTGACTAATCCAGATTTAGATTTGGTCTCTGGAGGTGCTCTAGAAATTGAAACTGAAGTCATTAATACACAGTGCTGATAACACAGTGACTAAATTAATTTGTGACTTTATGTTATGTAAATAAATAAATAGAACAGTAATCCTTACCAAAGGAAAAAAACCTCATAAAACCAGAGTCTCCCAATGTTTGGGGACTCCTGTCTTAGCCACTCTTCTTCATAATGTTTTTCTCAAGTGTGAAGGAGAGGATCATCCGACTGATTGGATTAATAATAAATTTCCTTGATACATTAATGGAAGGAGAAGGTGCATACTAGGAGCAGGCAGAGAAAATTTCATACAGTCATGAATACCTCCAAAGATCAGTTCTGAGATAGGAGGCAAAATAGTTGTTCTAAACCTAAGGATATGATCATATTTATTTACGTATTTTAGTAAACTCTGAATACACAATTCCATTTTTGCTTTGAACATGTATTATTGATATTGGAGCAGGGAATTTCATTGCATTCATTTGGCTGCATTGGGGAAGGCAAAGCTTTTT
Organism: Alaudala cheleensis; assembly: GCA_013398995.1. NCBI lineage: Eukaryota > Metazoa > Chordata > Aves > Passeriformes > Alaudidae > Alaudala > Alaudala cheleensis. Next base: position 58,529 of record VWYE01029195.1, read on the forward strand.
GGTAATGAAAGATGTTTTTTCTTCATCAGAACTTCCAACAAAAGCAGTATTACACTTAAATTCCTTGTAGACGCGATTTATCTTAAAACCAAACAAAGGAACAAGAAACTTTGCACTCAATTTCTGAGAATTCTAATGTCTTAAAAGAAGGAAGGGAAAAAAAGAAAAAGAGAGAGAGTCTTGTAGCCATGCAATGTGCCTTAAAGGATCAGGAGTGAAAGGGGCAGCCTGTCACCTGCAGAGTCACAGTGATTCCCAGGTGTGGCTCTGTGTGTCACTGGCTCCCTGAGCCACACCTGCACTTTGTGGGCCCCCACTGGCACACCCTCCTCAGGCCTGCCAGTTCCACACAGAGAAAAGCCAAAAAGGATCCCTTTGGGTGGCTTGTACCATCACTGCAGTTTTAGAGCAGAGCCTGTCACAGGGGGGAATTGCAAAGATACTTTCACTCATATTACATATGTTTTTACTGAACTTACGAAGCTGCCAAAGCAACTACTCCACTGAGCCCTGGAACTGTGTGTGAGCATGTGTGCACACAGCTTTTCCCCTTGCAGATGCTGTTTTCCTTATGCCAGGAAGACAGTACAGCTGCTGCGTTGTCATTTTTTTATCGCTTCACTCTATACTCTGATTGAATCTTTTTCAAGTGTCTCCTTCCTTCTAAGCACAGGGGGGGAAAAAGGCATTTCTAAATATATTCAGTTAAGGATTTATATTTGAATCTAATAGCTATTTATATGTATTCCCAATAGATGCCATTGTGTGTGAGGCAAAATACCAGAAGTGATGAAGACAGGTATTGATTAACACCCCCCAAAAAGGCTGGAAGGGAACAGCAGAAGCTGTCCAGCTGAAGTCAGATCAGCTCCTGCATGGTGCTCTCATTTTCATCACTGCTGCTGCTCCTTCCTTCACTTTTTTTCCTTAAATGTGTGTCTTGCACAGAACAGAATAATGATGTTTGGGAATTAATCTCTGATACATTTTGCAAGCTGTAAAACATAGCCCTTCCTGGTGGCAGTATAACTCTAGTCTGAAAACAGAGGTGGAAGTGGAAGAGCTGGGTCTGAGATCTTAATCACTCTCAATTTGCTCTTCTATTATAATGTCTTTTAGAAAATTTTTGGTAATAATTGTTACGATTTTTTATTATGCTAGACCTGGCACAGACTACAGACTCCAAGGGTTGGTAATTCCACTTCCATGTTCATAGCCTTATCAACTGAATGTTTTGATCCCTATCTTTGGAACAATGGGAATAATTTTGTAGCGTTACTGTTTTATTCCTCCTTCATCATCTTAGAGCTGCTGAACATAGAAGATGTAGAACATATCAACAAACAAGAAAGGTAAAACTTAAAATTTTATAGTTGTTAGAAAAAAATTGAATACGTGAAAAAAATCCTGGGGCTGGCTACAAGACAGCCTTTTCACAGAAAATCATGGAGTAATGGTCTGTGTGCATTGCTGTAGCAAAGATCCAGAATGGGCTGAGGCTCTTGGGGGAGCCTGGATTTCCCTTTCTTCCCACTCCTGCTCTTGCCATTTGCAGGTCAGACCAACAGCAAGGCCAGTCCATGTGTTCCCAAATGCAGGTGTGCATGAACATACAGCTCATTCACATGCCTGGATACACATATCAACACAGAGCATTCATTGCCTTTGTTGCCACCTAGAGCACTCCCAGGAACATGAAAAACAGCCCAGGCCTGCTCCTTGTCTCCAAACTCTCCCTGTTTTGATGCACAGCCACTCTTATATTTGCAAAGCCCTCAAACCTTGGCTATAAATCCATGTAGAACTGTTGCCCTGATTATTGGCCTCCCTATCTCCAGCCTGGGTTGGTTTTTTCCCAGTTTCTGGATTATTCCAGCTTGCCAGCTACTGCAGCTTGATTAAAGTTCTCATTTCTCATGTGTCTTAAGCCCTGCACTGGACCTTGAGTCCTCACAGAATCCAGACCCAGAACCTGAGCCCTGTTTATCCCGTCTCCAGTCTCACGTCTTTCCAGGACTTACTGCTGAGTGAAACCTCAAGTCTGCTTGTGAATCACACATAAGCAGAGAGCAAAGTCACACAGAAAATAGGTGGATAGAGTTTCATAAAACTGCAGTTATTAGGGACAGGGATCACTAGAGAACTCTGAGCAGCAGCTTGTTTGTTTGCTGCCTTTCTTTTTCTGTTTTCTTTTTATATTAGCCCTCCTTTCCACTCCTTGTGCTTGTTTCTCCCTAGTCGACTTGATTCCTTCTCATGTTCCCAAGAGGTGCTTAAAACATCCCACAGATTGTGCAGGGTCCCACAGCCAGCCCTGCACTGAAATCAGTCATTGCCATGACACAGTAACTCACCCCTTCTTACCGGCTCTTTAGGGCTTGGAATGCTTCCTTCAGTGGCCCATCCTTCAGGAACCTGAGAGTTCTGTCTTTGGTATTGCCTTCACTATCTCCTCGTTGTTAGTTCGTGTTTCTGACTGTGATTTATTGCTTTTTCTGTCTCTTGTCCTTGCTTTTATGCTGAATAGCCTTTAACCAGGTACCCAGTCAAGCCCAATGTCTTTACTTGCCAGGTTGTCGTGTTGTTGCAGCAGCAATTTAGCAGCAATTCACTTTTAATCTGTTCTTTAAATGCCAAAGCAAAGGCAAAGGGAAATCATAAATCTGGATGTATGATGAACCCTGGCCAAGATGACAGAAATGTGCATGCCTGCTTCTGATATAAATTAGCCTTGTGTAATAATACAGACCCGGTATTAATTTCACTGGGGCACCTTATTTCCCCCCTGCGTGTCACTGTGAGCCTCACGTGTACATCTGGCAAGGAGGGGATAAAGCAGGATGCTGTAAATACCAAAATGCTCAGATTGCAGACGGGTTTGTGTGTATGACTGGACTGAGGTGAGGAGGAGCATCAGGCAGGAGTGAGCTGCTGCTCCTGTGAGCCCAGGGCTGGGGGCTGTCTGTGGGATGGAGGGTTCTCCTCCTTTGTACAGCACGGGATATGGACCATGAATAACGCCGTGTAATGAAGGCAGGTTCACTCTCCTGGTAAAATTTAAAAGTTTAATAAAGGACAAAGGAGACTAGGACAATAAAGCAAGGTTTTTAACCGCCAGTGCTTGGCATTCAGTCAAGAGCACACCTACTGTCTTTGGAGACACTCTTTAAACACCTTTCCTATTGCATCAGCCTGTTGCATATTCATAGACCATTATGCATATTCAAACTTTCCCACAAACCAGTTTACATATTCCAGGAACTGTTTGCATGGCCCCTCCTTGGGGCCTTTTTAGAGCAGGAATGTTTCTTGGCTGTGGTTTTAGTCCATTTTCATGATCACCTCCAGTTTGGGCTGTGGTCCATACTTTCTTCAGAAGGCAGGTGCTGATAGTTAACATAGCAGGGTCCTCAGGCAGTGCAAGCATAACCAGCTCAGCTACCACTACTATGTCTAAGTAGAAACAATAATTAAAAAAACTATATCCATACAGCAGAGTTATTTTACCATTATGCATATAGCACTCATCTCAGTATTTGTGAAAAGCCGATAATATAATATGTATCTGTAACATGCAGTATTCAACAGTAGCTTTGTATTTTCTGCAGTCCTGGTGGCTGCCTTGCCACAAGGACCAAAATGCAGGATCACAGAGTGATCACAGAGTGATTAGGCTGAAGAGGAAAGGAACTGTTCGAATGGCACAAGTGGCTGAGGTGCATCGGGAAGCTTTTCAGTTCAAGGTCATAAATATGAATCTTTCCCAAACTGGCAGTGACCAAAAGCCCAAACTGTCTGAGAGCAACATCACCGAGTAATGACAGAGATTGGAAGCAAGAGAATAGAAAGGCATGAAAAGCTTTTGAAAGTGCCCTTGTGGGCTAATACTGTTACACCAGTGAATAAGTCTCTTGAAGGCTGTGGCCATTTATCTGGTAGGCTTGCTATTCATCTCCTTTGAGTGTAGTGTAAATGCACTGTATTAGGGTCATGATGAGAGCAAACCTAAAACGTTTAAATATTAGAAACGAGTTAGCCAGCTATCCAGCAGGAAAGGACAGACTATTGCCAGCCAAACACAAAGAAAGCAGGGAAACAAAAGGTAACATTTGGAGAGAGGTGTCTGCACCCAGACTTGTGATCTTTCGACCAAGTCTGCTAAGGAGGGACTGTCTGATGCCATATAGGACAGCTTTTCTCTTGGAAAATGAGGATAGAATGTTCAGTGTTCTTTTAGAAAGTCTTCTCTCCACTTGCAAAATATTTTATGGGCACAAAACCCAAGAATGTACAGAAACAAAATCATGTCTAGATTACTCCAAAGTTTAAAATGTAGGAACTTTTCATAGCAATAATTAAGGATAATTTGTGCTGCTTCTATTTCTGAAGTCTGAAGTAGGAACTATTGAGAGAACTGTAAGTAGAAAAAGGGGTTGGAATATAAGACTCAGAGTATATTTTAGTACTGAGATAGATTAAATTGTCGAAATTATCTTGCCTTAATATCGCCAAAGAAAAAAAATGAGCTCCTCAGGCTGAGGAGGTTGCAAGAAGAACTGGCAGACCCCAGACATTTGTTCATAGTTCACCATTGAATCAACATCTCTCATCTCTGCCTGTGTGAGGGTCTGAAATCTGTGTCCAAATCCAGGCAACAGTTTGACTTTCAGACTTTTTTTTCTTTAGCAGAAACAGAAAAGTCAAGTCTACACCCATCATTTGGAAGTATAAAATCCATATATAAAAAGGAGATAGGCCTTCCTGCCTGCCTTCCTGCTTTCTTGCCTTCCACCAGGAGAGGAAAAAAACCACCAGCTTTAATAAAAAGCAAAACCCCCTAATTCATAGCCGGTGTTGAACAGGAACATTTTTCTAATCTTGAAAGGGATGGGAGAATTTCTGAGATGTGAAGTTGTAATCATAAAGGATTGGTAAAGCTTAGCTGTAATCCAGCAGTATATAGCTTGGTTAAAACCCATTTAAATAAGCAAGGTGTATCACTGCTGATGGGAAAAAGGATGAGAGATTCTCTTCCCAATTGTGTGTTTCAGTATCTTTCAAAAACTTCAAAACAATTTTCAGAATTTTGCGATGTGGATTCCTTGCTGTATTCCTCAGGGTCCATCTTCTTTGGAGACACACGCAACCTGTATTTGCTATTCTGTTTTCTGGACAGCAGTTTCACTCAGCTTTGAAAAGAGGATGTTAGCATTTTTTAAAGCCTTTTTTCTCCTTTTTATTATATGAATCAGTGTTCTTGAAGGAGTCAAAGTTCAATCCTCCTGCTGCATTACAATGCCTTTCAGTCTAATATTAGAGAGCGAGTCCCATTTTACTTTGTAATACGGAGCCTCGCTCCGGCATTAATTTCATTGGGAAAGCAGCTGCACTTAGAATAGATTCCTTTAAAGCAAAATGGAAAATATACATTTATCAAATGACTTTCTTACAGTCATGCTGCAGCAGTCTTTATTGCATCAAAGTTGTCAGCAATCAGCCCATCTTTCTGAATAAAGAGGTGCCAAATCTTCGCAGCGGGTTTTATATTGAATAGGCAGTACATGAATTCTGTGCTAGGACAGACAGACAGACAGACACTGTCTCAGCCTGTACTGATGTGTTTATTTATGCCCACATCACACAGCCTTAGCAAATTTGGGGAATACTTCCTACATGTACACAGCAAGTGACATTACATATTTAAAAATCATGCTTTTGAAATTGTTTCGCCTAAGAGACAAATAACATCTTATTACAAATGAAATAAGACTCTAAAAATCAGCCTTAACAGCTTTATCTTTCTCTCCTGAGACTTTTTGTCTTCCAGTGTACTCTTCAATGACTTTCATTTCATCAGTTTCACAGTCCAGTTCAACACAGCTTTTACTGTTTGTCTCTGTAATCAAACCAACATTTAAATTGAATTTTTTGTTGGGGAGTTTTTTGCATTGCTTGGGAAAATGCTAGGTTCAATTGAAATGTTAATTCAATTATAAATTTTTAAGTTTAATTGTAACTATTCTGTGAATCAAAATATCCATTTTTAGAATAAGAAACTATTGATACACTATTTTTTGGTGATGTGCAGAGACACTAGAGTTAGTAACTTGATTCTTCTCTTTTGACCTTTAATAAAGGATACTTCAGCATTTCTCAGAGTTGGTTCCATGGTTTTAATCTAATAAACAAATTAAATATAAAGGACATGGACTTGTTGGAGTGAGTCCAGAAGGGGCCATGAGGATGCTCGGGGCTGGAGCCCCTCTGCTCTGGATAGAGGCTGAGATTGTTCTGCTTGGAGAAAGGAAGGTTCTGGAGAGACCTTGGAGCCTCTTCCAGTGCCTCAAGGGGCTCCAAGAGAGTTGGAGAAGGACTTTCTACAAAGATGTGTAGTGACAGGAAAAGGGGGAATGGCTTTAACCTAAAGCTGAGGAGGTTTGGCTTCCATTTGACTAAGAAAGCCTTCCCTGTGAGGGTGGGCNCTGAGGAATTTGAGGAAGAACCTTCCATTTGAGGAAGAAGCCCTTCCCTGTGAGGGTCCCAGGCCCTGGCACAGGTGCCCAGAGCAGCCCTGGCTGCTCCTGGATCCCTGGAAATGCTCAAAGCCAGGTTGGACACTGGGGCTTGGAGCAGCAGCCTGGGAGAGGGGAAGGTGTCCCTGGCCATGGCAGGGGTGCAATGGGATGAGCTTTCAGGTCCCTTCCAACCCAAACAGTTCCAGGATTACAGGACCTTCAGGGACTCCTTTTGTGTTAGAAATTGTGATGTAGGATTAGGCAGTGGAGGTGAAAGAGGGAAGATATTTTTAGTTATTCCTGATATTAAGGTTGTAAGGTTTCTAACCCTGCCTGTTGAACAAATACAGATGATCACATCATTATACATTTATGGCAAAATCAATCTTGAAGTGTTGAAGTAAATTTGAAATTTGGACAGGATATCATATCCCTAGCATGATTTTTACCCCATTTATTTAAAAATAATAGTATCACTTCATTTTCTGACATAAAATGATCTCAGGGAAATTACACAAAATAAATAGTAAGAGATTTGAAAGGCAGAGGGGAGATCTCTGCTCTTCCACACTTTGCCTTCCTGCCTTCTTGACCTTCCTGCCTTCTTGTCAGCTGGAAAATAATTCAAATATTGGTGAATATCTTAACCTATAATAAACTAAATGAATCAAAGTAGCCACAAACACGTTGTAATCATCTGGTTTCAAATTCCAGTGGTCTGAGTATTTCTCTTCTGTGTTCCCAGTAGGCACAGATAGCTGGTAGGGGCAGATACCCCAGTAAGACTGCACTGGAATCAGTGGGATTACACTGCTTGCAAAGCTCACCAGCTGTATTGGCCTGGGTCTCTTTCCTCTCTGTAGAGCTGAGAATGCTGCTATCTGCAGTGCAATGTGTGCTGGCTAAGCCTTGCAGCAGAACACTCAGGATTTGCAGCAGCCATCAGGAAACCCCACAATTAGGGGGAAGCTCACTGCCAGCTGTCATTGACGTTGTCACATACAGATACAAATACCATACGCTGGTTTTTTACTGGGTGGTGTTAATGAGCAGGAAGTTAGGCAGGCCAGAATTCATTGAAGCTATGGTAATTCTGTTCCCAAACTTACACTTTCCTAAAATTTTTATGCAATGCTTCAGCTACAGCTTCTTCCTCAATGAGCTCTGAAACCTAGAAATTAAAAGGAAGAAAAAAACATCTCTCCCAGAAAAAAACCCAATTCCTTTAGTCAGAGTTGTGTGAGACTGACTGAACTAAATGATCCTATCTCCCTGGGGAAGTATCTCTTTCGTTAATTAAGAGCACAGCCACTTGCCTGATACACTGGTGTCTTTCTCTGGGACATGTCCATCAGCAGGGTGAGGGAGACAGTGTGTCTGTGTAATTCATTTGGGCTTTGCAAAGAGGAGCAATCACTTCTTAGGTAACACATGAAAAATCCCATGTGAATTTTAAAAAAAGCAAATAACCAAGGATGCATTGATAACTATTATATAGACTATCTAGCACATGTTCTGTATTAAATATATAGAACCTATGTAAATGTACATACATATATATACAAATACACATCTATATATAAAGTAGTATGTAGAATCATAAAATATCCTGAGTTGGAAGGGACCCACAAGGTAGACATATGTGTGTCTGTATATTTGTATTTATATTTACAGTATTTATATTTATATATAAATATATATGTGTGAGTCTGTGTATAAATATGTGTGTGTGAAATCTTGGGCATTTACTTTCACCATTAAATTGTTTCAAAGGTTTGCAGGGTTCAGGGATGCAAAATAGGTCTGCCTGTTTGTTTGACAGAGAACTACTGTGTTCTATTGGTGGAGCAGGCTTCAGTCAGCTACAGCCAGGCCAAATTTCCTTGGAATCTGGGATTGCATTTCCCACTGATCCCTGTTCATGTCATTGAAGCAGTCAAACACAGGAGAAGTATGTGACATGTCTCTCTGCATGACAAATGTAAATAAATTGGGAGATTCAGTCTGGTTGTTAGCTAGATGCTTAGAGACAGAGAAATGGAAATTATTAATTAATTAATTAGCGTGTCTTCAAAATACAGGTGAATTAAGACCTGATTTGCCTCTTGCTTGAAAATATGTGGCTCTTCCCCTGTTAAAGCTCCCTAAGGTGTGACTATGTTGACCTCAGATTGTAGGTTTCTAAAAACCACTCCATCAGCAGTGATGAGAACAGCTGAAATTTTAAATAACCCCTACTCTTGTGAACCTTAGTCAGGATGAACCCAGAATAACTTTAGACAAGGAATTAATTATATTTGAGGTTTCTTTTAGCTTTTGCATGTCTTGCCATTTCCCCAGCCCCACTCTTACCTGACTGAGAGCCGAGCTCAGAGGGGTTTCACTTGCAGATGGAGAGTCACTTGGAGATCACACTGCCACCCCTGCTGGAGAATTCAGGTGGATTCCCTTCCTCCTTCATGGGCAGAAAGATTCCTTAGCCAAGTCTAACAGCTCCTAACTCCATCTCTGCAGGCCTCACAGATCCCTGGGAGTGCACTGACAGCAAATCCACTTCAGTAATTCCCCTGGAAGACAAATGCCATGGCACAGCCCTTGTGCTCCTCTCTTGTTTGCACAGCTCCCCTGGCTGGGCACACACACAGAGGATGAGCTGTCCCTGCTGTCCCCTCCCAGCTCCTCCTGCTCACTCTGTGCCTGTGTCACTGCTCTGCTCAGCAAAGGCTGGAATGTCCCTGTGTCACCCACACTTGTCACCAAGAGGCCCCAAACACAGCCCCACACGAGCTCTCAGGACAAAAGTTAACTGCAGTCCAGGATCTCTGTTACTTTATTCTGTGTGAAGAACAGCTCACATCAAAGGAGTGTTTCAGCAGTGCTTTATTCTGCACCATAACTCAGACTCATGCCTGCTTTCCTTTCCAGTGCTGTGAGTAGAAAAGCAGAATAATATCACACCAAGATTTCTGGTCACGGCAGGTTTTGTGTTCTCTGGCTTAAGGAAGAATTTTGAGGCTTGTTTTACATTCCTGAGAAGCAAAAGTAGCTTTTACATGAAGAAATAAAAATAAGCAAATCAAGAAACTACAGAAACTTTTGACTCCAGGCCTGCAGAGCCTGTGTTTCACTTAGCTAATTTTTAGGCGCAATTTTTGGGCAATTTTCTGCAAGTTCTGAGCTTTGTGTGGAACTGGGGGCACAGTGCTGTCTTAGGTGCCAGATCTGTAGGCTGCTAAATGCAGCTGAATACTATTAATTGTTCTAGAATTGGGCACAGCAAAATTGTGCTTGTTAAGTTAAAAACCAAAGGGAAAAACTCAAGCACTGACTGTGCCAGCTGATTATTGTGTTACAAGTACAATCTATGCTTATTAAGTGATTATTCCATAACATGATGATAACTGAAGGAAAATATGGATAATTTTATTTTTCTGTTTGTTTGACTCTCTCTTGGCAAAAATTATACAAGTGTAGAGGTCGAAGATTTTGAGACAAATTTTTCTAATAAGCCATAAGTTCTACTCACAGTGACATTTCCCCCCACTGGGAATAATGTTATGCATGTTTCCTTTTTTAAAGGAAAAAGTAGAAGGTTACAACAACTCCTCATGATTTTCTGCAAGTTACTATGCATTTATTATGATTGTGACACTGAAGTCTGTATTCTTTTTTGACATGAGAGGAATAAAATGGAAGTAAAATGTTGCTTTCCTAAGTTTTAAAACCAGAATTCCCACAGCATTGCACAGTTAGGTCTTACATTAAGCATTTATGGCAGCTACAAATTCACAGCGTGGTTTTTGAGGCAGCAAAAACCCAGAACAAGTCCAATTGACATTTTACAGTCAGAACAAAGGTTTGAAAATGTACAGCTTATATACAATTACTTATGCATTACATATTAGCCCCTTAAAATAGAACCAAACTCAGTATAGCCCCTCCATGCAGTTAATTATTAGTAAATTAAGTCCTTCAATCATTCTGAATGTTGAAGAACATTCAATTATATAGCGCTTGCTAATTGATGGCCAGAATCTGCCTAATTGACACTCTGGAGTCAGGGACGTTCAGGGGGTTGTGGGCAGAGCAGGAGGGCAGAGTGTGGCCCTCTGAATAATGAACAAAGCAGAACAAAAGTGCTCATTTGGAGTGTGTGTGGATGTGCAGAGCTGGGTGGTGCAGCAGTGCACACCTCCAGCAGCTCAGTGCTGTGAGCACTGTGACAGAGGGGAGCAAAACTCACTCCACTTCAGGGCCTTTCTTGAATAAAGATGATTTGTATGGATGTTCTGCAGTTTTGCTGTGAGCCTTGGGGAATGCCTTTGATGCACTTGATTAGGGAACAAGATCTCAACCTTGTAGACTCAGTGAGATCTTCACATGTTTAAATACAGATAATTAGTCTCAGTTCTCTCCTTCTTTTCTTTCTCATTTTTTTTTTTTAACTTTCATCCTCATGATTTTGTTTTGAGTGGGTCTTTTTCCCCCTTTCTTGCCCTATTCATTGATTATAAATGTTTGTTTAAATGCCAGCACAGTGCCCTGCTCCTAATATATGCAATATAAATGACCATAGCAAATTTTTATTTTGGAATATAAGTTGATGCATATTTTTAAAAGGATTATAAAAGATTCAGGATCTGTTTATCCATCCTGCTTTGTCCTACAGACTCATTTTAGTCTGTGATTCTTTAGCTGTCTGAAAAGATGGTGTATTGTGCTAAATCAGCACATGAGTTTAGCTATGGAGCTGGGTAAATACATGTGATGGCTGAGCCATTTTTTCTCTCATCATGGATGAAAGCTTGATTTTGAGCCTTATTGAGCAGAGTTTTGCTCTGATTATGCAGCTTTAAAGAGGCATTGGTCCAAGGTAAATGTTGGTCAAAGTGTATTCCACTGTATCTGGAAAATAGTCTGGTAGTTTTAATTCTCTCTGTGTTGGCAGAGTTATTATTGAGTGGTTCAAATTATTTAACTAAGGATTTACCCATTTTCCATATCTGTAAATAGATTCCCTTCCTCAGACAGGTGATGCAAAGACAATTCCCTTGCTTATCTCCTGGACTTCAAACCTAATGTGATGTAAGCAGGATATTTTAGTCTATTTGCTGTTTTTCAGTAGGAGCCCATTGTGTGTTTGGAAGGAGGAGGATCACAGACAGATCCAGAAGTCTGGCTGCTGTTGGAGAAACATTTCATGAGGCCACGTGAGAATGATTGTGTAGGCATTGTACACTCCATTAATTCTATGTCACATCATTATACAATGAATGGAGCAGGAGTTGACTGTGCATATTTGTCCAAATTCCTGGTGCTGAGGTGTCAAATGCACAGATCAGTGTCTCACCTTTAATCACTGTGCTGTGGCACAGGCTAAAAGCAAACACAGCCTTCCTCCCCCCAAAAACAAGGGAAGCTGCTGTTTGTGTTGTGCTCTGGTGCACCAGTTCAGAATGGCTTTCTGTCTCACTCCACTGCCTTCTTGGAGGTGGGGATTGATCTGAGAATCTCTTGCATGAGATGTTTGAAATATTTATCTGAGGTTGAACTGTCAGGTGGTGTCCAAGTCACTCATTAGAGGCAGCAGAGGGAGGCTGTGCTGTCAGGGAGTTACCATTTTATTACACACAGCTCTCTGGATTTATGTGCAGCATGGTCTGTGCTTTAATGAACTTGGCAATGGGAAGAGATCATTGCAAGGTGTTTGATTTAAATGCTGAAAATTGCAATCTGAAGGTAGCAGTAAATGAGACCCAAACAATATCTGTAATATTCAGGGGTTTGCTTTCTTATTTCTAGATGCACAATTGTTCTTGGATTTTTTTCTTTTTCCTTTCTTCTTTTTCTCTTGCCTGAAGATTTTTAGTCTCTAAATATGTCAGTGACTGGCTTGCAACCCAATATAATTGGTACCTGGTAAATGACCTGTGTTTTGTTTCTTGATCTGATTCCTGCCTGATCTACCTGAGCTGAGTGAAACATGCCTTCAGGGTGCTACAAAGTTTGCCATGATCAAAGAACTGAGAGCTTTTCTCGTGGTGTACCCAGGCACCAATAAACACTTGTCTTACCTCCTACAAATTGTAAGTTCAGCTTTGCTGCAGATTATTAGGATGAAGTAAACCATCAGATGAAATCAGATGTCATTTTTCCTGTTGTGTTGTGCCAGCATTATGCCAGGATACAATACTACAGTGCAATATACAGCCAAGAATGAAAGATTTCATTATAGTTTAGATTCCAGGGGATGACAGACATTTTTACATTATACAAACTACCTAAAATTGTAGTTCTTAAATGTTTTCATTGTCTGAAAGGAACATCTTGTGACTGTGGGATAGGAATGTTATCTTTAGGTCAAATTACTGTGTGCTGAAGCATGACCCAATTTTCAGTTTAATGTGAATCCTATTTTTGGTTGTGAAAAAAAAAATTATAAGAAATACCCATTGACTGTGAGCTGCTTATTTCAGTTTTATTAAAGAGTTGCTGATTGCAAGTTATGGGATGCTATAAAATTGAAACTGCCTTATTTAAAAGCATTCTCTCTTGTGCAATGGGATAAAGGTTGATTTTGTAGCTGTGTAGATATTGTCTGAGGTTATTTAGATAGTAGTTCTTCATCTGCAGATATTTTCTGCTCTTTCCCTTAAATAAAAGTCCTGATGCTTTTGCATTTCGACAGTTAATCTTTAATTCTTCCCCACACCAATTAACTGCAAACTATTAGAGAAACAATAAGCCATGAATCATCAGCTACAAGTAGGCAGAGTTTAACAGTCAAGAAATTGAGCACTTCTTAATCTTATATACCCTCAACATCAAAGTGAATAAATCTGAGGTTAAAAAGAAAGGCTCTCTCATTCCCCACTGCTTTAAGGAACAACTTACTTCTTCCTCTCTTGTTCATCTGCCAATGCAACACAAAAAAAGGAAGGACCTCATTCTGTGATCCTTGATTTGTGCAAGAAGCCTTTATTTCTCTATCAGCCACACTAAGCAGAGTATAATATTAACAGACATTATCCACAGTACACAAAATTCCTGAGAACAAACACCCTACTTCTGTAAACTTCAAGTTCTTTGGAGACTCCTCTAGGAAAGGAATACTCCCTTTCCAAGGGTATTATGGGAGGCAGTGCAGCTACTCAATTGAGAGCCTTTCAATCCTTTAACAGCTTTCATTCTGCCTAAGTAGGAACATACAAATACCTTCAGCTTTCACAGAGTTACTCCTCTGTCAGAAGTTAGGCTGGGGTTCATGGGTGTTGCTGGATCAGAGCCAGACCCTCCTGCATCTTGCAGAACAAAGTTGGGAGATCAAAAGGCTGAAGATGCGTCAGAACTGTGTGGGCACTGGGCTGCTTCATCTTAAACCTTGTGAGAATGATTGGTTAGTGCAGGGCTCCTTAAATACTGTCAGCAACTACAGAGGGGTCTGGAGAGGGAATAGGTCAGCTCATAATCAGAATTAAAACATTTGGCACCTGCTAAACACAATTGGAGGCTGGGCACTGACAGAAAGTGAACTGTTCTGCAGCAAGAGGCTGCATTTCACACAGGGCCAGTGCATCTGGGAGAGCTTCACTAATGGGGTGTGTGGGAGTCAGGATTTCTGTGCAGCCTTGCAGAGCATTTCACCCTAACAGGGCTCCTGCAGTGGAGCTGAATTCCAGATCACTGGGAATGCTCTGCCTGCTTGGAACGTTAAAATTCCGAGTGAAGCAGGCTCAGGTTTGGATTTCTGCAGCTGCTCACAAGATTGGTAAGCAGAGGTAGGCTGGAATATTCTGCAGAATATTTCTCTGTGGGAAAATAAATCCTCATCAAAAGTGACAGTCTGAGGGAGAAAGGAGTAAATGGAAAAGACTGTCTCAAACCTAAATTTGGAAATATTCTCAATTGCTAGAAGATATTGTACAAATGCTTTGAAGAAGCCCAACGTGTCAAAATTATTAATTTGGTTGGTATTGGAATATTTGATGGGAGGTGGCTTAATTCAGAGTAATTACTTATTTCATAATCCATTCTTAATTTGCCTAATTGGCATATTTTACAGTTGTCTGTGCAAACACTGACAAAATATTCAGTCCAATGCTGAAATAGATTGAATTTAGTATCTGGCATAGCCAAGGAATATCATCAAGTAGCATCAGTCCAGATACTTCACAAAGAAATGGTAAAACTGCTAGTTTTATGTGCTTTATATATTTTTAGTTTTGATAGTAAGAGTTTCAGACACCTGTAGTGTTCCTGCACCTGAGGCCAGTGCTGGTTCCTTACCATTATCTTTCCTTTCCCAGCCATTTTTAGCATCATTCTAGGAAATTCTGGTACTGTTTCCTTGCTCAGGTATTCCAGAAAAAAACCTGACATTTAATCCAAACCCCACAGGAATCAATAAATTCCTCTATCATTCTTTTTTCCATGCAGCTTTGTGCCAATAGAATATCCTCTATACTGCCAAAGCTTCTAAAGTGTTTAAATAAATTAAATAGAAGAATTAATCAAATTCTATTCTGTATCATTAGGAGTAATGAGTAGCTAAGACTCCTACTCTGTTGGAAATGCAGAACTGTTTAATTCAAATTTCAGTATCAACAATGCTGATACAAGGGAAACAAGTAAAAACTGTTAGAGGACTTATTAAGAATCATCATGTGTTATAGTTGTACAAGGATAAAAGTAAATGTTGAGATACAATTTTATCTGCATTAAATTACTAATTTTCTATCACATTAGACATGAAGCAGAATGAAAACATTTTCTCCTGATGAGAATGACTGCCATCAGTGCACAGGCCTGGAAGGGACCTGAAAAATTCTACTGGGCCATCCACGGTCTGAGGGCAGAATGTTCAGTCTGATGCTCCCTTCCAGGGAAATTTCCTCATAATTGATACATTCTCAAGAAGTCTGTCAATTTGAAAGAACAAAGGCTTTTTTAATCAAGAAACCTCAATGATCTATTTCTGCAGCTTTCTGTGTGAATATCTGTAATCACTTCTACTTCAAAACTAGTCAGCAGTTATTGGGAGGGAGTTCCTGTGCATTTCAAGTCAAGGGAGCTTTGAAAGGAGTTGAAAAGAGGAGTGACAAGGTGCTGTGAAGGGTTTGAAGCAATCTGTATTTACAGGAATTCTCCCTTTGCAATGCAAATCCAGTGGGAAGGAGTGGGTGGTTATTTCATGTTGAGGGCACAGATTCTCCCAGGCCCGAGGTTTCTGTAAGCAGGAATTGAAGCAGCTCGTGCTGTTGTCACCTCTGCTGACACTTCTGTAATTCAGTGTCCTGAGAGCCTTGGCCATGCACAGGCTCACTCAGTTCCACCATGAGCCATCCCAAACTAGCATGAACACAAAACAGAGCAGGGCACTATTCCTTTCCTTCCCTGTCTGAATGAAAATGGAGGACTGGGGTTGGTATTAGGAGATTATGAAAAAAGGAAGAATAAATCATAAAAAGGGGTACAGAAGCAGCCAGTGTGGCTGTCAGTGTGCTTTAAATTCTGGAAGGATAATTTCCATCAGACTGGTGGGAAGGTTGGAGGAGTTGGAGAAATGAGTCCTTCAGGAGGTGGTGAGGACATGCTGCTGGAACACTCCAGTGCCATTGGGAAACACGAACTTCCAGCCTTACCTAAGAGATGTCACATTTTGTGCAAAAACAGCAAAAAGCCTCTCCCCCATCTCACTTTAGAGGGAGCTGCCATCTAAACTACAAATGATGGTGCTAGCAGTTTTTAAATGGGGATTTATAGAATAAAGGGCACATAAAAGAATAATACAGGCTAATTTGGAGTTACCAGCAGTTTTTAAAATGTTGATTCCCTCATTTCAATCCTTTGCCATTTTGAGCAATGGGCTTATTCTCAGTTGAACTGTGAAACTGAACTATTTCTGAAAATCTCAATATGATATTTTATTTATCTTTGACTTCACTTTTGTGTGGGAGAGTCATAAAACAAACTTGAGTGAAATACTTTCCCCTCTTAAAAATATATAATTATAAGAACTTTGTATTTCATTTCTTCTGGAAGTTGAATAACAATAACACTCCTCTAAAAGCATTTACATTTGAAAGAACAGTCTTGAAATTTTGATGCCCATTTCATAAACCTTTACATCTCAAAGAACACTGAATTTTAACTTAAACGTCAATTTGAATCAGAATCTCTTCCACCGTAATTGTTATTTTCTTTTTGAGGGTAGTTACATACTTACATACAGTTCTTTCCTGCGTGTATAAAACAATTGAAACCTTGATATATTTTTTGGTGGATTTTTTTTTTCTGAGTTACAGTTTCATTTCTTGAAACTTTTACCGGATTTTTCAGCTCTTCCATAAGATGCTGTCTGGACAGCATCTTCAAACTTTCTAAGGGGTAAAACCAGTATCCATCCAGAGCATTACTCTGGGGCTTTGCAATGGGGATTGTCTTGTTGGTTTCTGGTTTGGGTGGGTTTTTTTGTTTTGTTTGTTTGTTTTTTGTGTTTGTTTGTTTGGGGTTTTTTCTGATTATTTTTTCTTGTTTGCTGTTTATGAAAAAGTTTTTTAAGTTGCATGGATGTTTTTCTGGCTCTTACTTTTTGCATGGAAAATCCAGCACTTTATTTAGGGAAAATAATTGCCTAATTTATCTTGTGGTTTGGACCTTAAACTGATACCCTTTTTGTGTGGTGAGGGACTTCATCTTAACTCCCCAACTAATGCCATGTTTGCACTGGGGTTTTTTTAATGCTTACTGCATTCTCCTGACAGAAAATACTGATTTACTGAATTGTTGACTCTGGGTCACAAAAGAATTTCTGTTCTTCATGTGGGATTCAACATCTTGTAGTTCTGCAGTTAGAAATTACATTTTAAAAATCAAATGCAATGACACTTTTCATCAACACTGATATTACAACTTTTAGGACTTTCTGAAGAGTGGTGATAGGTGGTTGGCCTGAAGTGCAGAGTTACCCACTGCTATTCAAGGAATCAAGACAAAAAACTTTAGCCCATGTGTTTCAGAAATGTGCTTTTCTGGTTTAGTTAGAAGCTGAAATGCAATAATACTCTGACAGTTCCAAAAAAATTGTGTCACCTTCCCTTCTCCTGGAGTTACACAGAGTGGGATTGTGCTTGTCACTTAATGAGCACTACCAGGAAATTCTAATAATGTCACAGTAAATAGAGAAGAGTAATGCAAGAGTTCCCACATCAGGGAAGCAAAGAAGAAATTGGTCTCATGGGGGGTTCTCCTGATCCAGTCTGACCAACCCAAGCTTTCAACATCTGAAATGTTACATCTGGATAAAACATCAGATGTTTAGTAAAAAAAAAAAAAAAAAAAAAAAAAAAAAAAACCACCAAAATCCAACAAAATCAAAAACCCCTCAACAAGCAAATGTAGTGAGCAGGGTTGTATTTTCCATGGCAGTTACTGCAGCAATGTGTGATTTAGTAAGTCCTATAGAATTAGGGTTTAGCAATATGGTTTGGCAAATACAGTGTAATGCCATTTAAATCTCTCCCTTGTCTCCCCAGAATCATCTTGTTATAAAGTAGAAGCATGAGTGGCATTACAGGGTAAATATCAGCACATTCCAGCAGCAGCTCCCCAGGCCTAAGCTCCAATATATGAACAAAGCTGAAAATGAGCAACTGGTTTGCAGTTCTGTTTAAAAAGCTGTGCTGGTTTTGGCTGGGGTACTTTGTTGCCAGCTGGGGTTAAACCACGACAAAAACAAACCAAATGAAGAAAAACGAAACAGAAAGGAATGTAAATGTGCAGTCAGGAGGGATTCTGAGTTGTCATCCCTGGAACCAGCGACTCCCACTGTGTCCCAGCCTATAGAAAAGCTTTCTTGTTGCTGTCTTTCTTTAAGTCCATCTCACTACCTTTTTTTTTTCCCTTCTGCCTTCTTCAGTGTTTTCTATGTTTATTTCTGTTGTGCTGTTTCTAAAACAGCCCCTCAAATAGCTGAAGATGAGCAAATTGGCCTAGTTGTGAGAAAAAGTTGTTGAAAAACAGGGGTGGACATTTTTTCTGATGACTTTCCTAAAAGAAATGTCATATTCCCGTTCCCAGAGGGTGTCATTACATCATTGTCATGTGAATTAGCACCTACTGTTCTCAGTGGGGAATTCACACCTCCTGACTTGTGGCTTCTTTACAAACTGGCACTGGTTACACAGATTACTTCTGACTATTTTGGTTATTTTCTGAGGAGTCATAATGTTCATAAATTACCTATGCAGCATCTTCAGAGTAAAGCTGAGATTGCAAAGAAATGCATTATCCCAGAGTATTGCTCTTGCCATACTGGTAAAGGAACATGTCTTAAATCTCTGGGGAATGCTGCTGAGAGAGAAGGGCACCCATTCTAGGGAATGCTCTCAGCATTTCCTAGCCTTTGTTGCTGTCTAACATTTGAAATTGCAAAACTAATCACGGAAAAAAAAAACATTTAATTTATATATGTGCATAATTCTGGCCTTAAAGAGGGGATTTAGAATGTAGCCATATTCAGGAGTATGAGAACTCAAGGGCAAACCCTACCCTTCAGTTTATACAGCTGCAAACTCCAAAATACATTTCAAACTGCTTTGTACTCTGATGTCAAAGCCTGAAAACACAATGGAGCACATGAATTTTGGTCCTTGGGGAGCACTGCTGTGCAGTCTGGGGTCCTGCAGTGCTCCAGTGATGTCTTTAGTGTGAAACTATTTGCAAGGAGGGTCTGGGTGTGGAGAGAGGGACAGACAGACAGGAATACACTGACAGGAGGTGACAGAGTGCTGTTTCACCCTGGGCTCTGGCTCACACATTTGGTGGATATGGCTCTTATCACCTCCAAAAACTAAATAATTCTTCCAAAGCTGAATCCTACAGTCAAGGAGTAGTAATTTCCACATTGCTTTACTCACAGCACACAGTGACTGTGACTTTTGATCCAGATGGTCAGTCATGAAATCAGTGCAGATCTACCAAGTCCAGCAGAGGGTTTAGATTCCCATCAGCTTAGCTGGGTATTATTGGAACTGGACATGTATTAGTAGATTCACAGCCTTTTTAGAGCAATAGAGTTTGTAGTAGAAAAAAAAAAAAGGAACCAACATGTAAGTCATCCCTAGTTTTAATCCTGTGCTCCTTCTTCTCTTCAGAAGTGCTTCACTCACTCTCATAATCACAGTGTATTATGTTGCTGCTTTACAATCACACTCCAAATGCAAATCACTCCATTGGTTTCTTAGTGACAGCAAGCCCTGACAGCAGCAGGCACTTGGAAAATGCCAGGAAGATTTTAACTGCTTTGAAATGGTTGCAAGGGACACTTGGGGGAATTTTGGGAGATTACAATCAGGGCATTCCATCAGAGTGCTTTATTTCCACCACCAGCCCATATGCAATGAGCTAATAAGTGATTACTCACTTTGTATCTTTATATTTGAGGACTAGGTAGAACATTTCACTCAGTGAACAATGATTGTGTCTTCTCAAGGCATATGTGCCTCATTAATATTAATGAAGCTTGCACGTATTCATCTAAAAAGGGCTTATATCCTACATAATCACTATTTATCTAGGCAAATTTAGCTTCATCATTTTCTATTTACTAAAAATAAGTCTTGTGCAGTTGATTTATCACATCTTCCTGTTTAGTGTGGGGAATAGTTATCATTGCCTCGATGCCTGAGAGTGTGCAACCACCTTGAGCTCACTTGTGGGAAGGAGGCGAAATGTGAGTTCAGAACAAGGATGTCCATTTGGCAGCTGTCCCCCTGCCACGTGGCACATCTGTAAACAAGGAAGGTGAAAACTTCGAGATTAACACAGAAGTTCAACAGGTCTCATTATTGTTTTCCTGTGAGCCTCACTCTGTGTTTAAAGTGAGGTGTGAAATGCCAAGCATGGAGCTGCAGCAGGGATCAGAAGGGAGCAAACGCTATTCAGAGCACTTTCCACACAAGGGCTCCTGACAAACCTCTTCCTTTCATTCCAGATGAACTGTTGGCTCAACAAGCTGAGTTTCTCTTTAATCACTTAGAAATTATATTTGTAAAGAAGAAATGAGAAAGGGAACTCTGCCTTTACAGCACTGAAATGTGTTCACTGACATCACAATAATTTTTCTAAGTTCTTTTCACCAGTTCCATTAAAAAGTCATGCTCTTACAGTGCTACCTTTTTGAAATGATGCTGAATATCAGCCAACTTTCAGAGATAACTGTAGCAGAAAATGAAATAGTGATAGAAAATCCTGAACCTTGGTGAGATGGCCACATCTGTAGCCCATGGCCCACTCAGTGTGAGCCATCTCTAAAGCAACAGGGGAATTGCAGTGAATAATTGGGTGAATCTCAGCTGCTGTGCAGTGTCCTGGGGAAAAGGGTGCAGGTAATTCTTGGGGTGTGCATAAAGGGACACTGAGTTCCAGAGGGATGAAATGTTGGTTCTGTCTCTTATTTTTCTGACTGTGAATCAATTTCTTCATTATTTCATATCTCTGCTGCCAATATATGAAAGGGATGTAACACATTGAAATTACCTTACCTGTTCCTTGAAGTTCTGGAGTTCCTGAGAGTACAGCTCTGGGATATTCCACTCTTTCTTAATATATCCTTTTTAAGCAGGTGGCAAAGCTACTGTAGTCCCTGAGCATGAGAGGCTACAAACAGAATTTCTCTTTCAAATTTAAAAGAAGACCTCTGATCATCTGCTATTATTTTACTCTTCAAATAAACTTCTTTTATTCCTCACTTACATAATCCTTTGTTACTCTGTGAATAGAGTCTGACAAAAATGTGCAGTCTCTTGGATGAGTTGCTTTGCCCCTGGGTTAGTCAGCTTCCAAGGCTACCAGGTTTCCATATCATGGGCTAATTTATCCCTGATTATCCCAACCTGAGGCCATTCTTGCAGGGACAAAGGCTTTCCCATTAGCTCAACTGGCATAATTTTAAATGCCTTCTAGCCTTTTGGAGCATTCTGCTTGTTATAGGTCACTTGATTGAATTCCAGATATCTTTTAAGTCCAGTTAAACTAGCTTTAGCTGTTTTTCACACAGACACATTTCTCAGTTTATACAGTTTTTGATTTTATTTAGGTAACAGTCCTTTACTATGTCCATCTTTGCTAATCACCAGGGGTTTTTCCTGTGATTTTATGCCCTTCTAGTTCTGTAAACCAATGTCCCCTTGCATTAGTGTTCTTCTGGATAAACCATTCACTATGTTACATGCATAAAGACCAGAAATCAACTCTTACATGTTCCCAAATGCCCTTGATGTTCGTGTGTCCCCTGCAGTATTCTGCTATGAGACAGCTTTCTTTTAACACAGCTTGACAGCTGGAGACAATTCCCTTGTCCTGATCTTTGCCTTAGCCTGTTCTTTAGGATGCTTCTATAGATTTTATTGTCTGATTCTCCATTAGGCATCTTCAAGAGCACTTTTTGATCCTCTGAGAACCAGGCTTGGAAACCCAGGACCTGGTGTTGGGATGTCCTGGTGCAGATCTGTCCCCCCTGATGTTGGGGACACCTCATTCTTCCCTAACCATTTTGGAATCACCCTTGACTTGATGTTGCTTCAAGTGGAGTTCAAAGAAAAAAAGTTTCTCACAGTATCCACACCCCCCCAAATGTTTGTGACATATGCAAAAGTTAAAAAATAAAACAAGCAAAGCAATATGTCCTTTTACTTAAAACCACAGTTTTCTTAGCCTAAAATTACACTAGAAAGTTTTCTCTGTGTTTATCCAAGGGTTTTCTGCACACTGCTATGGCAGGGATAAAGAAAAAGAGAAAAATAACTGGTTTTGTGAGTGACACCTGCCACTGTATTTCAAGCAGGGTGGTGAAGAGGAGAAGTCTAACACACCTTTTGGAGGAGGAGATTTCCTAGTGAGATAAGTCTTCTTGTCTTTGGTGTTCATTTTACAGTTGAGAAAATAGGATTCAGTCTCTGCTGAATCCCCTCAGCAGAAAATCTCATGTTTTCCTTCAATGGCTCAAACTTGCTTATGGATTTCTTTCTAGATTGTTTCCAGCAATCACAGACATTGTCTGTTTTTATTTATTGCTCTGGTGTGGACTATGATGCTTTTCTCTTGGCTAAACCTTCCTGTACTGTTTCTTTCTTAAATAAATGTTAAAATAAAAGTATGAAGGATGATTTCCAATTACAAAAGTGCTTTGAAAAGATTTTTTTTTCACCTGTATAATTAGAAGACATTTTAAAAGAAAATTTTCCAGTCAATTAGTCCCTAGTGAAGCTCAATTTGTTTTACAAATTAACCTTTTCTTAAAATAACAGGATGATTTAATGCAAGAGTTATTCTGCTTCTTTCAGTCTGTACTAAGAGTTCTCTCTTCCACAGATGTACATCCCTCTGAAGTCAATAGCAGACACAATTTGAGTTAATGGGGTTTTGTTCCCTAAAGCTTAACTTAAGCTTGTATGTTGACTATGCAACACTGGAATACTGAAGGTGTTTCTACAACTTTGAGTTGAGCTCTGGGTCAAAAAAACCCCGGGTTTAATCTGGTTGGTAAATGCAGCCCATGCATACTGGCAGCTGTAACAACTCAGAGGCCACATTTCTTTATTGAAAGTGAACATGTGATGTTCCTTCTGTACCCCACTGTGCTTGTGTGCTGGTATGCAGGGGGGAATGGGGAAGACCAGTGGTGTCCCACCTCTGCTCTGCCAAGGTGGCTGTGTGGTTCACTTCAGCTGTTTTTAATGCTGGAATACTGCTGGGAACTAAATCTGCCAGAAAATCCTGGGGAAAAACTGATTTACTTGTGTATTTGAGAAAATATGGCACGTATGAAAAGATCCTGGACTCTGACTGGTTTGCACATCTCTCCTGTCCTTAGGAAAGAATGTAGCTGGACAAACACATCTCTCCTAAAGGCTTATTACTCTGTGCTGTGAACAGAGGTGATGGTTGTAGGCAACCTGAATTCAGCTGGAGCTCTGCTACCTGCAGGGAAAATACTGACTGAGCTGGATATTGAAAGCACCTCAGGAGGCTGGGCTAAGAAAGCCAGCCTGTGCATTACTCCCAAGTTATTCTGAGGACAAAACCACAGCTAAGGGTTTCACTTTAAATGATCCCTTTCTGCAGCCAGCGATAATTTGGAAGTGGCTTAGAATAGGAGCTGGCCTTTTATTCATTTATTTTTTGATTTGTAATATTAAGCCAGATTTAGGCATAGCTATGAGCAAGTTCCATTGAAGTGAGAAGTGTGGGGTGGGTGGGTAGTTAAGTGGACTTGTAGGTAGAGAGTTCTGGGCAAAACCAGTGATTGGAGCCCTTTTTCCCTTGAACCAGTCTCCTACTGACATTAGCTCATGCTGTGAAAGAAAGACAATGCTGGTTGGTGAGGTTCTGAAGAGGTGGTTAAACCTGAAACCAGCACAAGTATTGCAGAAAGGCCTGATCACAATTTAAATGGTTACCTGCTGCATACAGTGATGCCTGTTGTCTTAGAGATGGACATTCCCTCTGCCCTGGGCTCTCCACCACGTTCATCCCAGCTGAGATTTGCTCTGGCACATCAGCCTGATTATTTAGTGCAGCATTCACAGAATGTGTCTGTGTGCTTTAGTGTGCAGCATTTAGAGTTTCCTGGCTTTCCCCCCACATGAGCCATCAGCAGGAGTGCAGTGTGTGTGTGCAGGGCCCTATTCCCAGCTGTGTGCTCAGCTGAGTGTGGCACTGGGACACCCCTGGCAGGGAGTGTCCTCACAGGGGTCAGCATCGTCCTGAGGAGGGATGGGCAGCACTTCAGTGGAAATAGGGAAGAATTTAATGGTCTTATCTGTCCTGAGGGGTCTTTTCCAGTATCTTTTAAGAAGTTAGATCATTCACATTCAAGGGTGGGGGAAACAGGAACAAATCCAGTGCATCTCTCTAACAAAGTGCCCAGGCTGCCCCAGCTCCCTGTTTCTGTTAGAAACTCCAGGTCTCTCAGTGCTCTGTCCATTTTATTCAGGAATAAATGCACTTTCAGATTTCCTGCTCAGGGCCAAATAAGCTCTTGTGTGTAAGAGCTGCAGTAAGTGGTACCCCCTTGTTTCCACCCTTGTGGACTGAAGTGACTTTGTGTGCTGCACGTGGCTGTCACAGCTGGGTCAGTGCAGGGTTACATCTCTCACCCTGATTACAGGACTATATGTCAATGAAAATGAATTTACCATGGTGGTCACAAATAAAACAGCATGCAATATTGTAATTTCTCTCACCAAAGCATGCACTTTAAATGGACAAGTGATATGTCTTTAATGAAGAATACTTGATTTAGGTGACACCGGTAGAAATTTGAGAAAACTTTTATTATGTTCTAATTCTTCTACATTCATTCCTCAGTGCAAGTACTATACTTGGAACTAATTTTCATTTATTACACATTTCATAATACTATTAGTCTGATTAATTAATGCATAATACATCCTGGAGACTAATTTGTTTACTCCTAGAGGGCTCATTAGGAGTTGCTATATGAATGTGAGATTAGATTTTAAAGTGAGCCACCTTCTAAAGATTGAATCATATGTCTGCTTTGCAGTAAACTGGCAAATGAAAATCTGGTAATCTATATCCCTCATTGAGATGCAGAAGTGTGTTAAAAGTTTACTGAAGCTACACACGTAACTGGGCAATTCTCACAGTTAAAAAATACCTATTTCCTCATCACAGGTACAGCTTTACATATTCTGAATCGAAATACTGATTTATTAGGACAATTTGTCACCCCTGTGAATCTGAATGGACTAGCACATGCATTTTTATTTTGCATTTAAATGCATGCAGTATTCTCTCAGGGTTTCAACTTTGCTATTTTACTTTTTAATGATGTTGTCTAACCAAAATGAATGGGTAGCTCTGCACTGAACTCAGCATTCACCAAATCCAGTAAGATTTGGTCAAGTTCCCTCAAGTGCTGTGAGTCAGGCTAGATTTTGTTGCCCACTGCTGTATACAAATGTCATATTGTTATAAGCCCAAATGACTTGATAGGAACTTCTATTTTTAAACCTTGCTTTTTTTGTCCTAGCATGAATTCTGAATGTTTTGCAAGCAGTATGAGAGACTGAGAATCATTACAGAAAGAGTCAGTTGTGGCTTCTCTGGCAGTGTACATACTTATGTAATTATAAGTTCCTGTCTGGGTTTATTTATATTGTGTACATACATTTGTAAAAACACTTTATTCACTGGTACCCACCTAGTTCTGAACCAGTCATTAAAGCGGTTTTCATTCTCTCTGTTTGCTGTTACCCTTTCAAGTAGAACAGATCAATGCTTTTCCAAAAGCTTTAAGCCATGTTCTCCACAGACAGTTGATTTACAAATATTCTGAACTAATTTATGGTCAAAGTTCTGAAAAACAAATCATTATATCTTTTATTTCCAAAACTTGGATTGGAAAACATTAAGCCAGTCAAGATGGCTTAATGACAGTTCCTGCTTTCTGTTAACTATTCCTTTTTATTGTGACAAAACTCCCCTTTTCACAATATTGAGAACTCCATGTGTGAGCTCTGCCTTGATTAGGAAAATGTGAATCCACAACATGAAGAGAGTGAGTTACCTGAGTTTTTCTTTCATCCCCCTGCACAAAGAGTTCAAGCTAAAATAGCAATAACCTACAAGGTCTGAGTTGTGATTTAACTGCCTTTATTCTTCCTTCAGGAAGAATATTTGCATTCCTCTTTATGCCACTGTGAAATCACAGATGGCCTTAAGTTTTTAGGTGGTGTCCCATTCTTTCCTTTCATCTTTTTTCTTCTCCTCACAAAACCTTTCATCTCACTCAATAGAGATGATCTTCAAGTCAGTCTTTGGACTGAAATCTTAGCCCTGCTGAAGGAGTTAGGAGATTTGTTATTTATTTTAGAGTCTAGATTCAGAGTGTTAGCTTTTCTGGGTTATAAAAAGTTCAGTGAATTTGTGCCTTCTGATGATTTTGTGGGTGCTTACCAGAAACATCTGTTGTTTATGGCCAATCAAGGCAGGCCATTTTCTGAACCATCCCAGAAAGAGCAGCACACTTTGTTTTATTTGTCAGTAAATATGATGTTTGGATTTGAAAGAACTTCACCTTGCAGTGGGGTGAGTGTCCTTTGGCAGGTGCACACCCAGCACAGGACCCCATCTTTTGCTAGCTGCTTGTTGTGTCAGTTGAATACACTGTGTAAATCCTTGGCACCAGCACTTTGTCCTTGTACTTCAAACAAAACAGGTCTTGGGGGGGAAAAAAAATGAATTACAAATCATTTCTTAAATAATGGAAAATGGAATATCTCACTAATAGCTCTCAGTCTTACTGAGGTGAAGATGAAATAGAGTGTCCCATCACAGGGATGATAGCATGAATGCTTTTGGCTTGCAGGGTTTCTCTTTCTAAATTTTGGAAAAGGGTTGAAAAATGTAACTGTATCTCTCTAAATTATGACCATCCTCCTAAACCCCATGGTGAGGTAGATTTCCTTCTCCAGCAGAGGTTCTGCTGTAGCCTAAACAAGCAGTTCTGAATTGAGATTGTCATTATAATATACATAACCTGTACATGCAATCTTGTCAACATTATTTTATATCAATAGTTGTGTCTAAAGTCAATTACTATATGTCAATGAAAATACCTGTGTATTTTATTTAAACCCCTGTTTTTAAAGTGCATTTACTGTTTAAAACTCCCTGAATTACACACCACTTATAGACATATATCACTGAAAATTGGCTAGACTGTAATCAGTGTTTGTGGAATGTCGCTGCACTCAAATTGATGGCCAGTTTAAAAGAAAAACACTTATAAGAGAATTGTCCTGTGTCTACTCCTCTGAGCCTTTTGGGTCATTCTAGGGACATTCCAGGGGACACCTGCACTGGAAATAGGACTGGTAAGGAATAAGCTGATTGCCTGATGACTTAATATGGTTCAAACCCTTTTGCTCACAAAATTCCCTCATTTCTTCCCATCTGTAAACTGCAGCTTCAGTGACAGAGAAATACAAAGCCACCTCCACTCAGAGGCTTGAATTTCTACTTTGGTGCTGTTGTTGTATACAAATGATCTTGATTTATGCTACAAATGAAGTTTGAGTCCAGGTTTATGCACTTGTGCTGCGTTGGCAGCTGCCCAGCAAATACATCAAGAGGCTCTTTAGGTGTCAGGGAAGGCATTTGTGGAGAGAAGCATTTCTTGGATGCTTCTCCTTGACAACACTGTCGGAAGCACTTAGAGTTAAACCTTGATCCCTGGAATGCAGTAGGGTTTTGTTTTTTCCTTCAGTGGGAAGAGAATGTGCCCCTGAAAGCAGTTAGTGGAGTGCCCAGGACAAGCTAATTTGTTTTGCTAACACACTTGAGCTATGTTAGAAAACACTTTTCAGAAAGAATTAAACTTTCCTCTGGTATGGACAGCATTAATAAAACTTCCTTCAGAGCCCATCAGCACCACTCATTTACAATCAGCCAGAGCCACTGCTGTCTAGTGACAGGAGACACTGTCCAGTGCTCCTGGAAACAGTAGTATCTGTTGTGTCAGTGGGTAAGCAAAGCCAACAAGCTGAGATGTCTTGAGAGCTCTTTTGCAGCAGCAGGTGTTCCAAACAGGGTAGGCAAAGCTTCTCTTGAGGGGTTTTCAGCATCTGTCCTTGTCTGTTACTCCACAGGGCTGGGTGAAGTGTTTCACCTCACAACACAGCTGCCTGGAAGTTCTGTAAGACTCTGGGAATCTCTTGCATGACAGTTTTAAAGAAATGAATTCTTTATTATTAAGCACTTGTTTCCAAATTGCCTGAAACCATGTACAGGATAAGTAAGCATCTAACTGTCCTTCAGCAGGGTTGATTAAAGCTTAGATTATTTCAGCTGCTTAGAACAATTTGTCTTGCCATTGATAGTCTCGTGACAGAGACCAGAGCTCATGTACAGAAAGCAGCTCCAGCATCATCCAGAGGGTTTTGTGTTCAGCACTCAGTATTCTTCTTCTGCTGGGCTCCCTGCAAACCAGCAGGAAAGAAGGGCAAATTCCTTTTCTTTCTATTTGACCAGTTTACAGTCTTCTAAAAAAATTCTATCATCAGTAATTATCAATGAAGGAATGTTCTGCTGTGTTTTTGGGAAGCAGATATTTGTGGGTCACCTGCAAACACATTTTGGCAAGGTGCAGGTTTTACAGAGTGTTTGCCCCTCCTGCCAGGCTGTGGGGTGGGGCAGGGGGTGCAGGCAGGAATGGACCTGTGTGCTCACGGAGCAGTGTGCACTACTTGGAAAAAATGCAATTTACAGGGACCTGGGAATCTCTGCCCTGCACAAGGATCCATGAGCAAGGGAGTATACAGGCACATAAGACATTTCTGGCAATTCCTGACCCATTCCATTGCTCACAGTCATATTTCTGCATTTCTTGTGCTGCTCAGGTTTGCCATGGAGACATACAGTGAGAATAATAATTATCTGGTTTTGTTTCACTTTTTCATTCCAATTCACATTCAGACACTCACCACAGATTTTTCCAACATCATAGCTAAGAAAAAGGCCTGAGATGTAACTAGAGCCCAGCATTGCAGGATTTTTTTTTCCTTATTAATATTGCTGATGGAAAGTTTATTTCCCAGCTAACTCTTTAGAAACTTGTCCAGTATTATTTCCAGACTAGCACAAGCTGGGAAGTTGTGTTTGAGATGAACAGTGATTAAGTGGAATGAGGAAGAGTTTGAATAATTTTTAATGAAGGATATTTAACAAATTTGGAGTTTGGGTTTGATATTATGGCAATGCATGGTTTTATATGGTGTTGAAAAGCATCCTTCTCTTTTGGGATGGAGGTTCAGAAGCATTTATCAGCAAGAAGGGAGTGCCCACGTACATCAGTGACCCATGGGATTAATTCAAAGGCACTGGAGTTCCTGGAGTTCTAAACTGTACAACTGACTTAGAAAACCATAGTGAGTAATCTGCCAACAGTTCCTTCATTCTAAAGATCACCTGTGCAGCTGATGAAATGTGTTTCCAAAGGAAAATTACTCTTTTTGTTTGTTAGTTACAGAGCACTCAGTAATTTGTAATGAGCATGTGCACAGTAAACATTTAATTTAATTGATCTTCCATAAGCATAATACAGGATGAATTCAAAGATAGTCAGCATTACCTCTGGCTGATTTCAATATGTTGCACCAGAATAAAAAGACATGATGTTTTCAATAGCAAGATAACTTAGGTCACACATTCAGCATTGCAATGGGAAAAACCTCTCTGTCCTCTCCTGTGTTTTCCAAGCTTTCCATTCATTTCAGCCTCTTGCTCTCTGCCACTACAAGCATTTGTGCAGCTGTGCCATGGAAGGGATAAGGGAGTTAATCTAGATTAAAAAATAATCTAGTATCATCTAATTTCAGAAAACTTTCTTTCATTCATTTATCCTTTTTAATACTAGCAAGACCTTAAAAAATAGTATCAAATGGAACAATGTTCTTCTCCCAAGCATAGACATAAATGTTTTTATAGCAAAGGCAGTGGAATTTGGCTCTTGCTGCACACAGAGCAGACTCCTTTCTGTGTTCTAGGGCACTTGTATGACACTGTGTTAGAAAACCTATTGTTTAAATCATCACTTGGCTTCTGGTCCCAGTTCCCATCATGTCAGTTTGTCAGCTGTTACTCCCAGGGTAGTGTCTGAAAGTCTGAACACGGGCAGGCTGCAGAGTGCTGCAGGGAGCTTTGTGCAGCACAGGGTGCCCTGGCTGCAGGGTGACAGTGCCTGTGCTGGGACTGCCTGCAGGGCATTGGGCTCTCCTTCACTGTTGGCCTCAAAGCTGATCATCTCATGACATTTCTTATGGAATTATTCTGGGTTTAATTCATAAAATATTCTCAATGCACTCTTATGCCTTATAGCAGTTCCACCCAAATCGAGGCAGNGGTGCCCAGCCAGGGCCAGGGACTGCCTGCAGGGCATTGGGCTCTCCTTCACTGTTGGCCTCAAAGCTGATCATCTCATGACATTTCTTATGGAATTATTCTGGGTTTAATTCATAAAATATTCTCAGTTCACTCAACTGCCTTATGGCAGTTCCACCCAAATCGAGGCAGTGTGGTGCCACTCCCTGCAGGGCTGGAGCCCCAGGGGTGAGTGTCACTGAGAGCAGTGCTCCAGAAGGGTGCAGTGAGTTTGGGAGGTTTGTCTGTCCCTCAGTGTGTGTGCAGCCCGTGGCAGTCCCTGCTGGCAGGGAGCAGTGTCTGTGTGTGTGTGTGTGGGGGCAGGTCAGCAGAGCTCTGCAGAGCTGAGTGCCTGCCTGAGGATCTGCCTTCCCTGCAACTCCTCCAGGTGAATTGCCATGGCAATGAAGGGAGCAAATCCAGTCTGATGTTATGTAAATCACTGACATGAGGTGTAACCCTGACTGACTGGAGCCACAGAAACGTGGCCATCAACACCAATAAGAACAAAATCTTTTCTCTAATCTTGCAGTCCGTGTACTAAATTGAGATGAACTCTAAGTGATGTACTAATGAGAAACCTGACTTACATGTTTCTTTTAATTTGAAAACAAAATAATTGGTTGGATCTGAGTTATTGCTTGGTTTGCAGAGTTCAATGTGTATTATAAATTAAAACCTTTTTTTTTAACTTAAATTTATTGAAGTTTTCTTCACCCCATGTACTTAATACCCTCACCTCTCTCCCAGGCTGCCTTCTCTTTGTCATTGTGAGCATTGCACAAGGACAGCTTCAGACAAGAAATATCCCCAGCTTTAAACAAGGCTCTGCTTAAAAGTCCTCTTTGGGGAAAAACACACAGAGAACATGGTCCTTCACAGTAATCACATTAGCAGGAGACTTCTTTTCACCTTGGCAAATTAGGATTTCGTTAGCAGGCTTTTAATTTCTTGCAAAGCTTGTCTTAATGAATACTCAGTAGGAGAAAATAGTAGAAATGTTGTCAGAAGATGTTGATTACACTCAGCAGTAAGTGTGCATTTGACAATAATATTCTGTTTTAACACAGGTGAACTGTAGATGGTGAGGTACCAGGGGAAAAAAAATACTATAAAAATGTGATTCTGTAGAGAATGATCCTTCTAAGGATTTTTGCATTTAAGAAATGTGAAGGTAGGCTGTAATTTTGCTTATCAACTGGGTCAATAATCCATTCATGAAATAATTTCCTATTTCTTTTATTTTGATGTTGATTTGGAGGGAAGATGACAGGAGAAGAAGAAGAACAGGGAACAGAAAAAAAGTCACTTTTTCACCACTACAAAACAGTAAAATAGTAATTTTTTCTGCCTGTTGGTAGACTATCCTTGAATATTCAATAAAATTTCAAAAATGGAAGCATAACAGAGAATCTTCACACTTTAATTTTTCTGAAGTATATGATTTATATAAAACTGTCACAATTTTTTTTCATGGCAAAATACAAGGCTTATTATAATAAAGAAAAAAAGAAAGAAAACACATTCACTTTAGAGGGAGCAAAACTAGGTTTGTATTATTTACAGGAATTACAATTTTTAAAGAAAATTTCCCTCCATTTGTCTGTGCTTCCTGTGTGAGCCAGGAAGGCCCCAGCAGGATAGGAGAACTTAGCTGAGATTTCCAGAAGTAACTAATAATTTTGTTCTCTTCATTTGCCAGACATTGAAAATCACATACAAAAACACCTTGATGCCCCAGATGCTTATTTTTAAGGTTCTTTTTTCTTCCCCTCCCTCCAAAATGAAAGTCTTCAGAAAACTGCCTGTCAGTTTGCACAGTGTCTGAAAGGAGCTGAGAGGATTTATCAGCTGGCAGTTTTAATTGGTCTCATTCTCCAGAGCAATGTTTTCTTCATGTCCATGGGGATCCAAGTTGGCAGCACTAGACCTTAACACCAGGGGGATGTTCTCCAGCTGCACCAAGTGCAGTGACAGGGGTGAAATGCTGGACATCCCCAGGCTTCTCACAAACTGCTGTGGGTTAAGCCCTTTTTTCTGATCACTTCCAGCATCTGGGGTGACAATTCAGCAGTGATTTGCAGAAAGTGCTTCTTCCCAAACCCCCAGGGTTGTTCTCTGCACTGTAGCTCCTGGAGCTGAATTGGGAGAGCACCACATTGCTCTGTGAATATTTTGGTCATGCTGAGTTTCCTCAAATATTCTTCAGAAGTATTTGAGGTATCCAGTTTGGTTTGGGGTATCCAATGCTTGAGGGTTGCTGCTTCCATAGCAGTAGCATCTCTCATTTTCTGTTGTTTTGCTTCTACTGGTAAATCACCCTCACTGCAGACTGAGGTGAAGTTATTATTCATAAAATTGGAGACTAAATCTTTGACAGAGCTGCTGGCAAGGACTTGCAAGATGCAGTTAAACTGTGTTTATTCACAAACTGAATTTGAGAGGCCTCTTTGTGTCTCTGTGAGTTTGGCCCTTACAAACACATCCCCCTGTGGTGAGGCTTTGTCTCAGTGCACACACTCCTTGCACCCCCGGGTGTGTTCAGAGCAGGAAATGATACCTCAGCCTCGCTGTGCTAAACTTCACATCCTCTGTATTTCTTACCTGCCTTTGTTACACTTCACTTTGCTGATAAACCTTTCCTCCTTCCTCCCATTTTTAATCCTTCAAAGATTTTCTGAATCTTTATTTCAGTCAAAAAATTGTGTTCCTTTTGCCTCTGTTTTCCCCCTCCTGGGAGTGCTCAAAGCCCGTTCAGTTGCACTGCTGCATCTGCAGCAGATGTGCAGCAGGAGCAGTGATTAATTGCTGCTGGGCTGATGGCTTTGCAGTGGCTCAGCCAGATGTGCAGCACTGTACCCTCTGCACAGGGATGGGGAGTGCTGAAATAAATCCCTTTACACACCATTTGTAATTTCGTTACCACTTTTTTCCTAATAACATTTGGAATTAGTGGTAAGTTCAGGTCTGCTCACACACATGCCCTGTAGGTGCAGAGATACAGACATTTAACTGCTGTGATATTCTGGAATGAGGCTGGGAGGAATGTTAGAGCTTGTTTGGACACTACAGCTGGTAAAAACACTTAGTTTTTCACAAAGGGAAAATAGAAATCAGAAGTGCTCTCTTTTTATGAGTATTTCATTTGGAGCTTACCTCAGAGAAATGTGGAAAGTCAAAATAAAGACACTGCAAAAATAAAAATAAAAAGAAATTAAATTTAAATTAGGTACTATGCCAGCCTTTTAAAAAGCTTCTTTTTGAAAACCCTCCCTTTGCAAAATGGGAGCTTCGCTGAAAACCCAGACACAAGGTGAAGGACAGACTGAAGCATGCAGCCTGCTGATCCAATGCTTCAGTGAGAACAGATGGTATTCTGAAACAGTCCATTTGTGATCATTCCATAATAAAGATTAAAGTTGCATATTCCCCAACAGAGGTGCTTTGGGCAGCTGCCAACTCACGAGCAAGTTCTTGGCCCTCCTCTTCCAGCATTTGACTCCTTTTTGTTTTTTTCCTCTTATCAGAATCACACAATTTTCCAATGATAAATCTTTCTATAAAAAGTCAAGATAATGAAAAGGTTTTATATTCCCATTATTTTCCCATGATAATAGTCTATTAAGTGCAGTAGGAAATAGTTTTATTGTTGCAGCCCATAATCTCATGGCAGTGTTTTGAGTCATACACGTGTTGGAGCTCTCTGCATTTCCAAGGTGTGTGAGGTTGATAATTACACAATGAATGCAGGCCATTCTCTCACTGAATGTGTCCTTGTGAGCTCAGCAGTGTGGGGGTGTTGAAACAAGGCAGCAGCTCCAACTGACATTCTAATCACAGCTGGGAGTCAGAATATTTTTTTTTAAGTTGGCTGTAAAATGTTATTTTACTGGTTGCAGTGGATCTGTCCCCTGCCAGGCTGTGGAGCAGCAGACTGATAACCTGGGATAGCAACACTGAAAAAATTCCACACTGCTCATAGCTACCAGGTGTGCAGGTATTGCATCACTTCTTAGCTTAGAGTGATGGGAATTTTGATGCATTTCCTGTAAAATTGATAAGTACATTTTCAGAGGTCTATTCTTCTTTTTTTTTTTTTTCATGTTCCTATGCCATGCCAGGTTTAGAGCACTGTCCATGGATCATCTTACTTGGTATTACATCTGAAATATATCTGTGTGCAAAAAGGAAGTTCTAAAGGCAGGGCTGGACCTCTGAATGTCCCTCCCAGTGTTTTACAATAATACATGAACACGGATATTCAGGCTCTGATTCACTCAGAGCTGTCTGGAAGGCATTGAGTTCTTGCTGTGTTTTGATCATAGTAGATGTTTATTAAAACTGTAACAAATGCTTGGCTTTCCCCCTTCCTCAGTTACTTGTTGATCAGTTAGCACTCAGATGAGGAAGCTTTCTTTGCATTCTGTAGTTCCTGGAACACTTGCTGGATTTGTGCCAGTTTGCAATCTGTGGGATTGGAGAATCCTGATCCTCACATCAGGGCTGCAGCTGAGGTTACCAGGGATGGATGTGCACAGTGCTGTGTTTCCTTCTCTCCACAAATCCTGATTTCTGTTATGTCACATAAGAAATGTAAGTGCCTCCTAACTGTAACAGCCATTTATTAACTCTGATGAGATCTTCTGCCTTCCACTACTGCTTTAGAAACCCTTAGAGGAACCTTTGTAACAGTTCATCCTTGGCTGCATTGCTGTGTCACTCAAAGCCATCCCTGGTGGCTGTGACACCCCTGGAGGGAATGTGAGTGGTAGGGCTTCTGTAAATAGCACTGAACACTTCTTGGGAACGTGGCCCAGCATAAAACAAAATACCAAATAAATACATTTGGAGTAATTAATCAATAAACAGGAGTTCTGGGTGGTGTCTTTACTTGTCTTCATCTCTTGTAAGAGATAAAAGGAAAGTGAGAAGTATTTGGTTGCTTCCACAGCTATGTGACTAGTGTAGCTTAAATAAAATATATTATAATACATGGGTGTGCAGGGCCAAATGCATTCTTGTGTGATGGTATTGAGGATAATTTTGTTGTTTGAATGTGCCATGGCATGGTCACATCATCTCTGGGCAGGCAAAGAAGTATTCCAAGTAGACCACAGCCTTAGAAAAGCAAGATCACTATATAAGGTTAAAAGATCTTTGAGGCTTGGGTGGAATTGTCACAGTTTATGCTGTTGAAATAAATTCTTTTCAGTGCTAATCAGAGAGATTTGTAACCATGTTAATAAAAATAGAATATAATAATTTATTAGATTTCTCTCTGTATGCTGTCATTTTCTCACTGAGAAGAAATAAACATTACTTTGCTTTAAATGATTGAAACTATTCACAACAGCCACCATTCTTTGTTCTTTGACTGTCACAGTCTGGAGATCCTTCCCAGAATCATTCTATAACCAATTCTCATCTTGAGATGTGAAGAGGTGCAGAAGTGTGTCTTTTGAGACCAGACTCACATAAACAGTGCTGTTAACCAAACTAGATTTTGATTCCTGATATCAAAATCCTTGCTGTAAGTGCAGCATCCATTACTAGTGCTCCTTTTCTTTTTTTCCAAGAGCTAAGGATCCCTATTAAAGTTGCAAGGGACCACATCATAAAAGGATTTGATAGGTTTTCCCTAGGACTTGCAATTTCCTTCTTTTGCAGTGGTTCCTTGCAGACCTACTTTCTATAAAGTTATCCCTAACTCTCTGCCTCATGAGCACATGAGCTTTGTTGTGTGTCCCTCAAACACATCATGATCAGCAGCAGGAAAGAGAACTTCAGTGTTCTGCCATGAAAATATATCCTGACATAGCTCAGTTGCTCTGGTCATAGAATACTCTGCTCTACACACTTAAACACTTTAATTCCTTGTGGTTATAACTAACAAGAAAGGTACCTGACAGCTCTGTTGGGCTGCACTTCTGGAGCAGTTAGAGAAAGTGCCACACCAGGTTTTACTACATGAGCTGAATTAAACAGTAGCTGTACCTGTATTGCAACATGTACCTGTGTGCACATGGTTCTTTACTGCTAGATGTGGAACTAGAATTTCTCTTTTCCAGTGTAAACTTTGGCCTCTTCATGCTTCCTTTCTGCTTTTCTTTCTTGTATTTTTAAACCACTGTTAAATTATAGAAAGGCAGCAAGTATTGTACTGCAGGATCTTTAGTGTAATGCTAGCAGATAGCAGCGTTCCCACTCACTGGCTTTGGCATTCTTCTTTTTTTCTCTGTTCCTCTGTCTGAAAACATTTGCTTTTGGACATGAACGTGGTCACGTTGGTATCACATGAAATTTTAAGTATGGCAGTATGGTTTGTGTAATTCCCAGAGGTGTGTGCTGTGTCTAAAGCCAGCAGTGATCTAAACTGAAACCTGGGTGGGAGCGTGTCTTTGGAAATAACATGGAAATATAAATAGTTTGACACCAGCTCTTTGGTGAGTTCAAAATTACTTAAAAGGCTGTAGCAGATGTCTAGTAGAAGCAGGTCTGAAATGGTTGAAATAGTTTATATGTTCTGAGATTTTTAGTCCTGCTAGTTTGATTTAGAGAGGAGGATGGAGAGGGAGTCACTGATGGCAGCAGCAAAATCAACTGACTGTCCACATCTTCACCTGCTGCTGCTCGGGGGGGATGTGATATCCTCCATACCTCTGTTTTGGAATTCATCCAGGGTTGCTCAAAAGAGGGACTACTTGAGTATGTGCATTTAAATCTGGGGAGTGGACAGTTGTCCTGTTGAGAGTGGGACAGAAGGGAACTTTCCCTGTTACAAATCATTTTCTCATGGCCATGCAAAGCAGTTGCCTCTGTGCTCACACTCAGGCAAAGTCTTACAGAGAAAGGCTGTGAGANAGAGTACCTGGATTTCTTCTGAGGTTTGCATCTCTGCATCCAATCGAGCCTGGAATTTCTCAGTGCCCTGAAGCAGACGCTGTTTAGCTGCATTAAGCCGAGTGTTTGCCAGGCAGCCGGTGTGCAGCTCTGCCCTGTGTGCCTCTGCAGGGCAGGGATGTGGGGGAGCTGAAGGCAAAGGGATGTGCTGGGAAGGGCAGAGCCGAGCTGGCAGTGGGAGATGTGCTCTGGGCACTCACTGAGCCCTGAGCAGCACCTACCAATAGAAGGGTTTGTTGCCTTCCTGGTTTACACCCTGTGAGTGTTAGTTACTGCAAGTGGCAGTCGGGGCAAGACATTCCCCATTGCCTCTTCCTTGTCAGAGCTTTTAAACAGCTTTTGAATGTGCCTGCGACCTTATTGGTTTGTTTTCCTTTAACTTGGGCTTGTTTCTCTCATCCCTGTGATTTCATGACTTCTGTGAGATCACTCTGTGCAAAGACTGATTTAATAAATGGAGGTGGGTCTGCAGCTGCTGTAAACCAGCCTTTAATGTTCTGGGGGGTTGACTGATTTCTATCACTATGATTCCATGTTTACCTCCAGGCTTAACATTTTAAAACCAAAGAATTTAAGCTGCAACCACTTAATACTGGTTTAAATAACAAATATTTAGAATCAATTTTGATCCTAAATTGCCCCCTAAATGGGGTAAAATTTTCAGTTACATGCAGGCAAATGACCACAGTGTTACTGAT
>VWYE01029196.1:0-14297 GCA_013398995.1 Alaudala cheleensis
GTCTCACCCCACCCCTTAAATCATCCAGGGGAAAAGGAGGCAAAAGATGGGAAAATTGAAAAAAAAAAGGAGATAAATAATGGGAAAACTGCGGGGGGAAAGGAGACAAAAGTATGGGGAAACTGAGAAAAGAAGGCAAAAGGATGGGAAAACTGAGAAAAAGAAAAACAAAATAATGGGAAAACTGAGAAAAAAGGAGACAAATCATGGGAAAACTGGGGGGGGGGGAAGAGACAAAAGGATGGGAAAACTGGAAAAAAAGAAGGCAAAAGGATGGGAAAACTGAGAAAAAGAAGGAGACAAATCATGGGAAAATGGGGGGAAAAAGGAGACAAAAGCATGGGAAAACTGAAAAAAAAATGAAGGCAAAATAATGGGAAAATTGAGAAAAAAGGCGACAAATCATTGTAAAACTGGGGGGAAAAAAGGAGACAAAAGGATGGGAAAAGTGAGAAAAAAGGAGGAGACAAATAATGGGAAAACTGGGGGAAGAAAAGAGACAAAAGGATGGGAAAGCTGCTGGTGCTGCTGGCTCTCTCCCAAAGTTAGGTGCAGGAGCCAAGCCCTCTGTCAGTGTGAATTCACTGCCCCTTGTCCCTGTCCCTCAGAGAATCCAGAGTGGGACAGAGTCTCCAGCTGAGCCCTGACCAAGGGATGAACCTGAGGAGCCACGATTTCAATTTATTTGTGCCTGTGGGGAATTAATCCAACACTGCTGCTGCTGATATTTCAGTGGAAACAGGTTCTGGCCTCTGTATGAGCAGATCTGAACATTTTGTTTGGAAAGAGCAGCTCTATCTATTTTCCTTTTTCCCACCAAGCAAATAAGCTTTGGGCTCTCGTTGTGCCAAAGAAAACAAAGTTCTGCCTCGCTGGTCCAGAGAAAGAAAATGTCCTAACATGATTATATCTAACAAAATTAAATTCTTATTAGAAAAACAACGGCCTGCTGGTGTTGAGATAATTACACTGAGAAAAATGCTAAAGAGAACAGTTAATTGGAGCTGGGTAAATTTAGCAGGGAACACAAACAAACGTATGTTGCCAAATGGAGGAGAGAGAGAGGGGCTCCTCCATGGGCCCTGTGAGGTGTGTGGAGGGTTCCTGGCAGTGAGGGTGGCAAAAGAAATGAAATATTTCTGGAGGGTTTGCAAAGATGAATAAAGGACAGAGCCTCCCTCAGCCTGTGCTGTGACCATCTGCTCTGGGATTTTCCTTGGTGCTCTCAGCCCTGGGTTCTGCAAAGCCTGGGGTGTTTTTGTGGCTGGCAGGGACAGCTCCAGGGTTGTGTCACCTCTGCCAGCCTCGGGGACAGGCTCCAGCTGTCCATGCTCAGCCCTGTGCTCTCTGCTCTCCCTCCTGAGCTGCCTGAGGTCCAGGTGAATTCACAGCCAGGACAGAACTCCTGTTGGAATTTTGGGACATTTAATCACACTGTAATTACTGACAGCCACCCAAAGTTTCATCATCCTCCCCACCACCAAGCTCCCCGTGGCCAGGGGATGTTCCAGGGGCACTGCTGGGCACAGCAGCTTCCTCCTAGATTGGGAAAAAACCTCGAGCTCCCAGCCATGGCCTGGGCATCCTTTGGGCACCCTTTGGGCACCAGTCAGTGCCTGGTGCCTGTCTGAGATGCCAGGGAAAAGGGGTGAGCATGGAATGCTGGGCTGGAGCCCTGGGAGCAGGGCCAGGGCAGTGGCCAGCGTGTCCCACACTCCCTGCCCTGGCACAGGGACAGAGCTGCTGTCACAAAGTGCCACCACAGGGCTTGAGAGGCTTCACCCTCTCCCACGGGACTCTGCTAATTTGTTGCTGAATAGTCCATTAATGGTAATTAATGTTTGCAAACAGCACAAGGAGCATCTGTGGCTCTGCTCTGAAGCTCTCTGGGCGCAGCTGCCGTGCCTTAGGCCTGGCTTAGCAGGGATTTTGGGCTGGGCCTGAATGCAGGATCAGTTTGGGATCAAAGGACACACTCAGGGCTGGTTTTTGAAACACCCCAGCAAACAGAGCACCCACAGGGACACAGCCTTGGGGGGACCTTCCCGGGCTGGGACAGCCAGGAGGGGGCAGGAAGCAGGGAGAGGATGCTCCAGCTGTGCCAGATGTGCCTCCAAACCCAAACCCACTGACATTTAGGACCTGTTTTGTTTCTCTCCCCAAAGACTTGGAGAAGTAATTGCATTGCAAATTGGACTGCAAACATTGGAGGGAGAAATTGCCTCTCCTGACAGGTTTGCTGTATTTGAGACTCCATCAGAGCTGCTGGGTCTGTTTCTCTGCAGGGCAATTATTTTTTATTGCACTGGCACAAAGGATGGACATGCATGCATAAAACATGCAGTAAATAAACATTTCAAGGGGAAATCTCTCTAATATATTAGAATATCAAAGAGATGATGAAAAAGCACAAGGCACTGGCAGCAAGCTTTGGATTCAGTGAGCCCTGAGATACCTTTGCTACCTTGGAAAATCCCTTTTCCAGCTGACACTGACAGAGACTCTCTGCAGTGCTTTTCTCCCTGTGTCTGAGCAGTAAAATCAGTTTATTACATGGTGATTTCTCCAGATTTTCACCAATGCCTTTGAGAATTCAAGCCTCAGTGCTTGTCTCCTTCTTTTCCAGAGGCAGCAGTGGAAAGAGATACAAGACATTGTCAGATAAAAGTCTTTTCAAGCAACACTTTGTGACTATGTTGAAGGGAATGACTTCCTAAATGGCATCTTTAGGATTAGATGAACCACCCAGTTTTCTTAAAAAAAACCCCTTAAAACTCACACCTGCATGCCCTGAAATAAAACAGAAGGCAGCAAATAGATCATAGAAAAAAATACCAACTGGAAGCAGCACACCACCATAAATTCTGAATGAACACAGGAGCAAAGAGTTCAAACAATTGAATGGAGCCCTGGGAAGGAAGCAGTGCTGGGCTGAGCCTTCCTTCCCTCCACAAAATCCTCTCATTCATTCACCTGCTCTGCCCTTCTGGGCTCATCCACCACCTTCTCCTCATCCACCCTGGCCCCTTCATGCTGTGGATAAAACCAACCCCAAACCAACTAAAACATGCCAGAGAAATTCAAGGTTCTGCCAGGAAGCTTTAACACCAAGAGCTGAGGTGGAGGGATGTTCCTAAAGCATCAGCTCCAAGCCAAGGCTGTCCCAGGAGCCTGGGGACAGATGGGGACAGGCAGCAGGAGCTCTGGACATGAGGGGGGGTCTCCAGGAGGGCAGGAGAAAGAGGGAACCTCCTTTCTG
Source organism: Alaudala cheleensis (assembly GCA_013398995.1). Classification (NCBI taxonomy): domain Eukaryota; kingdom Metazoa; phylum Chordata; class Aves; order Passeriformes; family Alaudidae; genus Alaudala; species Alaudala cheleensis. Next base: position 3,260 of record VWYE01029196.1, read on the forward strand.
TGCCCCCCACACAGGAGGTTCCTCACCCCCTGCTGCAGATCCGGAGCTGAAATCCCCTTTTCCCTTCTCTCCACAACCCTCTCTGTTTAATGAAGAGCCTGGAGAATCCAACTGCAGCATTTCAGAGAGCAAGGTCACGCCCAGAGCACCGTGCCCAACATCTGCTTCCCTGGTAATTGGCTCCGAGTGGCAATTTGTCAGTGGTTTGAAGATAACGAGCTTCCCATTTGTGTTCCAGCCATCCAAACGTGCAGATAAGGACAGGAGCTGTGGCTGCTGGATGTCAGCTTCTCTCTGGATGCAAAACTGCCTGTGCTGGTGCCCTGCCTCCCACCCCAGAGCACTGCTGCCCATCAACACTGAGGTTAAGCAACTTTTTTTTTTTTTGAAGTCTGGCTGTGCTCAGACTCTCAAGACACTGAAATGCCACATATTTAAATATCAGCTGTCACAATGACAAGGATAATGATGGTTATTTTGGCCCTGTTAGCAGTGCTAAGTGAAAGTGTTTTTAAAGGTATTGAAATCTCCACACAGAACTCAAAAACAACAACAACAAAATAAAGCTCTAAATATTATCAGAATAGCTAAAATGTTTTCTAGTGAGTGTTTATCTTGTGAAAAACTCTTCTGGAAGTCCTGCCATTTACCCTGAAAATCTGCAGAGAGCAGTCAAACAGAAGGGCTCACCATAAATTGTTGAGGCTTTGGGTTCTATTTTTAGCTGGCAAGAAAAGTTGGAAAGAAAGGAAAGTTTTTGGGATCTCCCAGGAGATTTAAGTTGGAAAAGACCTTCAGGATCATCCTGTGCCCAATCCCCCACCTTGGCACCATCCCAGAGTGTCACACCCAGGTGCCACCTCCAGGGATGGGCACTCCAAACCTCCCTGGGCATTTCCAATCCCTGAGCACCCTTTCCATGGGGAAATTCCTGCTGCTGCCCACCCTGGTGCAGTTTGGGGCTGTTCCCTCTCCTCCTTGGGAGCAGAGGAGCATCTCTGCTGGAACATCCCCCTGTGCACCATGTTCTGTCCCACCTTTGGACACACCTGAGGTGCCTTTAGTGCAAAAAGCAACAGAACCCCACCTGCCAACAGAGCACAGAACCACCCAGACCCTCCCCACAAATCTCCCCCCACTCCAAATTCCTCTGCCCTCATCAGGACTCTCCCCAGGATCAGCAGAGATTTATTGCAGGTCCATCTGTGCCCTGTGGCAGCCCAGGAGAGCCAGGGGCCCAGCAGAGGCTGTGGGCAGTGCCAGTCCTGTCATACCTGTCCAGGGAGATGCAGCAGAGGTGCAGGATGGAGGCCGTGGTGAGCAGCACGTCCAGGGATGTCCTCACCAGGCAGAACATCTCCCCATAGATCCAATTGTCCTGCACCAGCTCCAGGGCTCCGAAGGGCATCACCAGCACCGACACCAGCAGGTCAGCAAAGGCCAGGGACACGATGAAATAGTTGGTCTTGATTTTCCTACAAGGCAGATCACAAAATTAGGGTGGGTTCAGTGCAGCAGCCTCCATGTACAGACAGAGATTCCAGCTTGAATTAGAGTTTAATCTGATCTATCACACTAAAAGCTCCTCTCTAATACTCTCCTCACTCTCCATGGTCACCCTTGGCTTGCTCCTGGTTTTTAAAGCTAAATATCCACTGATTTCCTGGCCTAAGTGCATCTTTCTGCTCACCCAGAGGAGGCAATGCATGCTCACAGGCCCCTGCATGGGGCTCAGCCTCACAGCTTGCACTGGAGACTCTGGGGTGCAGGAGGGGAGATTTCATTTTAACTTATAAATGGAGAAAATCCTTCCAGAAAGCACTGAGAAGAATCTAGACTTGAAGCTGTAATTTTAACTTGAAGAGTACTTTTTAAATCACAACAATAAAATAGAATTAAATCCATTAAAAATCCCACGCAGCACATGAATAGAGGCTGTTAAATCCCTCTCTTTCTCTGCTCCTAAGGCTGGGCTGACAATTCCCAGGGATGGCAGCAGCCTTGAGGCAGGAATTGTGTCTGTGACCCCCTGAGATCATGGGGCAACATTTGCTAAGTCGTGCTGGTGCTGCACAATCACAGCAGACCTTGAGCTGCTGATCATGAGCTCAATCTGAGATGGGACAGGGGGCAGAGGCCAACCTGTTCCTGCAGGGCTTTAGCTGTGCTTTTCACTGATTTGGCTGCTTTGCTGTTAAAACAGAAGAGGATGGGGATGCCAGCGGTGCTCAGGCGAGGGCAGAGCGGTTCTGCACCTCCCTGGGGACACTCCCTGCCCTCAGCCCCTCGGGACAGGCTTTGTCCCCACCCTGGCAGGGCTCACCTGAGCTGCCTGTCCCGGCACACGGCCACCATGACCAGCAGGTTGCCCAGGATGGCCATCAGGATGACGGCGGAGACGAAGGAGAGCAGCAGGATCTTCTCGGCCACGCCGAAGCCCTCACTCGAACTGGGGAGGGAGGGAACCAAAGAGACAAAAGGAAACGTGAGGAATGGGTTTGCAAAGGATTCTCAAAGCCTGGCTGAAAGCTCCCATGGTTTTGTGCATGTCTGCAGACTCTGAGATGAGGTGCTGCCTGAGAAAGGCCGTGGGAGAGAGGAAAGGTTTTTGGGAGAGAAAGCGAATTGGAAACGAGTTTCAAACTTGCAAACAGAGCAGATGTTTGGGAGAATTAGAGCTGTGAAAGATTCATTGTAGCGAGACCAGGTGGGGTAAAGGTGAGTGGTGTTAGAAGGATTGGCAGCATTGTGTGGCAAAAAGCAGAAAATAGGCTGAAATACATTTATAATAATGGGCTGAAAAGCGTTGGGAAGGTGTTGTAACCAAGAAATAGCTTGGCTCCTGACAGAATGGAGCTGAGTTTAACATCTCTTGTGTCTCACCCTTCTACCAGACTGATAATGGAATGAGATCTGTAAAAATACCCAGTAGAGCTGGGATTGCCAGCAAGGACAGGAGCTGCAGGGGAGCTGGGGCTGCTTCCTGACAGCCCAGCTCAGAGCCTCTGCACTAAAGTGTTCCCATTCTCTTTTCACCCAAATAAATATTGGTATTTCCCATGCAGAAGCATTTTGGGTATTGTTTTTTGGTTTTGGCTTTTTTTTTCCTGTCAGTTTTCTATTTTTTTCCCCAAGGTTTTCATATCATCGAATCACAAAATGGTTTGGGTTGGAGGGGACCTTAAAACTCATCTCATTCCACACCTTCCACTGTCCCAGGTTGCTCCAGGCTGGCATTGGACACTCCAGGGATGGAGCAGCCACAGCTGCTCTGGGAATTCCATCCCAGCCCCTCCCCACCCTCACAGGGAAGGATTTTTTTGTAGCTGTAACCTCAATTTCCCCTGTTTCAGTCTGAACCCGTCTCTCTTTGTCTGTCACTGCAGCTCCTGATGTGATGTGACAAGGACTAATGGGTTCAAAGTTTCCTCAAGACAAGCATTTCACATCTTGAGTTTTGAAATCTACATAATGTTTTGCCTTTTTCTCTCTTCCCTTCACTCTGTGCTACAAAACACAAAACAGTCTGGCTTTTTTTTTTTTTTTTTTCTATTTTTTCTTGTCTATTTTTCTTAATTTTCTTTTTTTTTTCATTTTTTACTTAGTATTTTTCCAGAGTTAGAGAAAGAAAATAATTTTTTTTTTCCAAGTGCCCAATTTCCCCCAACTCTGAGATCAATAATTTCTTCCAGCTAATGACAAGGAAGAAAAGAAAAAGGAAGAATAACACAAACCCCCCCACACAATGTCAGCCATTTAAATCTGCATTTCTACAAATAATTTGCTGTTTCAAAGAAAGTTTTTGGTTTTTCTTTTTTTTCCCAGAGGTTGCAAAGCAGGAAGGTAACACCCAGCATGCAATAAATTCCTCATAAACCTGGTTTTGTTACAAAATTTTGAGTTATTTTTCCTCTAAAGCTATTTTTAATGCCATATCCTGAATAAACTGCATCCTAAACCTTCACCTGCTTGTGTGACTTTACACCACACAGGTGAGAACAGGGGTATTTCCTTTTATCAAGTGTGGCTGGAGGATAACTGGCATGAAAAGCAACCCTTGACACGAATTCAGCAGGGAAATCTCCTCTCAGCCTGCAGAGCTGCTGTTGGACAGCCAGGATTAATGCTGGGACATTGCCCAGGTAATTGAAAAATGGAACTGTTATTCTGTTTTACCTTGACTGACTCCGGGGTCACTTTTGATTCACTAAACAACATCCCGGGATTTTTACACTTTATCTCACTGAGTTCTCCTGATTTGGAGGAAAGCTAAAGGAGAGGAGGAACTTCAGGCACAGGGAGATGTTGAGTTTTACCCACCCAAACAGGCTCTGGGAACACCAGAGGAGCTCAGCCCTGACATCATTGCCTGGGTGGGGGTTTCACCTGGGAGAGTTTCAAATCCACACAAATTCCCACCCTGTGCCCCACAGACAAACCTGGCAGCCCTGGACAGATGTGAGCACCACCCAGGTGTGGGGTTTTATCTTCTTTTTTTCTGCCAGGGTCAGGATTCAACCCTCCAGATGGCACCTCCTGTTGGGACTCTGATGTTTATTCACTCTTATCTCTATCACAGTCTCATAAACCCTGAGTTCTACTGCACTCCAAGCTGATAAACTAAACATGGAGCCCCAACTCTCTCTTTACAAGGCCTTTTAAGGATAAACTTGTCCAATTAAGAAATCACACCTAAGCTATTTTTACTTTTAACCCAATAACCAACCCCCCCTGGCCCAAAATGCAGATTTTACTGTCCAATTACAAAATACCACCCAGAGCCATGGAGGAGAAGGTGAAAAACAAGGATGAGCCTCCACCCTAGAACCTCCATCTTGCTTTGTATATATTACTGTATTCTAAACCCTTAAACTCCGAGTTTTCCACCCTGTAATATCACACACTTCTATTCAAACTCCACACCCATAATCTCAATTCTGTCATTGAATTTTGGAAGCCTTTTCCACTGCCTCAGGTGTTTTCTTGGGGGTCAGTGCCTGCGGGCACAGAAAGCCTGAAATTCTCAGTGCCCAGGGCTCTGAGCAGACCCCAGCAGGGCAGGAACTCCCTCTGGCACATTTGTGAGAGGAACATTTGCTCTGAAATCAGTTTTGGGATGGTTTCTCTTGTGCCATTTTGCACCCCTGCCCTGGGGAGCATCAAACAAGGCAGATTCCTCACTGGGCTGCAGCAGGGATTCCTTCTGGGCCGTTTCTGCCTTTGGAATAATCCATCATCAGGCAGGAATACATGTTAATTATTCAGTTTTAGTAATTCCAAGTTGTTAATAATGGAAGAAGTGGATATTGCTGTAAATTAAAATCAATGGTTTGCATAACATCTTTTATCAAATCCGAGTGCTCTGGCTCCCAAGCTTGCTTCCCTCTTTAATAAAGCAGAGATTGATGGCTTTGCTATTATGAGGAAATGAGATTCAGGCAAAATGATTGCTGGTTAGCAGGAATATAGAAATCACTTAAGGAAAAAAGGTGAAATACTGATGGGGAATGAATGCTTCAAGCCCACATATGGACATATTTAAAAAGCTCTTCTGCACAGTCATTAATGCGAAAGTAAAAAGAAGGGTAATTACTTTTTCAAAGCTCAATTTTCACTTTCCTGTAAACACCCCAACTTTCCTAAATGAAAGCACTTGTGGAAATCAAGTGCTTTTGCATATTCAGTGCGGCAGTGAAAGAGCTCGGAGCAGTGCTGGGGGTCACATTCTCTGCTCCTCGCCCCAGCCCTGCCCTCCCCGGCAGCACAGAGGGAGAAATCCCGGGAACAGCTCCGTGCTGAGAGCACAGAACTGCGGCAGGGAGAGAGGAATAGAGAAATAAAGCTCTGGGGGGCAGAGGAGCAAAGGATGGGGACTGGAAGGGGTAACTCAGCCTGCCCAGGGAACCTGGAGCATCCCCAGGGATGGCAGGGAACGTTCCCCGGCAAGGGATGTGCGCAATCACTGAAGGAGATTAAACTCGGAGAAAAACTCGGAGTAGAGGGAGCCTAGAAAAGAGTTTTCCTGATTTAACAGTGCCCTCGGGCGTGGGGAATCCCGGGAAGGGTTGGGCTGATTTGTTTCCAGCCAGGGCTTTCCCCTCTGTCACCACACACTTCATAACCTCAAATAATTATTGGCCTCTCCTCTTTGCTGCTTCCCCGATTATTCCTAGGCATTAAAAAAAAATCATTAGGTCTTAAGCATCTAAAAATCAAGATAAGCTGTTTTATGAGTAAATCAGTTAATGCGTCTCGGTACAGAAACATGACAACAGGGAAACGATGATTTGATCTCTGCCTTTCCAGCTGTTACCACATCCTCTGCTGAAATATTAATCAGAAGTCAGCTTTAATCCGGGAGCATTTAATTTCCCTTAATGCCTTTAAATGCTACTCTGCCTCACTTCAGCCGTGCAGATGGCAGGACAACTCCTAACAGATTCCCGTCAATTATGCCCTTCACTTCTGTTTTAGAAACAGATTGAAATTCATTAAAGTATCGACAAGCCGGGAATGAACAGCATTCCACGTATCAAAATAACTCGGTGACATGATTCCTTGATTTGAGTGTTTTTTTGGGGGAAAAAAAAATCTAATAAATGGTGGCGGTGCGAGGGAAGGGATGAGATTTTCTCCTTTTGTGCTGGTTTGAAACGAAACTCCAGATAACATCACCAGCCCTGCTCCGTGAATCTCCCGGAGAGCCGCAGCGCCCGGGGAATGGAGCGCTTTGAGCAGCCGATAACGCTGAGCAAAACCAATTGTGTCGGGATGAATGAGAGAGGACAGGCTGCTGGGATGCTTCGGAAATTGCCGTGTGTGGGCTGGCACGGTCAATCCACAGTTTGGGGACCGGGACCTGCCAGACACGGGGGGACCCCGGGGGACACCGGCACCGCGGCGGTGCCACCACCCCGGGCTCTGGGAATGAATCCGGGAATATCCTGAGCTGGAAGAGACCCACAGGATCATCCAGTGCAGCTCCTGGCCCTGCACAGATCCAAAATCCCACCCTGAGCACCCCTGGAGTGGTATCTAAGCTCTCCTGGAGCTCTGGCAGCCTCAGGGCCGTGCCCATTCCCTGGGGAGCCTGGGCAGTGCCCAGAACCCTCTGGGGGTAGAACCTTTCCCAAAATCCAACCCAAACCTGCCCTGGCACAGCTCCAGCCCTGTCCTGTCCCTGTCCCAGAGACTGAAGCTGCAGACCCCAAGGAGTCTCCCCTCTCCTCCTCATCTGAGCAATCCCAGTGCCCTCAGCTGCTCCTCCATGGCCTCTCCAGTCCCTTCCCATCCCTGTGTCCCTTTGGGAGGCTCTCCCAAGCTCCAGAGATATTTTCTCCCCACTGTGGTGCCCAAGCTGCCCCAGGATCAGAGGTGAGGCTCAGAGCCAGGCTCTCCCTGGGGCACGAGAGGCTCCAGGTGCCAGACCAGGAACCCCTGAGCTCTCTGCTGCTCCCTGCTCTCTCCTCAGCTGGCAGCAGCACAACCCCTGCCCTTTGCTGGGTGCAAATGGGATCTGGGGCTCAAAACTCATCCAGGACCGTGAGATGCTTTGTGATGGTCTGGGACAGGGAGCGAGGCAGGAGTTGGGGAATGAGGGAGGAAATAAAGGCAGCCCTGGGGAGCTCTGGGGGCTCTGCCTCAGCCCTGGGGACTCTCCTTGCAGGGAATGAAGTGGCCCAGACACCTCTGTCTGCTCCTCCTGCGGGGCAGGAGGGAGCCCTGGCCCCGCTGTGTCCCAGGCAGCAGATCAGGAGTTACATAATCCACACCCACACCCCAGCACATCTCGCTGCCGGGCTGATGTATGTGAGTGCAACCCTCAAAACCCATTAGACTGTCACCTAAAATACAAGCTAAAATTAACTTATGAAATCAGCATGAGATTAAGATCGCTGTATTTACACGGAGCAAAAGGCAGCTGCTGCAAATACCTCATTCTGCATCCTCCAGCAGCTTCCACAGGAGAGCCCTTGGGCCACCCAGATCCCACCCTGCCACACCCACCTGGGCTCTGCAGCACCTGCCATCAGGCTTTTCTCCTTGTAATTATATATATTGTATAAAATGGGTCTTCAAACTTTAAACCCCTTCACGTGCTGAACATTCCCCTTCTCACACCAGCACAACTTTGGGATCTGCAGCACAGGGAGGATTCAGGAGAATTTCTGAGAGCCCAGAGGAAGATTCAGGATGCTCAGAGGGATGGAGCAGCTCTGTGGGAGAGCTGGGATTCTGTGCACAGTCAGAGTATTTTAATGGAGCTCCCAAACACTCCACAACAATGAAAAAAACCCAAACCTCTGACTTAGGCAGGGATTTACACACACTACACAGCACAGCAGGGCTGTTGGAACAAACATTTCTCCTTTGCAAATGCTGAATAAAACCAAAGATCAAACACGTGTTTAATCAGAAACATCTTGATCAGTTCCTAATTAAAATTGCTCCTCCAAGGCGATTCCACAGCTTCTACCAAACCACACAGCAGCTTAGTGATGGACAGGGGATGCTTAAAGAAGCAGAATAGCAATCCTGACTTCTGGTGTATATTTAATAATAATAGTAATAGTAATAGTAACAGTAATAATAATAGTAATAGTAATAATTTCTGCCTAAGAATGTTCATAATTTGGCTACTGTACAGAAGAATTTCACCTCACAGAGACATCACCATTGCACACATGGCTCAGGCTTCACCTCAGGAGTTTAGGGAAGGACTGGATGCAGCAGAATGACACATAATAGGAAAATAAAGGTTGAGGCTCATAGCAAACATGCTCTGAGTGCCCAGAGTTCTCACAGAACTGAGAAATTGAGAATTATTGCCTCCTGCAATGAGCAGGTGCAGAACTTGGCTGCACAGAGCCCACAGCTCTTCAGGAGTTGTGCTGCTGCCCCTGGGCTCAAAGCATTGAATTCCCTGTCTTATGATACCTTTTTCTGTAAAGAATTCCCCCAAAATAAGCCCTGCTCTGTGCCCAGAGATTTGTTACCTCTCGATCAAACCCCCCTCAGGCAGTTCTGAGTCACTCTCAGCATTCTCATTCTGACTTCTCTTCCTCAAACCTTTGTTCCCATCTTTGCCCAAAGCCTTGCAAGATGTTCAAATCACAAACCATGAAGGCCCTGCTCTGCTTTTTTTTCAAACAATATCTGCAGTCAGGAAAACATTGTTAAATGAGAGGCATTTAGTCAAAACCCTTGGTATTAAAATATCCAGGCTGTGCCCTTTTCCCCACTGCCTGTTTACAGCTTGGACAGCAAAAGACAAATACAGCTATTGGCTGTCTAACTTCTGATATTTCCTGGAGACTTTCCCAGTTTCAAGCCTCCAGAGGAACGAAAAAGTCCCTTGCAGTTACCTCTGCTAATGGAAGACTTGGCACAGACAGGATAAAACATTGATTTCTAGAATACATTTCATTTGAGACCCCCCCTGTGGGACTCCAGGCCACACATAAAAACAGCTCCCAGCTCATTTTGAGCTTTACTATAAAAAACAGAGCTTGGTAAATATAACTCCAGTGGTGGCAGCCTGAAACCTTCCAGCCCTTGATGGTGAGCAGCTCGTTTTTATGGCCCTCAGTGGTGTAAAGGCTCCAGTCAGGTGTCCTCTCCAGGCAAGGACATGGAATGTCCTGGATTCAAGGGCAGAGCACTCGAATTCCTCGTTTTGTTTAAAGCTCCTTCTGCATCCCCAGCTAAGTGCATGTTCTGAATGCTCTCCACAAAAGCCCTCATCACATTTCTCACCTCAAATAAACAAGGGGAGGGAGGTCAAGGTGCTCTGAAGTTCCAGCTCTCAGCTCGGATGGAACCCAGATGCCACCCAGGAGTCAGGAGCAGCACATTTCTCCAGCCTGGCAAGCTCTGGGAGTGTTTGTTAATTGTGTTTAATTGTGGCTCAGCAGGGCAGGAGCCTCCAGCAGGAATGTGCAGAAGTCCCTGATTCCTGGGAACAGCCACTCCTGGGGGAGAGGGCAATGCAGACATGGGGACAAGTGGAATTTTGCCAGCCTAATGCTGAGGGTCAGCCCTGGAAAGTCAGGGAAGGTGTTGTGGAGTTCCCCTGGCACTGGGCAAAAGCTGGCAATAAGGTCCAGCCCATTCTTGCCTGCCTCAGGATATCCCAGTTTTTAGAATGGTTTTCACATCCTTTTCCAGATCTCCACTCTCTGCCCCTCTGTGCAGAGACACTGATGCTAAAAATGCAGTGCAAGACATCAAAAACTTCATTTTTGTGGCCCAGCTTTTGGTCCAGGGGATTTTCACGGGCAGAGATTGCTCTGCTAAAAGCAGATGGAACCTCAGAGAGGCGTGTGGTGGCCTCACCTCCCCGTGGGGCTGAGCACAAACAGGGGCTGCCCCTCTGCACTCCCCAGCTCTGTTTACAGAGCCTGTGTGTCTCCCTTGCTCCACAGCTGCCATCAGAGAGCACACTATTAATTTGCAGAAGCTGGAGCCAGGCTCAAAAACTCCATTAATTAAGTGTTGGCGGAGGTGTTTGGAAAGATGTTCCCATAAATATAGTGCTTTAAAGTGTTTCCCTAGAAACTGAGAAAAGAGTTGAACAATATGAAAAATACCCAGGCTGATGACTCCCCCATGGATGGAGCAGTGCCTGGGCTGGAGGGAGCATTTAGGAAAGTGAACTTTTTTTTTCCCCCCCCAAGGGTTTTTTGGCAAGTGGAAATTTTTTGGCTGGGAGCACAAAATGTAAAAGTGAGGCTCTTTATCATTCCTTGCTTCCCTCCTGCTTTGCCCTGGTGTTCAGGTGGGGAATGCTCTGTGAGCTCTGTGGCTGCAGATTCAGGATTGCCTCGGGTGTTTGAGTTGGTGGATTCCTCCCAAAGTGTCCCTGCTGTGCCAAACCACCTTCAGCACCTCCAGGCACAGAGAGGATAAACCTGGCAAACCCCACAGCCTGTTTCACCTGGCTCCTTACAGCATTTCATGGAATCACTGAGGTTGGAAAGCCCTCCCAGACCTCTGAGTCCCAGCTGTGCCCATCCCCACTTTGTCCCCAGCCCAGAGC
>VWYE01029196.1:14499-69599 GCA_013398995.1 Alaudala cheleensis
ATTAAAATATCCAGGCTGTGCCCTTTTCCCCACTGCCTGTTTACAGCTTGGACAGCAAAAGACAAATACAGCTATTGGCTGTCTAACTTCTGATATTTCCTGGAGACTTTCCCAGTTTCAAGCCTCCAGAGGAACGAAAAAGTCCCTTGCAGTTACCTCTGCTAATGGAAGACTTGGCACAGACAGGATAAAACATTGATTTCTAGAATACATTTCATTTGAGACCCCCCCCTGTGGGACTCCAGGCCACACATAAAAACAGCTCCCAGCTCATTTTGAGCTTTACTATAAAAAAAACAGAGCTTGGTAAATATAACTCCAGTGGTGGCAGCCTGAAACCTTCCAGCCCTTGATGGTGAGCAGCTCGTTTTTATGGCCCTCAGTGGTGTGGAGGCTCCAGTCAGGTGTCCTCTCCAGGCAAGGACATGGAATGTCCTGGATTCAAGGGCAGAGCACTCGAATTCCTCGTTTTGTTTAAAGCTCCTTCTGCATCCCCAGCTAAGTGCATGTTCTGAATGTTCTCCACAAAACCCTCATCACATTTCTCACCTCAAATAAACAAGGGGAGGGAGGTCAAGGTGCTCTGAGGATGGGAAGTTCCAGCTCTCAGCTCGGATGGAACCCAGATGCCACCCAGGAGTCAGGAGCAGCACATTTCTCCAGCCTGGCAAGCTCTGGGAGTGTTTGTTAATTGTGTTTAATTGTGGCTGAGCAGGGCAGGAGCCTCCAGCAGGAATGTGCAGAAGTCCCTGATTCCTGGGAACAGCCACTCCTGGGGGAGAAGGCAATGCAAACATGGGAACAAGTGGAATTTTGCCAGCCTGATGCTGAGGGTCAGCCCTGGAAAGTCAGGGAAGGTGTTGTGGAGTTCCCCTGGCACTGGGCAAAAGCTGGCAATAAGGTCCAGCCCATTCTTGCCTGCCTCAGGATATCCCAGTTTTTAGAATGGTTTTCACATCCTTTTCCAGATCTCCACTCTCTGCCCCTCTGTGCAGAGACACTGATGCTAAAAATGCAGTGCAAGACATCAAAAACTTCATTTCTGCGGCCCAGCTTTTGGTCCAGGGGATTTTCACGGGCAGAGATTGCTCTGCTAAAAGCAGATGGAACCTCAGAGAGGCGTGTGGTGGCCTCACCTCCCCGTGGGGCTGAGCACAAACAGGGGCTGCCCCTCTGCACTCCCCAGCTCTGTTTACAGAGCCTGTGTGTCTCCCTTGCTCCACAGCTGCCATCAGAGAGCACACTATTAATTTGCAGAAGCTGGAGCCAGGCTCAAAAACTCCATTAATTAAGTGTTGGCGGAGGTGTTTGGAAAGATGTTCCCATAAATATAGTGCTTTAAAGTGTTTCCCTAGAAACTGAGAAAAGAGTTGAACAATATGAAAAATACCCAGGCTGATGACTCCCCCATGGATGGAGCAGTGCCTGGGCTGGAGGGAGCATTTAGGAAAGTGAACTTTTTTTTTCCCCCCCCAAGGGTTTTTTGGCAAGTGGAAATTTTTTGGCTGGGAGCACAAAATGTAAAAGTGAGGCTCTTTATCATTCCTTGCTTCCCTCCTGCTTTGCCCTGGTGTTCAGGTGGGGAATGCTCTGTGAGCTCTGTGGCTGCACATTCAGGATTGTCCCGGGTGTTTGAGTTGGTGGATTCCTCCCAAAGTGTCCCTGCTGTGCCAAACCACCTTCAGCACCTCCAGGCACAGAGAGGATAAACCTGGCAAACCCCACAGCCTGTTTCACCTGGCTCCTTACAGCATTTCATGGAATCACTGAGGTTGGAAAGCCCTCCCAGACCTCTGAGTCCCAGCTGTGCCCATCCCCACTTTGTCCCCAGCCCAGAGCTCTGAGTGCCACCTCCAGCCCTTCCTGGAACACTCCAGGGATGGGAATCCAAACCTCCCTGGGCACTTCCAATCCCTGAGCTCCCTTTCCATGGGGAAATTCCTGCTGCTGTCCAAGCTGAGCCTGCCCTGGCCCAGCCTGAGGCCGTTCCCTCTCCTCCTGTCCCTGTTCCCTGCCAGCAGAGCCCAAATCCCCCCTGGCTGTCCCCTCCTGTCAGGGAGTTGTGCAGAGCCACAAGGGCCTCCTGAGCCTCCTTTTCTCCAGGCTGAGCCCCTTTCCCAGCTCCCTCAGCCCCTCATGGGGCTCCAGCCCCTTCCCAGCCTGGAGGACCAGGTTTGGCAGAACCTCTTCTCAATCAGTTCATTTATCTCTGCAGTAATAAAAGAGCAAATCCCCTTCTGGATGGATGCTGCCGATATTACAGAAGGATTAGAGTTGATCTCCCCTTGGAAAGGGAATGAGGAAGAGAGCTCCAGGCTGATTGTGGCCTGTTAAATGACATTTTATAGCCTGTTATTTCTCACCTAAACAGAGGAGTGATCAAAGGACTTGAGATAAACAATGATTTAATGACTCCAAGCGTAGAAGCTGGAGAGGCCTTGAAAAGAGCTTGTGTACACAAGAACAAACACTTCTATTGCAGTGCTGGAGGCAGCCTGAGCTGTTTGCTTTCCGTGAATCCGCACTGCCAGGGCACTGGGAGCACACAAACCCTTCCCTAAACTCAATTTCCTGCACTTTGGGTCATTTTGATGCATATTTGGTTGCAACCACTCAGCCCAGCTCTTGTCCTCCTGAGCAAGGGGGGATGAGGGCACAGTGCAGCTCCTCTAGGACATCCCTGGAGCTCCAGGGATGGATTTTTGCATCCTTCTCTCTCCCTCAACGACTTTCCCCCCTGTTTTTTCCAGGTTGGGATGGGGAGGGAGATCCAGGACTCACCAAACACACAATTCCCTCCCCAGGGCAGGATGGAGGTGTACCAGGGCTCTTGTACCAGGGCTGGGGGTTAAAAATTGGGATTTTTTTCCTTTGCTTCAAAACCAACACAGCCAATCAGACCGATTTGATTNCATCCTTCTCTCTCCCTCAACGACTTTCCCCCCTGTTTTTTCCAGGTTGGGATGGGGAGGGAGATCCAGGACTCACCAAACACACAATTCCCTCCCCAGGGCAGGATGGAGGTGGGTTGTCAGGACCAGGGTTCCCCCGTGCCTCTGTACCGGGGCTAGGGGTTAAAAATTGGGATTTTTTTCCTTTGCTTCCAAACAAACACAGCCAATCAGACCGATTTGATTCCTTCAAAGAAAGGTTCTCCCTCACCTTGCTGCTCATTCCTCAAAGTCGAGATGAGATTAATGAGCTGCACACAGAACTGCTGGAGGGCTCTGCACTTTTCAAGCCACAAAAACACCTTCAGCAACAAAAAGAGAAAACTAAAGCTGATAAAGCCGAGTTTGGAAGCAATTAACATCAATCTGAAATTTAGCTGGTTTAGGGGTTCAGCTTAAAAATAAAAAGCAATTACTGCTGTGGCAAACTGAACTAATGCACTGCTTTTCCTGTGTGTAGCCCGCAAAAGGAGTCTGCCTTCAGCAGCAGCTACAATTTCAAGGGTTTTGTAAAAGCTGTTTACCTGCACTAAAGGTGCTGGTGATTTATTTTTCACTTGTTTATCCAGACTGTAACAACCTGAGGAAGCAAGAGCCCTTTATGGAGTGTGAAGTACTCAGGACAATATCCCCAAATCTGCCTGGAGCACGACAGTGGGATCAGAGGAGTCCTGCAACTTCACTCGAATAAAAGGAGAGAGTCCAATACCCTGAGGGGTTTCTCAAAATTCCTTTTATCCTGAACTCCCTGCTGTGTGTAGCCCTCTTCATTTCCCCACTGGTTCTGCAATATCTTTTTGTTCTGACCCTTTTATCTCTTAGCCTAAAGTTCAGGAGTCAAACTTGTCTGGGTTCTGCAACAACCTTCCCCTTGAGGGTGGTGGAGACATTAAGAGCCATTTCAAAGCCATTAATTAACACCCCTGCCCTGAGCCGTGCAATTGTTTGTAAAGACATCAGCACACANTGTGTAGCCCTCTTCATTTCCCCACTGGTTCTGCAATATCTTTTTGTTCTGACCCTTTTATCTCTTAGCCTAAAGTTCAGGAGTCAAACTTGTCTGGGTTCTGCAACAACCTTCCCCTTGAGGGTGGTGGAGACATTAAGAGCCATTTCAAAGCCATTAATTAACACCCCTGCCCTGAGCCGTGCAATTGTTTGTAAAGACATCAGCACACATCTTCCCCTGTCATTAAGGAGATTTTCCAAGGGAAACATCAGCCAGGAAAATCAGGAGCCGGCTTTGGGCAAAGCTCAGAGTCTCATTAAGTGCCATTTTTCAACTTGGTGAAAGGGGTGAACAGGAAAGAAAAGGGAAGAAAGGTGGGGGGAAAAAGGTGAGGAGGAGAAAAAAGATGGGGGGTAGAAAAGGGAGGAGGGGAAAGGATGGGAGAAAAGAATGTGAAAAAAGGATGGAAAAAATGCAGGAAAAAAACAGGTTAAATAAAAAAAAAGCAGGGAAAAGGGTGGGGAAAAAAGGCAGGGAAAAAAGCAGGGTAAAGAAAAAAAGGCAGGGAAAAAAAGCAGGAAAAAAGACGGGGGAAAAGGCGGGAAAAAAGGCGGGAAAAAAAGGCGGGAAAAAAAGGCGGGAAAAAAAGGCGGGAAAAAAAGGCGGGAAAAAAAGGCGGGAAAAAAAGGCGGGAAAAAAAGGCGGGAAAAAAAGGCGGGAAAAAAAGGCGGGAAAAAAAGGCGGGAAAAAAAGGCGGGAAAAAAAGGCGGGAAAAAAAGGCGGGAAAAAAAGGCGGGAAAAAAAGGCGGGAAAAAAAGGCGGGAAAAAAAGGCGGGAAAAAAAGGCGGGAAAAAAAGGCGGGAAAAAAAGGCGGGAAAAAAAGGCGGGAAAAAAAGGCGGGAAAAAAAGGCGGGAAAAAAAGGCGGGAAAAAAAGGCGGGAAAAAAAGGCGGGAAAAAAAGGCGGGAAAAAAAGGCGGGAAAAAAAGGCGGGAAAAAAAGGCGGGAAAAAAAGGCGGGAAAAAAAGGCGGGAAAAAAAGGCGGGAAAAAAAGGCGGGAAAAAAAGGCGGGAAAAAAAGGCGGGAAAAAAAGGCGGGAAAAAAAGGCGGGAAAAAAAGGCGGGAAAAAAAGGCGGGAAAAAAAGGCGGGAAAAAAAGGCGGGAAAAAAAGGCGGGAAAAAAAGGCGGGAAAAAAAGGCGGGAAAAAAAGGCGGGAAAAAAAGGCGGGAAAAAAAGGCGGGAAAAAAAGGCGGGAAAAAAAGGCGGGAAAAAACAGGTGAGGGGAAAAAAGGGAGAGGGGAAAAAAGGGAGAGGGGAAAAAAGGAGGAGAAGGGGCAGAGGGAAAAGGGCAGGGATAAAAAAGCATGCAGAAGAAGGCAGGGCAAAAATGCCATACAGAACTGATGTAGATCAGAGTCACCCGTGCTCCAAAAATACAACAGAGTGAGATTTAGCTACCATAGCATCAGGAGGAAGCTCTCCTTCATTCCTGGGAATGCTCAGGGAGATGGTGGGAGTCATACCCAGAGTCTAGGAAGGTTTTCACAGTTTTTCAAAGGCATGGCACAGTTGTGACTTACACTGGTAAGAGCCCAAAGAGGCAGAGTTTGGCCTCTCTGGGTTGCTGGAACCAATTTGAGGTTTTCATTTCAAACCACTTGACAGGATCTCATTAACCTACTGCCTGTAACAAATGTACCCAATAACAATCAGCGAGTCACATGAAATTAAAAAAAAATCCAATAAAATATAAATAGGGAATACTCGCAGGTCATTTAGTTTTCTACTCTGGAATTAGAGAAAATGAGGTCTGCCACCTCCCTCGGGCTGTGACGAATGCAAGTTCCAAACTGTCAAAAATTTCCAGGAATGTCTCTCCCAACATCACGTTGCAACCTTTTCAAAATTCATAGAGTTTCCTACTGAAAAGAAATCCTTGACTTGTCTAGGCCACATTTGACACTTTCCTAAATACCAGGGCCATGCCACGTCCTCAGAGAAGCTCCAGGAAGCCCCAAACCAGGCCCTGCTGCATGAGCAGAGACTTTGATCTGCAGGCAAAGAGGAGATGCCACTGCAGGGTCACGGCCCCTGCACAGCTCAGGGGCTGCAGGAGCTGAGTCCTTCCTCCTACCTCACATTCACATCAAGTTCTTCCATCACAGGCAGCAGGCACAGGCAGCTGGGAGTTCAATGTCCATAGAAGAGACCTCATCCTGCAGTGGAGAGAGAAATACAGGGATTAGCTCCAGGATCTCCCATAAATGCAAATTTACCCCACTGGAGGATCCAAGCCCTTGGTTTTTTGGCCACCTGGGCACCCACCAGCTCATGTTCAGCTGCTTGGGACCAGCACTTCCAGGTCTTTTTTCCATCAGGCAACTTTCCAGCTCTTCCCCCAGCCTGGCTGTGCCCACTCCAAATCACCTGCACACCTGCAAGACTCACCCAGGAACTTCCCAACTTTCAAAGCTGCAAAAAGTCGTTTGAATAGAGCCAAGCTGGAGAAAGTTTGCAAAGCCCAGGTGGGAAAACACAAGCAAGAAGTCTTGGTAAATTAGTTTCTGTTTTTACACAAAACTAAAACATTGAGTTACCACTAAATTAAACCAGGTTTCCTGTGACACTCTATTGTGCAGCCTTATGAATACTTAATAGCAGTGCTGTAATTACAAAGAACTAAACGCTTTGCAGCTCGAGTTAAAATAAATGTACTTTACTTCCAGCACCACTAAGTGATGTAAATATTAATGGGGTTTTTAACTCTATCAAAATTCCATTCTGACTCCAAAGAGATGAATGCACCATCTTAATAACGTGCTTGTGCATTTGCTGCTGCTAATCCAGTGGGAAAAAATAGGCTCAGTTTCGGAGCACTTGAGGCTGTTGATTACCCCTTGTGTTGTCTCCAGGGAGCCGGGGATAAAGGCACCACCGCTGGAGCTGGAAATGCCAACCCAGATGCAAATAATGCCATTGTGGCTCCTTGGCTTCAAAGGAGAACTGGAATAGAAGTGCCTCAGCCTTCCCAGACACCGCTGCCAGCTTTGCAATGCAAATGAGCTCCCCCCCAACTCTCCCGACCTGGCTCGGTGTCTGCCACGAGGAGTCATTCAGGATGGATAATATTAGACATCATTTGCTGCAGTCAAAAGGATATTTTTATCAAAGAGGCAGCCTTTGGCTGGCCCCTGTTTGCAGCTTAAACCTTCAGCTGGTGATTCTTTGGGCACGCTGGAAGATGGTGAATCAAAAACTGCTGCTGTACTTTGCAAAGAAAAGGGTGACAGGTCCAGAGATTCACCTCAGTGTCCCCAAGACCTGACCTCCAACTTGAATTTCTGAAATCCACTCTCCTGTGCTCCTGCTCTGGAGTCCTTCCATGGGACAAAATACCTGCTATGGTTTCGCTCTTTGAGATATCAGCATAAAATTAATGCTGATTTCTCCTGTGAAATGGATGAAAAGCTTTTCAGTGATTTGGTCTGTCAAAATTCCAGTTAGGGGGGCACCTTCCTTCCTTTGTTCTTCTGGGGAAAGAAATGTAATTTTAGTGTGCACTGAGGTTACACAATATCTGCACCATCTTGCTATTATGGAGACTTTTACAATAACTGGAACTTTTAACATAAGAGTAAAAACAAACAAACAAACAAACAAACAACCCCAATTTCTAAAATGGAAAAAAATCTTCACAAACAAACAAATCCTCCCAAAAAGCAAAGGCAATCCAGGAATGGCAAGGCTGCACTGGTGGCACTGGGGAATTCAGGAATGATCTGAGCTCAGGTCCCTCCCACAGTCCCTGTCCTGCCTCTGCCCCTTCTCCTCCTCCTCTCCCCAGGAAAATGGGAAAACCCAATGATGACACAGATAGATGGATGGATCTGTCCCATGGATTTAGGGCATTAACAAGGATTTCACCTGTCACAGCCATTAGGGGTTGGCTGGTGGCCAGCAGTGACCCTGTCCCCATCACCACACATTCACCTGCTCTGCCCATGCAGATGGAAACGTCCCCTCCCAGCTCTCAGCAATGGCCACAGCACCTCCCCTGCAGGCCCCAGCTCCCCGAGACACTGCCACATTCCCCACCCCATCCATTCCCATCCCACTCAGCCCCCATCGAGTTCCACTTTCTGTCACTGCCGAGCTGCTGACAGCGGGAGTTGAGTCACTGTGCGGAGCTCCCACCCCCATTTCCTGCAGCGCTGGGCTCCGGAGCTGCTCCGGCACGTCCCAGGTGGACTGAGCGTCCTGCAGAACCCACACTGTCCCTTCTGCTCTGGGAGGNTCCCCAGGAAAATGGGAAAACCCAATGATGACACAGATAGATGGATGGATCTGTCCCATGGATTTAGGGCATTAACAAGGATTTCACCTGTCACAGCCATTAGGGGTTGGCTGGTGGCCAGCAGTGACCCTGTCCCCATCACCACACATTCACCTGCTCTGCCCATGCAGATGGAAACGTCCCCTCCCAGCTCTCAGCAATGGCCACAGCACCTCCCCTGCAGGCCCCAGCTCCCCGAGACACTGCCACATTCCCCACCCCATCCATTCCCATCCCACTCAGCCCCCATCGAGTTCCACTTTCTGTCACTGCCGAGCTGCTGACAGCGGGAGTTGAGTCACTGTGCGGAGCTCCCACCCCCATTTCCTGCAGCGCTGGGCTCCGGAGCTGCTCCGGCACGTCCCAGGTGGACTGAGCATTCTGCAGAACCCATTTTCCCTGCAGACAGACCTGCACTGTCCCTTCTGCTCTGGGAGGGATGGATTTGAGCCCTCAACCAACCCAGGTCAAACCAGGAACAGGCTCCAGGGGCAGGAATTGCCTGGATCTGCTCTGGAGTTCTTCCACGGGACAACTCACCCGGTGTGGTTTCACCCTTTGAGATATCAGCATAGAATTTATCCTGATTTCTCCTGATAAGACCACTTGTCTTCCCCACTGCCTCCAGCTCCTGCCCCGTTTCCTGCACAGGTTTGTTGAGTGCTGGACTTTGTCCTGCTCCCCACCTGGGGCTCAGGCACAGGCACAGCTTTGTTGTGCCAGAATTAAATGGCTCTGGTTTATTTTTATTGCTGCCATAAGCTGGGTTTGCTTTCCTCTCTGCCAGGACCTCACTGCCCCTCCAAGGAAGGGAAACTTCTGGTGTTCACACAATCATGGAGATCTGGTTCTTAAAACAGCACGAAGCAGGGAAAAAACACCCGTGTAAAATACAAAGCCGCGCTTGAGGAGCAGAACTGAACTTTCCCCCTCCGGTGACAGGAGAGAAAAGAACTCCTCGGCACCCGCTGGGATTTCAAGCTCCTTTCAGATGGGATTGAATGACTCGGGAGAGCTGTTGGGAGCTTTTGTTCACGATCTCACCTGACTCAGAGAGCACCTTGAGAGCCCCGTGTTCCCTCCAGCGCTGGGATGAAGGGATCGCTGAGATCCCCGCGCAGCTCTGAGTGTGCCCGCGGGCACTTCTGCTTCCCAAACCGATCCCTGCTTATCCCGACACTCGGTGTGTGACTGCTGGCATCCAGGGACAAGTGCCCGACTGCACCAGGCTCTCTAATCGCAGCCTGACCCGTGGCTAATGAGGGTTTGATTAACCCACTGCTGCTTTATCACGCTAAATAAACAATCCCCACTCTCCCCTGAGTTCCCATTCAGAGCCCAGAGCAGTCCCTGCTGCCAGCCCTGCACCTTAACCAGGTGTAAAAGCATCACCCCTGGGCATCGGCAGGAATTCCTGCAGGGAAAAAGGCGTTAAAACACTTTTAATCACCTTTTTTCCCCTGCAGGGGCTGCCCAGGGAAGTTCGGTTCCCCATCCCTGGAGGTGGCACTCAGAGCTCTGGGCTGGGGATCAGGCACAGATCGGGCTGGGAGGGTTTTTCTTCTCCAGCCTCAGGGGTTTGGGATTCTCTGGCAATGAGGGATGGGCCAGGGGTGCTGAGCCTTCATCAAAACCCTCCAGCTCAGCTGGGGCAATGCCAGGGCTCAGGGTCTTTTTCTAGAGACTCACGAGCTGTGGGCTCTGCCCAACAAGTCAGGAAAACTGGGCAAAATGGCCAACTACCAACTTTTCTAAGGTCTTTTAACTATTATTTACCCAATAACGAGATGACACCTCTGTTACTGATGTTTGTGACCCAATGGTGACCACTAAAGGGCTGCAATGGGGACCTTTTTCACCCAATTACAGAAAACCACCTAAACCCATGAAGAAGAAAGGAGAAGAAGGTGAAAAGAAGGACTTTAAGCAACACCCCAAATCTTCCATCTTGGTTCACACCCATTGCCATACACTAAAATCTTAAATCTATATTTTTCACCCTGAGAGATCACTCACTTCTACTTGTTGCTCATGAGAAAAAATTTCCACTTTTTATTCCCAGGCACGAAGAATCTCTGACTTTTTGCCACTTACAGCCACAAGAGTGAATATTCCAGCAAATAAACTTGGGAGAAATCCCATGGGAACAGCAGGTTTTTAATGGAATATTGGTTATTAATTAGTTATTAATTAGTTCATGGGCAGCAGTGGCAAGGATAAGCAATGAAAACCTGATTTAGTCCCTAAGATAATTCAACAGGACAAAGGAATCAGCATTCTGTGACTTTTACATCCCTTGGAACTGAACAAAAACAGCTGCAGCACCAGCAACTAAAAAACGGCAACAAAAGGCCCAAAAATTAGCAGAGAAAAGAATCTGAACGTTGTCAGGATTTGTGATTCATCTCTCTTAATCTAAAATTCATCTACATCTAAAAATCCCCAGCATAAAGATCAGTGTTCAATCATCTCCAGGGTCCTCAGGAGGGAGATATTCCTTATTCTTGGGCTCACCTGGGCTCAGGGTGTTCCTCCTGTGCTAAATTAGCTCGGAGGCTGCAGGGATTTATGGATGGGATGGTCTGTGGGACTGCAAAGGGCACAAGCACCATCCATCAAGGCCTTTATTTGGAAATTCTGTAGTTTTAAACGAGAAAAAGGTTTGATCACAACCAGGTAAAGCAGCTTAAGAAAGGCCTGAAATTTCTGTGAAAAAATATGATCTAAAAGGTTGTCCTGTGTGGATTCATTTGGGGCAGGACTCTGAGGTTTTGCTGGCCAGGAAGGATGGAAATCCTCTTAATTCAACGCTTTTGGGGCATTTTTTCACCAAAATTCCTCCCCTTTCACCTGTTGAAGCTCCTTCTGAAGCCCTTGTGCCAAACCCTGATCCTGCATCAGCTGGGCCTGAGCCCCCAGAAACTGCAGAGACTCCAAATTCTGCCCAGAAAAGCAAAACTTGGCCAATTTCCCATCAAAGAGTTGCAGAAGGGAATTCCCACCCTGCCCAGAACACCTCTAGAATCCCCTCCTTGTTCCCTGGCACACAGGAAGGCCACACAGCACCTCTGCAAACTGGGGAGCTGTTTACAAAAACCCCCAAAAATGGCTTTAAAATGGTGATTTCCTGTTTGCACTCTCTGGAGCACAGGGGTGGAGGAGTAGCTGCAGCCTACAGATGCAGTTTGAGGCTGCTTTTAAAAACTTCCATGTGGGTGTTTGCCAAAGGAGCTTTTTAATTTTTTTTTTAGATATATTTTATTTTCTTCCCTGCTCGTGAAACAAGTGACTTTTATTCATATTTACACAGCCCCTCAGAAAGCAAACGAACAACTCATCCTGAGAAGTTGCAAAGTATTAAATTAGCCAAAAGTAAATGTTATTTTTGGCAAGTTCCAGGTGTGGCTGCCAACTCCTTCCAACCCAAAAGCTGCAGCATTGAAGGGAATAAAAGAGCCTGGACATGACAAAAGGGAAGTCACTGCTGCTGAAATAAAACCAGATTTTGCTCTCAGGCAAAGGCTGCTTGTGAGCCATTTCTTTCACCTGGATGCTTTTCCCAGGGCTGGAAACTGGGGGGCTCCCAGTCCCCAAAAGGACCTGGCAGCCTCCCAAGCCAAGGGAGTCACTTCACAGCCACTCACAAGGAATAATTTACCATTCTGGATTTTTTTTTTCTATTTCTCATTCTTGCTCTCCCTTTAAGATCCCTCCATCCACATTTATCATCACATTCTTTTCTGCTTTATCTCTCCCTGAAATCCCCCGACTCCTGCACTCTTCAGCAGGGACCCCTGTGTGTGCTCACAGCAGGGTTTTACCCCTGCAGCTGCACTTCCAGGCTCTGTTTGAAGAGGGAGGCACAGCCTGGGCACTGGATCCCTCCACGTTCTCCATCCATCTCCTGTTCCCCTGGCTCAGGCTGTCCCTCACCACCTCCCCACTGCCAAAAACCTTCCTCATTCAAAGCAGACACTGAATTTTCTCTCTGATGGCAGGAGATCCCTGCTCTGGTGATGCAGAGGTGAGGTTGGAGCTCTCTCAGCACAAATCACTCTCTGGGACAGGGAGGGACACCCAGCTCCAGGAGCTGACTGAGAACAGCTCAGCTTTGGTCACCCCAACTCCCTGGAATTCCCTCAGATGCTCCCCCACCCTGCTTTCCATCACAGAAATTGGGATGGGGTTGGGGAAAGGGCAGGGAGAGGCTGAGAGGAGAGGAGGGAACAGATCCAGCCTCAGAAGAGGAACTGACGTTGCAGTTTTTGCCCTGCTCCTTTTACAGTAAATACAGAACTAAGGAAGATTGCTGGAAATGTGTCCATTCAGGCAGCAGCTGAATTTCCTGTTCATTGCCTTGGGAGTGAGGGAGGAGGGAGAAGCGTGGGGACATCACAATGAGCAGTGAGTGACTGGTGAGCACCCAAAGCCTCCCTCTGCACGTGTGTGGCTAATGATAGAAATGGAGATGTGCTCCCATAAAAACCCCAACTTGGTGAATGAGTGTGAGCATAAAAAATAAACCCATCCCTCGGGGAGATGGAGAGTGCAATGTCATTTATCATGGCATTGGTTTTGGAGGAAGGAGGGGCACCAGGTTTTCCCTGCCCCAGTTTCCCCAGTGGCTCTCACTGCCCTGGGACTGGAGCCAGCTGAGCACAGGGTGAGGAAAAGCCTTGCATGAAAAGGACCATCCCAAATCACAGAAAGAGGGGATGCTTTGGGCTGAAAGGACCCCAAAACTCATCTATTCCACCCCCAGCCATGGGCAGGGATGACTTCCACCATCCCAGGCTGCTCCAAACCCCTCCAACCTGGCCTTGGACATTCCCAGGGATCCAGGGGCAGCCACAACTGCTCTGGGCACCTGTGCCAGGGCCTGACACCCTCCCAGGGAGGAATTTCCTCCCAATATCCCATCTAAACCCACTCTCTGCCATCTGAAGCCATTCCCTGTGTCCTGCAACTCCAGGTTTTGTAAAAAAGTCCCTCCCCATCGTTCTTGGCTCCCTCCAGATGAGCCCTGCCACCTGCCAAGCCTGGCCTTGTTCCTGCACCTCACAGGGAGGGGAAGCTGCTGGGAAACCAGGAGATGCTTGGAAACTCATCCTGGAGGCACTGGGGAAGGGGGAAGGAGGACCTGTGCTAACGTCACACCTTTCAAAGCCAGCCAGGGCAACCAGCAAGAAGTGGCTGTGAACAGGGAAGCAGGAAGCCCTGAGCTGACACAATCCCCTGCCCTGTTATCTGCACCTTGGCTTTATTGTGTTTAACCAGCCTTTTGATCTGAGGGAAGAACATCCAAAAGGAAAACAACACCCAAATCTGTTGTCAGCACCACCTCTGATCAAATCAAACCTCAGAGCAGCACCAAGTCAGCAGATCCAGCTTTTCTTGGTGGTCCTGGCTTTTCCTCAGAAAATCACATCACACCAAAGTCAGGCTTTTCCCACAGGAAGTTTCCATTTGTCACCTAAAAAACCAGCTCACTACCAAGAAAATCTGTCATGCAGTTGTTGCAGATCCGTATTTCTTTCCAGGCTGTAAAGCAGATTCAGATGGGGAGAAGAATCAGATGGAGAAGGAGGCCTGGAAGAGACCCTGAGCTGTTCAGGCAGACCCAGCTGTATTTTAACCTGCTGTGGATGACATTTGGAGATGGAGATTCCACATCCTGGTTATGCAGTCTCCCAGGGGAAGCACATGCAGGGATTTTTCTGGGCTTTCTCCTAAATCTTCCTTGCTGTTTTATTGCAGTGACTTCTTTTCCTGCCCTGGACAGACTCGTGTTTATTCCTCCTGCTGCAGACACCACCTGCACCCAGCCCTGGCTGTGCTGTCCCTGCCCCAGCTCTGCTCTTCCCTTCTGCTCATTCCTGGGAGTTCCCAGATCCCTCCTGTGCCTTTCCCCAAGTGCAGACCTGAACAGAGCCCTGGGAGGGAGGATTCCTTCCCTGCTTCCCACATCCCACCCCTCTGGGATGGGCACTGCTGCTGGGTTTGCTCTTTTCCAGCATTAACTGGGGGGTTTGGTGATTCCCTGTTTTCTGTGTGTGGCTTCCGTGCCCTTTTCCTAATTGATCATGGAATCAGGGAATGGTTTGNCGTGGGTTTCTTGTCCTTTTCCATGCAGCACCTTCCTAACTGATCATGGAATCAAGAAATGGTTTGGGTTGGAAGGGGCCTAAAGCCCTTCCATCCCCACCCCTGCCATGAGCAGGGATATTTTTCCACTGTCCCAGGCTGCTCCAAGCCTCATCCAGCCTGGCCTTGGACACTTCCAGGGATCCAGGGGCAGCCCCAGCTGCTCTGGGCACCCTGTGCCAGGCCCTGCCCACCCTCCCAGGGAGGAATTCCATCTCCAGGCTGAACAATCCCAGTTCTCTCAGCTTTTCCCAGTGCTCTTGGCCTTTTGTCCATCCTCTCCTCATGCAGTGATTCCTGCCTTGGCACAGCTCATCCAGGGATTTCCTTGTGAAGCTCCTTTCCTCCCCAGACCCTCAGGGATGGACACAGCCTGCCAGGGAAGCTGTCAGGAGGGAGATGGGAGTTCTGCAGGGATCCACCTCCCTGGTTCCTCAGGAGATGTGGGCACTCGGGTGGGATCAGGCTGAGCCCACCCAGGGCTGAGAGGAAGCAAATCCTTGGCCCCCAGTTCCTGACCTGGGACATCTGGGGGATGCAAATTTGTCACCAAAATTGTGACAAGTGGCCTCCTGCAGCTTTCCATGGCTGATGAGTGACTCCCAGGGCCATGGATCCTGCTGCAGAGACCATCCCACAGCCATTTCTTTTCCTGCTGCTGTCACTTTTAGCTGGGTTTTGTTATCCTTCATCACCTAAAAATGCTTTCCCACGTGCCAAGATTGGAGTGTTCAGTCTCTCCTGGGCTGCCTATTTTTGGATCCTTGATCTGGACTCTCCTTACTGATTTTTTTGGGTGTGTGTGTTTGGTTTGAAATAAACAAAAGCTGGAACAAGAAATGTCTGGGCACCCAGAGAGCAGTGAGGGATCAGAGGTTTGCTCAAGAGGAGGGATGAGGGAAAGAAAGGAATTGCCTGGGCAACACTGCAGAGCCAGGAGACCTCAGCTCCTCTGCCAGGGAGGGTGCAAACCAACACAGATGAGCCTGAGAGAGGCATTAACCCAAAACCAGAATTAATCTGCTGCCCCCATCAGCATTACTGCTAATACCCAGCAGTGGGGTGTGCTCACAGCCCTTCCTCATTGCCAGAATTCCACGCAGCAGGAATTCCTGGAAACCCTTCCTCTGCTCCAGGCCTTCCTTCTCTGAGAATTTCCCTGGCACTCACAGCTTCCAGCTCACAGTGCCCTGGCCTCACCCCAGACTGTCCCCCACAGGTGAACAACCCGGATTTCTCCTCCCTTTCAGCACTGACGTGGTAAAATCCACACAGAAAGGGAAGTCCTGAGCTGAATGGGCAGAAGGAAATCCCTTCTTCCTGCAGTTCCCAATTCCCTGGTTGTGTTCTAATCATCCCTGAGCAAGTTCCACTTGCTGCATTTTATTAAAAGCAAACACAAGTGCAGAAGGGCTGCTTGTTTTCCTCCCTGAGCTGCGATAGAAGGGACCTGATCAATAAAACAGCTCAGCCAACCAGAGCCCGTGGAAAACTGGACACTCCTGAAAGGCATCTCTGCAATTAGTTTTTATCAGCTCCATGGTTTTCTGCTGACCAAGGAGGCTCCCAAACTCAGAGCCAGGAGATGCTGGCTCTGCACTTCCCTGCTGCCCCTGGGGCACAGGACAGGCTGGGTTCTCCAGGCTGGATCTGGGGATGGATTTGGGGAGCTGCAGAGATGAATTCCCTCTGTCTCTGCAAGTCAGAGCTGACAGCAGAGAGGGGATGAGGGCAAAGAGGAGGAGGGAAAGGGAACTTCATTTTTCATTTCCCACAGCAGCACAGGCTCTTGGGTGTTTGCACACCTCTGCCCCTGCCTCAGGAGCTGTTTGACTGGCACATTTCAGCTCCTGCCCCCTGACTGCCTCACCTGGAGGTTTGGAGGGAGCTCAGAAGATGATTTTCCCTGCAGGGCTCCAACTCTGCCTTCTCCTGCTTTAACTCTGCCATTTGAACCCAGCAAAAGCAGCTCCTGAACACAACGTTCTGGTGGCTCTTCATGTTCTTGGAAGACGCTTTCCCTTCATCCTTAACCCCCCTGCTCATTACTATTTCACAGATTCCTTTAGCTTCCCTTATCAGACACCTACATGTTCTAATTCCTCATTTATATTCATTGCTGCAAGTTTCCCTTATTTTCCTGGGGACAGCCTTGACTGGGCTTGGGTTTCTATTTTATTTCCTTTTTTTTTTCCTTCTCTGCTGAAGGATAAAAATTTTGCTTGGCAGCTTTTCCTGCTAGGGAAAACATGTTTTTGTAACAATCCCATGGAGGGCCCGTGAGGAAGGAACGTTCCACTGCTTTGGCTCATCTGAAAATCAGCTGCAGCCTTGAGTTGTGTCAGACAGAGCCCTGAGAGGGGCTTTGCATGACTTCAGGGATGTTAAAGCAGCCAAAAAGAGCCAGATCACCACAAACACCCTCCTCAAACTTCTCTGCCCGTATGGAACCAGCCTGGCTCTCACCTTGCTAATCATTCCCCTGCCAGGACCCAGCCCAACACATCCTGGTTCAGAGCTGAGGAGCCCCAAAAGAGCCAGGACACCTCAGATGTGTGGGATGATGAGCATGGAAGGGCTCATTTGCTGCTGGATCCAGAGGTTCAGCTGCATCCTTCGAGTCCTCTCAGGGAGAAAGGTTTCCTTGTGACCTCTCTGACGTTAAAGCAGCCC
Source organism: Alaudala cheleensis (assembly GCA_013398995.1). Taxonomy (NCBI): domain Eukaryota; kingdom Metazoa; phylum Chordata; class Aves; order Passeriformes; family Alaudidae; genus Alaudala; species Alaudala cheleensis. The sequence goes on from VWYE01029196.1 coordinate 31,548, forward strand.
TGGGACACCACAAATCAGGGGATTCACGAGGCCAAATGAACCCTTCTGCACCTGGGGAAGGCATTGTGAGCTTTGCACGGGTGCCCTGAGAGGAGCTGGCAGGGATAATGTGGGATTTTGGGGACTCCCAAGCATAAAGGTGGAACTGGGCAGAACTGGGCACAGCTCAGAGCCCAGCAAGAGTCAGACCCTGCAGGCACAGAGAAAAGAGAGGAGGATGTGGTTTGGGGTTGTTTGGCCAGACAAGGAGCCTGGGAAGGATGAACAGGGGGAGCTGCTGTGATGCCTGGAGTTTGAGCTTTCATGTTTTTCGGACTCTCTGCTGCCCAGGGGTGCAGCTCTGAGCTCCCATTCAGTGTCACTGAGCTCTGCACAGAGCAGGGACACAAAACAAATCCTGTCCCTGCTGCACACCAAGGACAACTTTCAGCCCCCAAAGCACAAACAAGGCTGGGCTGAGGGGAGGAACAAGAAGGATGAGACCTCCCAGCCTGGAGCTGGAATGGGACAATTAAACCCCAATGTGCAAATGGAGCAAAACTTATAAAAGTGTGAGACCCAAAAATACCCAACAGCACCCACAGAGAGGGGCAGAAAATGGCTTTTCCCCCTCCTCTCCCCCTGGCAGGCTGGTGACAGGACCCTGTGACTCTCTGGAGCAGCTGCCTCCCAAACCTCCCCTCCTCAGGAGCCACAGGGCCACTGCACCTCCAGCCATTTCCTCTGATTGCCTCCCTAATCACATCCAATTACCTCAATTCCATTTCTGCTCTCACAGAGTCATTTGCTTCCCCCCCCAGGCCCTGCTGGCCCCGTAGCCCACAGGTCTGCAGCCACTCCTCAGGGCTGAGGGGGGCCTGGATTAGATTATGGGTTCTAATAAAAATAACTCTAATGGAATCACATGCAACAAGAGCAGATTCGAGGCAGCTGCTTTGCAAATCCTGGGGTTGGATTGGTGTTGGCTGAGGGAACGAGCACATGGATCATCCCTCTCCCACCTCCTGGCCCTGCAGTGGGAGGTGACCCACCCTCTGCCCCAGCTGAGGCAAAGGTAATAAATAATAATGATTGTCTCACTGACAAATAACAAGAGAATAAAGTAGTCCCACAAAAAAAAATTGCACCAGGGAGAGCAGAGAATGCCAGGGAACAGAAGTACAAGGAGTTAAATGCAAAAGCCATGGAGCACTTTCCCACAAACTGCAGCACAGTGAGGTTCCTCACTCTCTGCTTCCAAGGAATCAACCAGAAACACTGGCACCATTTAATGGGGTGTGTTGGTCTTTTTAGAAAGAATTTCCTTCTGAGAGGCTACCTGAGGAATGAGGCACAGCAATGCAGGTGTCAGAACAGGGGACAGTCTCTAACCTGACACTCATTCGTGGTTTTTTTCTGCCAAAGGGCTCAGCCCCGCTGTGGCAGCACCTGTCCCTTGCTCTTTGTCCTGCCCCAAACTTCCTGGAATAGCTGGAAAAGGGGAGCAAACGTGGAAAAGCCGAGGCACAGCAGCTGCCTCCAGGGGATGGGGAGGAGGAGGGGGAGAAGCAGAGGCACTGCCGGCACTCGGAGGAGCACAGTTGGCTCGGAGGAGCCGAATGTGCCAAGTGGAGACTTCCTAGAAGGCCTTAATGAGCCAAGAGGCTCGGGAAGAGCACTCTTACTTTTAAATCAGTGTTTACAAAGTCCTGGGCAAACTCAGCTCTTTTTGTCTGCCCCCGGGCAGAGCCTGCTGGAGGAAATAGGACGAGTCGGCCCTCGGTGTAAAGGAGTTATTGCTTAAGCAAACTCTCAGCCTGACTCATGTTTGTTTTTCAACGGGAGTCGTTGGACAGCGCTGGCAGAGCCAAGGTCAGGCTGGCGGAGGGAAGAGGAGAGGGAAGATCCCAGAGGAGAGGAAGGTGCTGCTGCTCCTTGTCCATCACTGTCCCCATTCCTGGTGGGAATGCTCTGGGTCCCTGGGCACAGCTCTTCCCCCCAGGAGTGGCCCTGCACACCCCAGGACAGTGAGCTCCGGGCCATCCAGCTCCCTCTGCTGCACTGACAAAACCCAAATCACCTCCTAAAAACTCCACCCTGCCCTTGCCAAGAGAAACCACCCGACTGCAGGGGGGCAGAGAAAAACCATCCTCCTTCAAGAAACCCTGGGCAATACTCACATTAACGGGGAAGTATTTTGGTTTTAAGAAGAAATGAAGCCCTAACGGCATCACACATTTCAAAGCACACTCCAGGCTGTCGGGGAGCCTAAAGCTGGCAAACCAGGACCTGGCTCCTTCCTCACCACCCTCAAGCAGCACGAACTTGCAGCTGGGTGATGTTTTCATTCCTCACCCTTCTATCAAGTTTCTGAAGGTGAAGTTTGTTTTGGAGCCAGGGGAGATGCCTCAGGGGCGTGAGGAAGTGACACTGCTCATTCACTCCTAGGCACAGCTGCGACTCTCCCGAGTCTCTCCACAAAATCAAAGCATCCAGGCTTGAGCAGGACTCCCGAGAGCTCCCCTCACTCTGCAGCGATTCTGAGCAAGCTCCAGCAGCAATGAAATGCTTTAACCTCAGAGACACGAGCTTGGGATGGGCACAGAGCTCGGGGAGCTCCGGTGTGACCGGAGCCTTTGCACTCTGGACCCTGGCACAGCACAGGAACCCTGGAAAACACCTTCCTTCCCCCCAGAATCACGGAATTAAGGCTGGAAAACCCCTCTGCGATCCTCGAGCCCGTTCCCCCAGCACTGCCAAAGCCACGGCTGAACCACGTCCCCAAGTGCCACAACCCGCCCGTCCTTTGAACCCTCCAGGCACAGCCGTCCCTCCTCACTGGAGCGAAGTGTCCCGCTCGGGCAGAGCCCTCTGAGCCTCTTCTCCCGGCGGCTCCCCTCGTTCCAGGGCTGCTGCTCTGTGCCAGCCCCGGTCCCGGGTCAGCGCTGCCCCTCGCAGCGCTTTGCTGGGAGCAGGAGCCGCACATCCCAGCGGAGCGGGCTCCTGTCGCTGCTCATTGTCACCTTCACCTGTGCAGCCGCACACGCAGCAGCCTCCCCTCCGAGCTCCGGGCAACATCTCAAAATCCGGGGGACACCGGGCACCGCTGAGGGACACCGGGCACCGCTCGGGGACATCGAGCACCGCACCCGGGGACATCGAGCACCGCACCCGGGGGACACCCGACACACTCGGGAGACACCCGGCACCCTCGGGAGACACCGGGCACCGCACCCGCATCCTTCCCCGCATCCCCCTCGCCGCTCCCAGGGTGGGGACAGCGACCAGCTCCCCCCGGAGCGGGTTTGTCCCCGTTCCCCCCGTCCCCCCGCTGCCCCCTGCTCACCGTGGCCGGGGCAGAGCCCCTCGGCGCCCGGCGCGGCTCCCCCGGCGCGGCCGCTCATCCTGGCAGGAGGGGCGGGAGGGGCTGGGCGCTGCCCAGGTGCGGGATGCGGCTCCTCCTGCCCGCCCAGGTGCGGGATGAAGGATGCGGGGTTGCGCTCCCGCCCCAGGCTCCGCGGGCAGCGCCCGCCCCCGGCCCGCCCCGCACCGAGCGGGGGGATGCCCGGCGCTGTCCCCGCCCCGCCCGGGGAAAGCCGGGGCCGTTCCCCCTCGGGAGAACAACGCCGGGCTCGTCCCGAGAGTGCTGAGAGCGCTGCGGGCACGGCAGCTCCCCCTTTATCCCGGTGAATTCTCGGTGATGCTTCTCCCCTCGCTCTCGGAGCAACTTCAGGGATCGGTGGCTTGGGTTGGGTTGGTTTGGTTTGGGTTCTGTGCAGATGGGAAGTGGAGCGAGCTCATCTTACTATGACTCGCTCGGTAGGAGCTGCTTTTTAAAGATCTGAGGGGTTTTGGCAAAGATCTTTCAATGGATTTCTCAAAATAAACAAACAAAAAATTGGCGGCATTTCCAAGCACTCTCAAAGGCTTTTTTCAGTCACAGCATCAGCCCAGCTCCTCTGACATTGTTGGAGCTTTGGCTGCTGAAATCTGGCCCTGACAGACTTTAAAAAGCTCAGTCTTGGCAGAGCAGGACACCACAAAGCTGAGCTTTGAAAATACCCTCTGAAATATGAGACTGAGATAAATCCAGGATCTGAGCAGTTCCAGGTGTGGTCACCTTCAACCTTTCACTTCTGGAGCTGCAGTTTGGGGATTTTGAATGCCTTTGTGCAGTCACTGAGATCTTCAGGCTGGGATTGCCCAGAGCAGAACTGCAGAGGATCTCTGGATGCACAGGGAGATCCAGAGCACACTCAGCTTCAGAGGAGTGATTTGGTTTGGAGCATTTCCATCCCTTGAATCCCAGCTGATTCCCTTGCCCCTGCAAAGGGGACATCCCCAATTGTGTGTGTGGATGCAGGAGAAACCAGAGCACCCACAGAATTGCAATATCTGCTGCAGGCTGACAAAACACATCCAAAAAGCAAATGTACATTCAACACATCATCAACTTGTTTGATAGGGCTGTTTGGGGTTTTTTTTAAGCTCTGGGGGGTGTTTGGGGCAGGTTTTCCAGTGGATTTCTCAGGGACTGGGTGGTGTTTTCAGGCAGTGCAGGCAAACACCAGCCAGGCTGCCAGGCCTCGTGTGTGCTGCATGTGTTTGTCCATCACTATAGAAACTGAAAGACAGAGGAAGAATAACATGAACAAGAGTAAAACACGTCCAATCCACCAAGAAACACTTTGTCACAGCCTGGATTCTCTCAGACTCCCAGGACCAAACCCAAAGTGAATGAAGCTGGGCTGGGTGGAGCTGTTAAAGAGTTCCTGAAGCAATTTTGTTTCATTTTCCTCTCCATGGTACTAACGTGAATTTTCTGGACATTATTAGTATTTCCTAATAGTAGACACTAGTGGTAGCTACTCACTGGTGTAGCCCCTGGCTTTAATACTGAATTTACACATAAATTTATGTGATTTGATGTATCTTCGTGGAGCAAACAATTGTGGTTCTTCCTGGCAAGATCTGAGTGCTCAGAGCAGCTCCTCACCTGCCCTCCCAGGGGTTCCCAGCCAGGAGCTCCAGCAGCAGCTCCTAAAGGGAAAAAAATGACCCAAAAGGGGAAAATCAGAGCGTGGAGCCCTCAGCCAAACCCATCCTGAGTTTGCAGGAGGGGCAGAACTGAGCTTCAATGGGTTTCTGTGCTCTCCTTTCAATGCTGGAGTGGGTTGAGGGCCAGCAGTGCCTGGGGCTGGGTTAAAGCTGCTCAGGGGAAGGGATTTGGTGCCTGGAGAAGGCAGAGCTCAAACCCCTTCCATCCCTGGCTGTCCTGAAGCTGAGCCATGCTGAACCCCAGTGCTGTGCCCATATTCCACCCCACCTCCTCTTAATGCAGGCTCCTCTCCAGGATTAAGAAAAGTTTATTCCACCTGAATGGGATGCCTAAAAAAAAAGGAATTAAATTTTTGAACAGGAAAATTGGAAAGGATTAGTGAGGGAGATAAAGCACTGGGGTTTGGTTTGGGTTTTTTGGGTTTTTTTTTGGGGGGTGGTTTCTGTTTTTCCTCCCCTCCTCCTTTTCTTCCTGCTCTAACAATGATGAATCCCGAGATCTGCCGGAGAAGGAGAGTGGCTGAGTGATTCATCGGGATTGAATCACAGCCCCTCTGCAGAGGAATCCGCTGCCTCTGCTGCTGCAGGTGTGGCTCCGTCCCTGCCCCGGGTCCTGCTGCACCCCCAGGGGCAGGGAGGGACACAAACCCCCGGGAGGGACACAAACCCCCGGGAGGGAGCAGCTCTGCCTGTGCTCCCTCTGAACGCCCCGGTCTCCTTTGCCCACGTGGGAGGGATTTTATATAAAAAAGAGCCTGAAAACACTGAGTTTGTGAGGGTTTTATCTGCTGCTGGATCACGCAGCCTCCCACTTTGCTGCTATTCCATTTGAAATGCAAACTTTCCCCCTCTCTCCCTCAGAAAATTCCCCCACTAATCCTGGCATCCAGCAGGAATTGGTACCCAGAGCTGAGCTGGAGAACTGGGATGCAGCAGCTGAAATTCCTGGGATCTCCCAGTGGTTGGGGTTTTCTGAGGGACATCAGAGGAGAGAAAAATCCTACTCTGCAGCCGATTTACAGCATCAGCTGGGTTGATGCTTGTCCTTACACGGAATTTTGTCTGTCTGTTGTCAGCACCTCCCTTCTCCACGTTATTCACAGCCAGGAATCCACAGGCTCCTGGTGGAAGTGCTCAGCCAAGCCGAGCGGGACCAGCTGAAAACCGGAACGATCAGAAGGACGAGGCTCACCCTGGTGGTTCCTGAAGTGACACGTTTCAGATTAATCCAACTCTGCCATCTGTGGCAGGAGCTCTCCCTGCTTGCAGAGCACTCCCCACCGGTTATTTATAGCACTACCTGCAGACACGAATCGAAAACCCAGTTTAGAGCTGACTTTTAGCTTTAAAGCAGAACATTTGGGTTAATTTTTACCAGTAAAACCATCTCTGTTGATGATACAGGCATTGTGAGCTCAGCTTTCATTGTAGGGACACAGAATTATTGCCCAGGCATTGAACAGATCCTCTCAGGGTGACCCTTGGAGATATTTGTCACCTCAGGACCAGAGGTGGAATCAAAGCAAGGGGAACTGTGTCAGCATCACCTGGAGAGTCAGAGCTGGAGGCAAATCCCACTTTCACAATCCCTGGGCTGGAAACTCCTAAACAATCCCTCAGAAAATGTAAGGGTGAGACTCCTCCTGGGAGAGCTCTGAGTCCTGGGCCACCTCAATCTCTCCCTGCAGGCCACAGAATTGTGACAGAACTTTCCATCCTTTTCTTATAATTTTTTTTTTTATCCTAAAATACTATTTCTGGTGAAAAATTTCCCCTCGGTTCCCCACTCCAACAGGGAAATTTTGGAAGAAAAAGACCTGCCTGGGAAGCAGAAATCCATCTCCTGCTTCCTGCCATGCTGAGGGGTGGGTGGGTGTTTGTCCTGCCCAGGGCACACCAGTGACACCAGAGACAAGATTCCAGTACAAACTGGGAAAAGAGGGGAACCTGAGTGCAGGGATAGCGGTGCCACCTCTGTCCCGGGAGCTCTGCTCCCTCTCAGTGTCCCCAGGGAGGTGGCAGAGCACAGGGGAGGATTCCCAACCCTCATTTCCATGCAGATGAGGCTCTGTAATTCCCTGTGAATCGGGACAACTGATGCGGGCTGTGAATAAGAGAGCCGAGTGAATCACTCATCATGGATTATTGATAGGCTTCATTTTACCTCTTTTTCTGCTCTCAGGATGCCCACAACTTCCCCCCACCCTCCCGAATTTATTTTCCCCCTTTTTTATGGAGTATTATTGGACACAAAGTAGATGAAAGCAGAGTAATTTTTCTCCTCGTTGCTGGGCTGGATGAGATGTTTGCTGGCAGGTTAAACACCTTCCCTGGTGTTAATAAATATTTTCAATAATTTTTTGCCTTTCAATAAATATTTGCTTTATTCTCTAGTTCTGTCCAGTCTCTGTTTTAGGTCAGCCTTCCCAAGGCATCACCTCCTCTGCTGGCCCCACAGCCCTTGGATTCACAGCACCTCAGCTCTCCTCCAGGACACCCCTGGCTCTGTGCTGCCATTTCTGTGTCCCCTGCCCTGCCTGAGCCTGGCTCCCCTGGGCCACCCCACTCGTGAGGGGCTGCTTTGGGATGAATTTCCCCAAGGATTGCTCCTTGGAGAAGGCTGCAAACCCTGCCGGGGCTGCTGTTTCCATGGCAGCACCATTCCACTCGTGAGCAGCCCCGGGATTGAACAGAAACCAAAATAAACCCGCAGAGAGGCTTCTCCCTTCCCAGCCCTGCCCTTTGGGGACCCCTGGAAACCTCAGGCTGCTGCTGTGGCTTTGTCCCCCGGGTTCCCTGGGGCTGCTGGAGCAGTTCCTGTGGTGTTTGGGGCTTCTGTGAGATGCAAAACCAATTCCCCAAATCCTTCCCCTGCTCAGTGAGGCAACAGCATTTCTGATTATTGATTCCCTATTAAAGGCCTTCAAATAAAAAAATTAAAAAGAAGGGGAATTCTTTATCCAGAGCTGTTCAGGGAGGTGAGATGTTGCAGGGGGTTTGCAAACCTTTCCTGCCAAGCTCCAGAACTAAAACCAACCCGTGCCCAGGAGGTTCCTGAGCTCAGCTCAGGGCTCCACATCCCAGAATGGTTCTTCCTCACATTCCCTTCGTGTTTCCAGGATGACATCCAGGGATCTGCAGGACAGGAGTTAATCCAGAGCTGCCCATCCCTGAGCTGTGCTACCCATGGGTTTAGGCCAGGCTTTGATAAGACGGACACAGGGCTTTTCCCCCTCTCTGGCTGGGACCCAAAGGCACAGCTGGGATTTGCACAACCAGGCAATAAAGGGCCCAATAAATCCAGGAGACAATTCAGTTTTTGCCCTTCCAGTTCAGGGTTTTCCCTTCCAGGAAACAAACAGCAGCAGAGCTCCCCACCCAAAATTTAACTCACCTCTTGTGCCACCTTTAACCTCCATTTCCTCACCTCCTTTCTACACTTTCCACCCTGGTTTGGGCAAAATTCATGGCAAGATGCAGAAAAGACAAATCATCCTGCAGCTTCCCAGCCCAGAAGGTATTTTTAGCTGAGAGGGCACAGGAGGATGGGCTGGGCAAGAGGAAATCACCTTTCACCAGCAGCAGCTGCTGGGCTTCCTCCCTGAGGCCACACACAGTTATTCTGCACCAATGCAACTTCTAGAGTGGCAAAAAAAGAGGAAAAACTAAAAAAAAACTTTAAAAAAACCTAAAAAAAAAAAAAAAAAGAGAGGGAGAGAGAAAGAATTGGTTGCTTGTCCACAGCTCGTGCCCAGGGTGGGGACAGTGTGACACAATGGTGCCAGCCTGTGGCAGGTGATGCCCCTCACCTGCCCTGCCTCTGGGGTTTCACCAGTTTGGGGTGAAAAAGCAGAGTTTTATCCAAATCCCTGGGTGATCCTGTCCCCACGAGCAGGGCAGGGGTGGCAGGGGACACCCCACTGCCAGGTGTCCCTTGTACAGGCTGGGCTGGAAGGCCACCACTTGCTGGGAGCTCAAAGATCCAAACAAATGCCATTTTTCTTTCAAAAGAATAAATTAATGTAACCTAGAAAACACAGGTTCCTTGGTAAGGATGGTCTGAAATAGAAAATACTTTGAGATGTCAGCGTTCAGCACTTTAATTTCTGTTTTGCTTTGGGAAAGGAACTTTGCAGAACTTTGGGGTCTGTGATGCACTGCCTGCCTCGGCAGGTATTTTACAATACATTTAATCTTTCTGTAGAAAGCACCATTGTAGCTGCTGAAACGCTCCCCAGTCACCAAAGAAAGAAAACAAAAGAGGCATTTTCTTCTCGTGGCGCTCTTTTTTCAGCCTTTACACTTAAAAAAGCCCCTTTTCTGTAGCTCTTTTTCTGTAGCTGTGTGGGTTAGACACTTTTTTTATTATTTTAAAGAGATGCAGCAGCCATCTCCATGAACTGCTGTGGTTCCCAGGAGTTCAGGCACCCACCTGAAAACCCTAAAACTGTGGAACATGAATCTTTCTCCTCTCCCTGATGGAATTGGGGAACTGATCTTTCTCCTCTCCCTGATGGAATTGGGGAACTGATCTTTCTCCTCTCCCTGATGGAATTGGGGAACTGATCTTCCTCCTCTCCCTGTTGCACTTGCTGATTGAAAGGCAGAAAAGGCACCAGACACAAAGTGGGACAAATTGGCTCCATCCAGCTCCTCTCCACCCAGGATGAAAGGGGGCCAAAGGGCAGAGGCAGTGCAATGGCCAAGCAGCAATTACAGGGAGATTTCCCAGTCCCTGGGCTGACTCCTGTGTTTTGTTGGAGATCACAGAGAGCTCAGCCACTGCTGCCTCTGAGGCTCCTGGGCACTGCAGGGATTTTACCCAGAGTCATTTCCCTCCTCAGATCATTTCATCCTGTCCCTCTGCAAGAGCTGGCAGCTCCTCCCAAGCCTCCTCTGCCACCAGGGCACCTCCAGTGATGCATTAACTGTCCCTAACCCTGACTTTTATCCCAGAAAACCCAGTGCCATCACCTGCAGCTCCCCCTCCTCTCTCCAGCTCGGCTCTGTCTGCTGGGGGAAGTGCACGTGGGTAGATAAGCCCGTGCTGGCAGCACAGTAATTGCCTTAGAGCAGTCAGAGAGCTGCAGAAGCAACTTCTTGCCATTGCAGGGGGTGTTTTTTCCAGGAGCAGGCGCTGGGAGTGAGGAGGAGAACCCTCTGAGCAGCAGTCAGTGTCTCCAAGGCTTTGCAGAGGGGAAGCAATCAGCACCAGCCACAACCTTTACTCCTTCAACTCCCCCAGAGGGAACATTTCAAAGCATCAAAGGGATTTCAACCTGCCCAGCTGCTGCTGAGCCATAATTAACAGTTGCACAGTCAGCTCCGACTGCGGCTGACAAAGCCTCAGCAGCAAATCCTCTGCTTTTATCACTCTGCTGCTGTATTTATAGAGCCACAGCCAGGCAGGGGGCAGAGGGAGCAGGAGAGCTGCTTACCAGGAGGGGATAACATTGACTTTCAGCTGCCTGGCCTTCCCCCAGCCCCTGGGGAAGCTCCAGCAGGGATCCTGGGGTGCAGCCTTTGGCTCTGGGACGCAGTGGCAGGTCCTGGGGCCAGTCCCCAGCTGGAACATCGGCAAACAGGGGGCTGGGATCCTCAGCAGGAGCCCTTCCACCTCCAGGAACTGCCCCTTCCACCACCAGGAGCTGCCCCTTCCACCACCAGAATTGCCTCTTCCTGCTCTCACCTGCCTCCTCCAGGAGACCCAAGTGATGGAGGCCAGACTGACCTTCCACAGCTCTGATTATGAACTGACCTTGGCTTGTGTCATTTGCCCCTCCTCTGTGACACTTACAGCCACAGAAAGTGACACAAAAATAGCAATTCCCCCTGAGTGCAGGGTGTGGGGACAGGAGGAGCTCTGGTCCCGGGGCTGTTGGACTCTGGGCTGGAAGGGGATGCTGGAGCTGCTGGGATGGGAGAGATGAAGATCCGTGTCCCGTTGCAGGATCTCTGCTCTGGATTGCACCAGGCTGTGCCAAGGAATTGCCAGCACTGGGTTTATTTCCTGCTGTGCCTTTATGACCCCACCGAGACCATAAACACCTCTAAAGTCTAATTAAAACAGTTTCATTTTCTCCATAAACAGTCTTGTAAAGAAAACGATGTTCAAAAGGGGAAGGGTGGGCAGGTGACACTTTGTTACTGCCTCGCTGTTGAGCCCCTGAAGTGCCCCATTCCTCCTTGTTCTGTGGCTGATGTAACTCCCTGGGGAGTTTCCTCATGCTGGGATGGCCTGACAGGATCCTTGGGAAGAGCTCCTGGGAGCTGCATCCCACCCACACCTGCAGCACCAACACCCATCCCTCCCTGCAAGGACATCTTGGGTCACTTCAGCCTCCCTGGCACAGCCTTGCCCCAAGCAAGCAGCCAGGCTTTAAAAAAAAAAACATTTCAAATAATTTTAAAATCCCTTTAAAGTCATCTTTTAAGCACAAAAAGGCGTTTTCCTCAGCACAGCCACAGGATTCCTTTTCCACACGCTTTATTTACAGCAGTCTCCCTCCCTGGGCTTCCAAACCACAGCTCCCTCCAGCAGGATTTCTTTTGGGGGTGGGAATGGGATGAAGCTCACAGTCCCTGCCATGGTGGGGTTGGAATGGGGTGAGTTTTGGGGTTTCTGCAGTGGCAGGGATGAGTTTTGGGGTCCCTGACATGGCAGGGTTGGAATGAGGTGAGTTTTGGGGTCCCTGTCCATAGCAGGGATGAGTTTTGGGGTCCCTGCAGTGACAGGGATGAGTTCTGGGGTCCCTGTCCATGGCAGGGATGAGTTCTGGGGTCCCTGCAGTGACAGGAATGAGTTTTGGGGTCCCTGCAGTGACAGGGATGAGTTTCGGGTCCCTTCCCGAATTCCCGCCCATTCCCGGCCCCGCTCGCGGCTCACCAGCGCCCCCCAGCGCCCACACGGGGCAGGCGCAGCTCCGCGCCCTCCGCACCTCGGGACGGAGCCCGAGCGAGCCCAGCCCTCCCCAAAATCCCTCCCCACCCTCCTGCCCCATCCCGAGCATCCTGCCGAGCTCAGCCCTCCCTAAAACCCTTCCCCAAACCCCTCCTCACCCTCCTGCCCCATCTCAGCCCCTCCTCGGCGCTGTCACGGCACAAACACCGAAGCTGCTCCGGAGCCCGTCCCATTTGGAAACCTTTCCTCGCACACGGAGCTACAAAGACACCTGGAAGTTCACGTCTTCGGGCTCCGGGAGAGCAGCCTGTCTGTCCCGGCTTTGCCCCGGGTGCCAGCGCTCAGCGAACTGCACGGCATCGTGGATGCTGTGGAAGGCGAGCTGCCCCCCGGTGCCGCCCGCCCGGCCGGCCCAGCCTCCCTCCCGCAGCCGCTGGCGGATGGAGGGGTTGCAGTTGGCCAGGAGCACCTGCACACCCACCTCGTGATAATCGTGGTGTGTCTCCTTGAGCACGGAGAGACCCGCGGTGTCTATGAACTGCATGGCCCCGCAGTCCAGGATCAGGGTGTGCATATCCGTGCAGGGAGGGCGGGCATCTGCCGCGGGCTTCTCAGCCCTTCTCCCGGCCTGGAGGCAGCCAAACCCCGTGTCCCAAAAGCTCCTGCTGCCGCCTGGGTCTGTGTGTGCCTGGGCAGCCAGCAGCACGGGATTGACCCCTGTTTTCTGGTACAGCACAGCCTTGAAATAATCCTTGTTGGCGTAGTAGAGGGAGCACTCGAAGCGGAAGATTTTGACGTGGGCGATGCTGCTGAGCCGTTTGTAGGCGGCCTGGTCCTCGTACACCTCCCTGTCGCTGACCTTGCCCAGCAGCGTGGCCCGGGGCCGCTGCGTGCGGAAGATGATGCAGAGCAGGGCGAAGCAGACGCCCACCAGCAGCCCGATCTCGGTGGTGACCAGCGTGGAGCACAGCATGGTGGCCCACCACACCACCGTGTCCAGCTTGCTGAGCTGCCACATCCTGGGCGTGTCACGGAAGCTCCGGAGGCCGCCCCGCAGGTTGACGATGGTCACCACGCCCAGGATGGAGGTCTGCAGAGAATAGAAGAGAGGGGCGATCCACAGCAGCACCAGCAGCAGCACCAGGGACGTGACCAGCCCGGACACCTGCGTCTGGCTGCCCGTGGACTCCTTCAGCAGCGTCTTGGTGAGGGCGGCAGAGCTGGCAAAGCAGTAGAAGAAGGAAGGGATGAGGTTGCAGAGGCCGATGGCGATCATCTCCTGGTTGGCGCTGACGGCGTAGCCGTGCTTCTTGGCGAAGATCTCCGCCAGGGACACGGTCATGGCAAAGCCGATGACGGCGATGGGCAGAGCGTCCAGGGCCAGGCTGGGGAGCAGGCTGAGGGCCGGCACCGTGGGCCTCCTGAAGCCCGTGGGGATGTCCCCGCACACGGCGGCCTCGTAGCGCCGCTGGAAGCCGAAGTAGTGGGAGGTGAGCGTGGCCACGATGACCACCAGCAGCTCGATGGGGAACGGCGCCTTCAGCCTCCCCTTGTAGCGCTCGTTGAGCTCCTTGACGGGCACGATGACGGCCAGGGCCACCAGGCTGGTGAGCAGGTCGCAGATGTTGGTGCTGCGGATGTGCCTGAAGAGGTCTACCCAGGTGAGCATGAAGGAGCCCACGCCCTCGTGGCGGGGGATTTTCAGGCCCAGCAGATATTTCATCTGGGAGGTGATGATGGTGAGGCTGGAGCCGGTCACGAAGCCACCCAGGAGAGGCTCTGACAGGTAGACGGCCACAAAGCCCATCTGTAAAACCCCCAGCAGGATCTGGAAAGCAAAGCATCCATTTAGCATGGGTGAAAAAGGGCTGGAAGGGAAATTTATGTCACTTTGGTGCCACTTTAGCAGCTCTGGCTACTCTGTCTGGGGATGTGCTGAGCATTCCATGTCAGGAATTTGTCTTCAGGAGTTAATCTGGGGTATGGTACTAAATCAATGTTTTTCCTAAATTATTTTTAAAAAAAACCCAGAGAAAACTCCTGGGAGGAAACAGCACAAGACAGAACACCCGTACCTGGTAAAGCCCGACCAGAAAGCTCAAGGAGAGCGCCACGGTGATGGCGTAGCAGCTCCTGTCACACGCCTCTGTCCCGTTCCTGGGGGAGCTGGAGTTGTCCCCGAGGGCGGCGGCGCCGTCCCCGTACCCAGCCAGCTGCAGATGGCGTGTCACCGACTGCCCCACCATCAGGCACAGCACCCCGAAGGAGCCCACGCTGGCGTGGCGCGACGTGGCCGCGGCCGCGTAGATGATGTTGCAGAAGAAGTTGGTGTAGATGCCGTAGATGGGGTCCTGGTTGGCCAGGAGCGAGTAGGAGATGGACTGGGGGATGGCCACGATGCCCACCAGGAGGCCTGAGATGACGTCCCCGAGCAGTTGTGTCCTGGGGTTGTACCGGGGCAGCCACTCGAGCACAGGCAGGAGGCGGCGCAGGGACGCGCCCAGGCTGCGGGGGCTGCACCTGCAGGCGGCCCTGGCCTTCTCCAGGAGCAGCTCCCTGCTGCTGCTGCGGCCCCTGGGCTCGTGTTCCTCCAGGCTGATGAAGGTGCTGGGAGCCTCCTGCGGCCCCAGGGAGCCCCGGGGGTCTTTGCTGGGCGCTGGCTCCTGGCTGGACGTGTCCTCCATGGTCCCCTGGGGGAGCTAAGGCGGGAGAGCAGGGAGGTGTGAGGGATGGGCTGAGAGGAGCCTTGGGAAGAGATCCTGGGAGCTGCATCCCACCCACACCTGCAGCACCTGGAGAACAAATATCCCATCCCTCCCTGCAAGGAGAGCTTTGGTCACTTCAGCCCCCTGGCACAGCAGGCACAAGCACAAGGGGCTTTGTTTAGTTTGTGGAATGGATGGATGGATGGGTGGATAGATAGATGGATAGATAGATGGATAGATAGATGGATNGATAGATTAGATAGATTAGATATGGATAAATAGATAGATAGATAGATAAGATATGGATATATAGATAGATTAGATAGATTAGATATGGATAGATAGATATGGATAGATAGCTGGATAGATACATAGATAGATATAGATAGATAGATAGATAGATAGATAGATAGATAGATAGATAGATAGATAAGATAGAAACAACCTCAAACAAATCAAACAAAAGCGTTTTCCCAAGGCTGATTCATTATGTTGTCACTCCTGGACCTGGTTAACCCCAACCCCCAAATCAGGGGCAGAGCTACAGAGCCCCCCCCTGCTCCTTCCACATCTCTCTTGTTTGGAAACAGGAACTTCACTGAATTTCAGTGAAATTTCACTGGAACTAAAACTCCTTCAAGAACTCTGACTGCTGTCAAGACACTGCTACTTAGGCAAAAACTTACTCTGGAATTGTTAAGTAATTCCAAGGGATACTTTAGGAATCAAGATGTGGGGAGATAAATTAATTTGCAAATTTTCCTTCAGCATGACATAATTTTAAATTGCATTATTGGCTTGATTCAACCCGGGGCTCCCATCTGCAGAATGAAACCATTCTGCTGTTTCAGGCTGGTTCAGTAACAGAGACACCTCCCAGAGCCACTCCAAGTTTTTCAGTCAAAATGCAGCTGCAACAAAAAAAAGCTTTTTGTGACAACTGAGCAACAGACAGAGAGAAAAATGCTTCTGTGGTTTGGAACTGAGCTGGGGTGAGGAGAAATCCCATTCCCCTGCCCTGCACACATCACCAAATCTTACCTGTGGCTGCAAACCAGGTGTTTCCTCACCTGCTGGAGCTTCTCCCCTGGGGACAGACGTGTCTGCACCTCGCAGCACCCCCTGGGCACAGGCAAAGCTGCCCCATGTGCCTCCTCCCTCGGGATGTGAGCTCCTGAGCCAGGCCATGTCTCTTTTATCTCAGTCCAGCCCCTGGGAATGGTGCAGCCACTGAGCAGAGCTGTGTTCAGCATCCAAACACCATTCTGAGAGGGTATTTTGGCTGACAACTTGTCCTGGCCACGAAGGATGATTGAAGGGGCTTAGAGAAGTGCTCCTGCCAGATAAGAGGATTGCTTGGATCTGGAGAAGTGTTGGCTAAACAAGGGGAGTGATGGAAAGAAACCTCCCTGCTCTGCCCCTCTCTGAACTGAGCGAGCTCAGCTCCTGCTGGGCTTCTCTGCTCAGCTTTGCATCTGTTCTGGACAAGCTTTTGTGCCACAAACCAAGAAGCAAAGCTCCTTCCAGAGTGACTTTCCTTTCCTGGTAGTTTTTCCTCCACAGAGGCTCTGCAAAGGCTGTGGTGACTCAGGTTATTTCGGGGAGGCAGCAGAACTTTGGATGTGTCAAACGTGCACAATCCACACGTTGCAGAGCCTTTTAGAGAAGGAGTTTTGCTGTGCAGAAACACAACAGGGGAAAGAGCAGGGTTGCATTGCTGGGCAGGTAAAGGTGAGCAGTTGCAGCAGCAGCCAGGGAAAAAGGACTCTTCATCAGCCAGAAGGGAAAGAGCAGCCTCATAAATTCCAGCTGGAGCTGCTGTGCCCTTGGGAGCTGTGCCAAGCTCACAGCACACACTCCCACTCCCCTTGTTCTGCCTCCTCCTTCTCCATCTTTTTGTTTTTTCCATTGACCAAGTCCAGATTTTGCTGGATGTGGCAGGCCCTGTGCAGCTGCCAGACACCTTGGGCTTTTCTTGGAAAAGGGGGCTGAGAGCCCACAGCATTCAGAGAGCTGGGGAGGGGATGGAGAGGTGGAATTTCCACAAGGTTTTNGGAGCCCACAGTGTTCAGAGAGCTGGGGAGGTGGAATTTCCACAAGGTTTTGGGTGTAGATGCTGGGGAGACACCCTGAGGGCAGAGAAGGGGGGAAATCAGCATCCTGAGCTGCATTTATCTCATCAGGGCAAGTCTGGATCTCAGTAATTGGGAGTAAATAAATAAGAAACATCCGTGTTCTCTGGCAGCAGGAGAAAATGAGAGCACATGGCAGGGAGGCAGCTGCTCGATGTTTTTATCTATTTATATCAATTCCTTTTTCTCTGCCATTCCTGCACAGCTCATGTATTTTCAGGTGCATGGTTGAGAGCTCCCCTTTCCCTTCCCCTGCTCTCAGTAACTTCCTTGGCCTTGTCATTCCTCCTGTGCTGAAAAAGATGATCCTTTCAGACACTTTGTAATTGTTCCTAGTTCCAGCTCATTTTGTGCCTTGGCCTGGATGATGTGGTCTCTGCTCACTCATTTTCTCTTTCCATCTTCCACCCTGGCAAATGACCCAAATTTCCATTTTCTCCACGAATCCTTCATCCTGAAATTCACTGAGGAAGTCATGACTCAGCCACTGAAGAGCTGCCCAGGCTGGACTTTGAAGTCTGATTGTTCCCTGGGATGAAACACAGCAGAGCACAATCCATCTTTGGGTTTGATCTTATTTAGGAAGATCCAGCTCTGAATCTCTGCCTTGTCCACCACAAAAAATGGGGCAAAGCACTTTTTTCTGTGTGTGGCAGGATTTAGGTTACCTCCAGCCTGCTGCCACTGCTTTTTCCTTCCAAATTCCAGCCTCATTTATATATTCTGGAGCTCTTTTATTTGTTAAGATCTCCTTTATGCCCTGAGAGAGCCCTGCTCTTCCCCCTCTCCGAGGTTTCTGCCTCCAAAGCTTCCCTGCCATCCTCCCCTGGATGGATAATGGATGGAGGGATGGATGGATGGATGGATGGATGGAGGGATGGATGGATGGATGGAGGGATGGATGGATGGATGGATGGATGGATGGATGGATGGAGGGGTGGAGGGATGGAGGGATGGATGGAGGGATGGAGGGAGGGATGGAGGGATGGATGGAGGGAGGGATGGAGGGAGGGATGGAGGGATGGAGGGATGGAGGGATGGAGGGATGGAGGGATGGAGGGAGGGATGGACGGATGAAATAAAGGGGAATAACCTCAGACAAATCAAACAGAAGCATTTCCCAAGGTTGATTTTTCTGTTGTCACTCCTTTGCACAGCTCTGTTTCTTACCTGGCTGCAGTGGCTGTGGGATGGATGGATGGAGGAATGTTAAACATCTCACACACCATGCCAGGAATAAAAAACCCCTTTGGATGTGATGCCCTGCAGGCCAGAGGAGCTGTGCCAGTGCAGGCAGGGTCCTGTCCCCACCTGCACTGCCCAAAGCCACCTGTGCAGCCCAGCCTTGCCCAGGATGGAGCTGGGCATGCTGTGAGTTTATAGTGGCAATAAAGAGCAAAATGCTTTTGGAAACAAACTGTTCCTTGCAGGGGGGAGGCAGCTCAGCCTTGGGTGCCTCAAGGTCACCTGGATTTCCCTGCTTGGGTTTCTTTTTGTGGGATGAATTTCCCACAAAAAGTGAAACTTTTGTGTTTTCTGCCCTTGGCTCACCTCATCCAGAAAAAGGAATCCCAGAGATGTCCACAGTGTCAGCAGAGGGTGTTTTACATCCCCTCTGCTGGGGTGGAGGACATGGAGTGGCCTCTCCTCAGGGCCCACAGCCAGAATTTCCAGCACAGAGAACCAGCATGGATGAGGAGCTTGAGAACTGCAAAAAGCATGGAATATTTTAAAGTAAAGTATGGAATATATTGAAATAGATATTCATTATCTGAGTCTGCAAAAGCAACTGGGAATTTGAACACAAGAAAGGGGGGAAAGAAGTTCTAGGGGATAGAGTGGAATAAACATTTCTGTTTCACACTGAATTGGAACCCAGCCCAGGTGATTTGGCATCCTTAGGGGGGTGAGGGCCTGGCACAGGCTGCCCAAAAAAGCTGCCCCTGGATCCCTGGAAGTGTCCAGAGCCAGGCTGGGCAGGGCTTGGAGCAAGCTGGGATAGTGGAAGATGTTTGGAATGAGATGATCTTCCAACTCAGTGCAGGATTTTCTCCTCATCCCAAACCTGATCTCCTGCCATGTGACAGCATTGGATCTTCCATCAGATCTGAAACAGGAGAAGCTTTTCCCCAGCACTCAGACATTGGGATGCTGTCACAGGGAGTGATGGGAGTCAACAGGTTTGGGAGAAGGGGTGATGAAGCTTCTCCATGAGGAAGTGCTGCTGTCCCAAGCAGCCCCCAGACCCAGGAGATGGGGCTGGGGGGTCCCACCAAGTACAGGAATGACAAAGTTAATCCCAGGTAAGGCAGAGCCTAAAGCAGCACAGGTAAATGTAAATGACCTGGTTACCTGAGCTCTGAGCCAGACTCATTTTGCTGCAGGCTGTGGTTGTTCTCTGCTTTCCAGGAAGAAGCTCCTGGGGCCATTCCCCATAACTGAGTGCTCCTTCTCCTCTGTTGGCACCAACACAACAATTGCAGCCTGTGCACGGAGGTCCCCTGAGGTAAAAGGCATCCTCGGGTAAAAGCTGGGCCAGGAAAGTGTTTTCCATGACTCAAGGACACATTTGCAGATATAATGTCACAGGAACTGCCCAGAACTGCCCTCACAGCTGCTCACTGGTTTTTCTGGCTCTTACTGCCCATGGACTGAGCCTGGGATGGAATCACAGAACCAAAGGGACCCACAAAGTGCAGCTCCTGGCCCTGCAGAGCCCCAAAAATCCCACCCTGAGCATCCCTGGAGTGGTGTCCAAGCTCTCCTGGGGCTCTGGCAGCCTCGGGGCCGTGCCCAGCACCCTCTGGGGGAAGAACCTTTCCCAAAAAATCCAACCCAAACCTGCCCTGGCACAGTTTGATTTATCTCGAGGAACACTGAAACACGCGGCAGGGATTCTGCAAGGCTGAGTACGCAGTACCAGGGGGTGTAACTACACCGATTGTAAAGCACAAGGAGCAGCAAACCTGGTCCTTCCCGCACTCCAGGAATTCAGGGCTGGCCCACAGGAGGGTGCTGCTCCCCGGCACACGGCCCGGCATTGTCCCCACACGCGGATCGTGGGGATGGATGGCACAAACCCCGCCCGGGCTGCAGCGGGGGCAGAGCAGGGGGAGAGCCCAGCAGACAGTGCCCGATGGATGTGGGAATGACCTGGGTGCACACGGGGGTGAGAGAACAGGGCACGGATGGGAGAGAGAACAGGGCATAGATGTGAGAGAACAGGGCACAGATGTGACAAAAGAGGGCACAGCTGAGGGAGAACAAGGAACAGATTTGTGAGAGAGAACAGGGCACAGATGTGAGAGAGAACAGGGCACAGATGGGAGAGAGAACAGGGCACAGATGTGAGAGAACAGGGCACAGATGGGAGAGAGAGAACAGGGCACAGATGGGAGAGAGAACAGGGCACAGATGTGTGTGAGATAACAGGGCACAGATGTGAGAGAGAGAACAGGGCACAGATGTGAGAGAACAGGGCACAGATGTGAGAGAGAGAGAACAGGGCACACAGAGGGGATGGAGTCTCCTCCCTGGGGATATTCCAGAGCTGTGCCCTGGGATGGCCCTGCTGGAGCAGGGAGGTGGCACCAGTGACCCCCTGAGGTCCCTTCCCACCTCACCCATCCTGTGAGTGAACATGTATGTGACAACAAAAACAAAACAAAACCAAAAAATCCATAAATCTCATCTTTTAATTGTGCTGAAGGAATCCCGATCATTTTACCAGATTTGACAGAAAATTCTCACACTGACAAAATCTCCAGTGACAAAAAGGCACGTGAACAGGTAAAAATAACAATGGACACAGCTCAGACAGGACAGGGCAAGGAGAGCCACCAACAGACACAGGACTGATGGCAGGACATCAGACAACCTCAGACAAAATCGAATTTACCCTCCAAACATTCCTTGGTGAGCCCAGCACTGAGGGAGGGGCTGGTGGCAGCACAGGGACAGCCCCTGCCAGAACAAAATGACACAGCTCCCCCACCCAGCTGTGGGGTTTTACACCTTGTTTTGACTGCACAGAAAAGGCACAGCAAAAAAAAATCATCTTTTCTACACACTCCACATATTCCTCATATTGGACTCCAGGAACACATCAATTATTTTGTAAACAGATCTGCTGGCCAAGGGGATCTGGCCCAGTCCTGAGGTCCTGTTTGGTTCAGCTCATTCTCCCACAGACTCCAGGCACATTTTGCCATTTTGTTGGTTCTGCAGAAGATTCTTCACAACCATCTAAAATTATTCTGAATTTTCAATTATTTAAAAAAAAATCGTACCCCAGAACATACCAGGAACACACCAGAGATGGTCAGGAACACAAAACTAAAGACTCAAAACATCAGGTGCTTGCCATAAAAAATGAAGTTTTACCTCCCTTTAACCACATTTCAAATACACATAAAATTGACTTCTTAAAGTAAAAAATTAGATATAAAAAATTGGACCCAAGTTCAATAAAATGTTTCCTATCTATGTGGAATCTTTAGATCATTTGGGAGATGGACTAAGTGCTGTCAGAGCTGGGATTCAAATAATTAAGCAGTGATTTTACCTCAATGGGAATTTGGTTCTCCATCCAATGCTGAATTATTTGATGAATTTGCACATCAAAGAACACCATTATGCCTTAGCTTACAGAATCTCTAGAAAATAAAACAGACAGGTACTAATTATGCTATGAACTAAATCTATATAATAAATATTTGCCATTTTACCTAACCAGAGACCTTGCATTTAGCAAGGTGTCAAAAAGAAAAAGCAAGGCTCACAATTATTTCCATTTCAGACAGAATCTGACTTAAATTACAAAGACCAGGTTGATTTTCACACAAGCAGCCAATCCTCCAAAGGCTTATAAAGATGATGAGCCAGTGTAATTAATTGTTGGGATTTAACGAGGTCATTCCCAGTGCAAAGCCTGGATTGCTCCTGTCTGTGCCAGCAGGGAAGTGCAAACCCTTCTGGTGTGGAAAATGCACCAATATTGGAGTGACAGCGACACTGGAGTCCCACAACATCACCCCAAATTCAGCAGAGCAATCTCAGCCACACAAACACCAAGCCCAGCATGGCAGGAGCAGCACAGGAATGAACATTTCCATCACAGCTTCATCAGCTCAGCCAAGTCCATGAAAACAAAGTCATTAAAGTACCTCAAGTACTTAATCCAAAGCTGGTGGAAAAAAACCCAACCCACAACAGAAGATAATGCCCTGAAAACAGATTTTTGCCTCTTTGGCTGGACCTAGGACTGAGCCCAGGCAGAGCTCCCCAAGCTCAGCCCAAGGCTCTGGGCATGGCTTAAACCCAGGATGTTTTCCAGCCAGGAATTCTCCCCTTCAGCCCCACCAGCAGTGGGGTTTGACCTCTTGCAGAAACAAGCAGAGACAAAAGGGAGATTTCTCCCAGGGAGGGAGAACCTTCCATGGCTGCAGCTCTGCTGGCCTGGCTGGGACAGCCAGGTGTGGACTGAGATCAAAATCAGATTAAAATCAGACTAAAATCAGATTCAAATCAAAACTAAAGAAGCATGACCCCAGAAATGCCTGATTTCCACACAGGCAGCTCAGCACTGGTGCCACACTCACTGTGGACAAAGGCACGACCCCAAATCACAGGAATCCCATAACAAAGGCACCTCCTCTGTGGTTCCTGGGCAGCACAAACAGCTCCACAAACCCTCTGCCAGCCCCAAAACCAGGCTGAGCCCCCAGCAGAGCCCCCAGCCATGGTTGTCCCAGAGGACTGGGGGTTTGGGGGTGGTTTTACACTCACTGCACTGTTCAGCAGCTTTGGCTTTATCAAAAGATCATGAAAACAGGTCTGTGGAACACCAACACACACAGCTCCTTGTGTTTACAGTCAATACCCAGTGCCTTGCAGCAAAACACAGAAGGAAACAGCAGGAAGGTCCTGCAGGGAGGTGCAAACCCTTCTGGTGAGGAGAAATGCACCAAAATTGGAGTGAAATCGATACTGGAGTCCCACAACATCACCCCAAACTTAGCAGAGCAATCTNCTGAGCCACACAAACACCAAGCCCAGCATGGCAGGAGCAGCACAGGAATGAACATTTCCATCACAGCTTCATCAGCTCAGCCAAGTCCATGAAAACAAAGTCATTAAAGTACCTCGAGTATTTCATCCAAAGCTGGTGGAAAAAAACCCAACCCACAACAGAAGATAATGCCCTGAAAACAGATTTTTGCCTCTTTGGCTGGACCTAGGACTGAGCCCAGGCAGAGCTCCCCAAGCTCAGCCCAAGGCTCTGGGCATGGCTTAAACCCAGGATGTTTTCCAGCCTGCAATTCTCCCCTTCAGCCCCACCAGCAGTGGGGTTTGACCTCTTGCAGAAACAAGCAGAGACAAAAGGGAGATTTCTCCCAGGGAGGGAGAACCTTCCATGGCTGCAGCTCTGCTGGCCTGGCTGGGACAGCCAGGTGTGGGCTGAGATCAAAATCAGATTAAAATCAGACTAAAATCAGATTCAAATCAAAACTAAAGAAGCATGACCCCAGAAATGCCTGATTTCCACACAGGCAGCTCAGCACTGGTGCCACACTCACTGTGGACAAAGGCACGACCCCAAATCACAGGAATCCCATAACAAAGGCACCTCCTCTGTGGTTCCTGGGCAGCACAAACAGCTCCACAAACCCTCTGCCAGCCCCAAAACCAGGCTGAGCCCCCAGCAGAGCCCCCAGCCATGGTTGTCCCAGAGGACTGGGGGTTTGGGGGTGGTTTTACACTCACTGCACTGTTCAGCAGCTTTGGCTTTATCAAAAGATCATGAAAACAGGTCTGTGGAACACCAACACACACAGCTCCTTGTGTTTACAGTCAATATTCAGTGCCTTGCAGCAAAACAGAAGGAAGCAGCAGGAAGGTCCTGCAGGGAGGTGCAAACCCTTCTGGTGAGGAGAAATGCACCAAAATTGGAGTGAAATCGATACTGGAGTCCCACAACATCACCCCAAATTCAGCAGAGCAATCTCAGCCACACAAACACAAACCCCCAGCTGAAAGGAGCTGAAAGGAAATGAGCATCACCAAATCTCAGCCTGGCAGTGCCAGTGCAAACCCAGAACAAACACCCCGTGCCCTCTGCAGGGTCTGTCCCTGCTTTGGGAAGTGGTTTTGGTGTCAGAACACTCAGAGAAGTGGAATATTTCTCGGTGTAGGAGGAGCTGAGAGCGCTGAGCCACAGGAGGGACAATCACAGCCGGGCTCTGAGCAGCAGAGAGCTACAGACACTTCCAGACTGAGCGTTCATTTCCATAATGCTCTGTTGTTGTCATTAACGAACGTGCTAATGAGCTTTAATTCTTCATTTAGACCGATAATTGCTGATGAGGGATCTGGGAATGGAGCTGAACTGATTTACAGCAGCTCCCAGGCTGGCCTGGGCTTCTGAGGGTTGCACCTGGGAGGAACATCCCTGCTCCAGGCTGATGGATAACCCAAAGCCAATCCCTCTGAGGGTCCCTCTTCCCACAGTTTACAAATTCAGGGCATGAGGGAAGCAGTGAGTATGGAATATTTTCCTTTAAAAAACCTGGCACATGCCCACCACTGTTCATTTAAAGCAGCAGAAAGGCAGGAGAGCCCTTCCCAGGACAGGAGAGGAATCTCACAAAAGCATCAATGGAGATATTCAGCTGCTGCATCCATCACACAGCAGCAATTATATACAAATATATTGAATTCCTTGATTCAAAAAATGCTTTAGAGGAAAAGAGTTTCCAATCAGTGATCCCCAATTCCTAAAGATAAAATTAAGAGGAAAAATTAAAGATTTAAGACAAATGCAAGCAAATTGTGCAGCTTGCCAGGCTCAAATCAGATTCATGCCACTGCTAAAAAAAACTATTCCAGGCCTAAAAGGAAAAGGGCTGAAACCCACTGTTGTAAGAAATTCCAGCCATAATAAGCTTAAATCTCCAGTGAATTCCCAAGAACTCCCTATTGCCCTGAAGTCTCTGGCAAAATGCATTTATTTCAGTTCCCTTTCAGCCAGGCCAGTGTGCATTCATAGATACTTATCAATGCCCTGACCCCTGGATGTTATTTTAAATAAGAACATTAAAAGTATTTCATTTGGTTTCCTGGCTGCTTCTGCTGCTGCATTTTAACAGTTTTGCTGGAAATGGAATTTGGAGGCTGCACAAACAGCACTGATGTCAAATGCAACGTGCTCCAGGTGATCTTCAGCACATCTTTCAGATGTAATCTAAATTAATTACATGAAAAATCATTTTATGGCTGTTTTATTGTGCTTTGATGTAAATAAATGCCCAAGAGCCACAAACACACATCCCACTGGTTGTGGGAAGTGGGTCCTTTTTGGAGTTGGCATTGCTTTTCCTCCCTTCCTGGCACAGGTTGGAATGGATCTGCAAAACCACCTTTTAATAAATAATTTGGAATTTTTAATAAATGGTTTGGAATTCGGCTACAAAAACCTGTGCATGGTCACAGGTGAAATCAAATCTCCACCTGGGCAGCACGGAAAGAACACGGGAGAGAGGAAAAAATCACCTGGAGCAGTTTTAATTTGATTTTTGTGGCTGAGCTGCCCTGAAGTCTCCTGGCCAGCAGCTCCTTCCTCCCCTCCCTGTGTCCTGCCCACACCTCAGGGCAAAGGGATGACAACGAGCAGCTGCAGGGAGGCAGGAACATTTGCAATGACAAATTAAAACATTTGAAATGACAAATAAAACATTTGTAAACAACCCGGTGCCCCCCTTTGCCACCAACACTTTCAGCGCTCCTCCTGCTCTGCCCTCTGGCAAAACTCGAGTTAAAAAAATCTGCATTTCAAAACTGCATCGAGGCTTTTGTTCGAAGTTCCTGAGATTCCTTCTGGTCATGTGAACCAACTGGGACTGCCCCAGGCCATGGCACTGCCATCCCTGTGGGGACAAACCTTCCCACCCCAAAAACAAACAAAAAACCCAACAAAAATTTAAATTCAAAATATCTATTTAGTAAACGTTTCACAATTCCTATTGGATTTTAGGCCTTTCTTGGCTTCTGACTCGTTATTTTTGAATTGTTTAGGATGAGAATATTGTCTGCACACAGCACCTTTCCCTTTTAAAAGCTGTGAAGCACCTGAAATTCAGACTGTAAACTCCTCTGGGAGGAAAGCACCGTCTTCCAGGGATGTGTGCTGTGTATAGGTGGAATTCAGGAAAAGCTGTTTTTATCCCAATTCTGCCTTTCACAACTGTATCCTACTGCTGTGAGGAAAGAGAACCTCCTCCTACCCTTTAGCATGAAGGACAGGCACTCCTCACTTCCACAGAACTTAAAATCAAAGTAAAAAGCTCTATTTACACTGACCTGGTTAAAAAAAAAATCAGGGAAGAATTTTCCTGGCTCCTTTTCCAATGGTCTGTGCACTCCCATAAAGTCCAGGAAAGAGCAAAGGGTTTATAGGCAATAAATCCTGCATTCCTGCATAAAGTCACTGTGACATGGACATGTGACATTTGGGCAGATGTTGGATAATGTGTTTGTCCCTTTTCACTTTGGTGCCTGTGATTTTCTCTGCCTGGCATAAAAAAAAAAACCTGCCTAGAAGGGACTTTTTTTGGTTATAATTAAAGAATTATAAACTAGATATTTTCCATATCTGAAGTTCACGATTCTAAAGAGCTCCTAAATATTAGGAAAACAGTTGGCTGACCATAAGAATGAATCAGAGTCATGTATGAAAAAAAAATTAATCATTAAAATCAAGCTGGAGAGGCAGCATTTCCATGGGCACAGGCAGGTAAAGCCCTGAGCAGAAATGAGATAACCTTGCCCTCGTGGCCTGGCTGAACCAGGAGGCAGTGCCAAAACCTCTGCAGGTGAGAGGTGCTTGGTTAGAAGATATCCATGAGGAGATTTTCCCTGCATGTTTAGATTTGATTTCTCTATCTGAGATTGAGGGCAAATCCAACACTGCCCAGTGAGGCCAGAGCAAGCAGTGGCTGGCAGCCAGACCTTGGCAAACACGAGGGTGTGGTGATGGAAAGCAATGCCAGAATGAGGGATGAGAAATGAGCTGCCTCATCCTTCAGGAGAACAGGATGTCCAGACTACCCCAAAATCCACAAGGACAGGGTTGCAAAAAGGGCTTGATCATAATTTAAGAGAGGAACTGAGGCACAGAAAGCTCCAGAGAGGAGACATGAGATGAACAACCCCACGCCAACTCGAGATTCGCAGGTTGGCCACGATCAGGTGAAGAACTTCCTTCATTCAGTGCCTCCTGTGGAACCACCACAGCTGGCAGGGAAATCCAGACAGACTGGATGGTGTCAACCCCTGCTCTGAGCACACACACATCCATCACAGACACACTGACGCTTTGCCCAGGCTTTGTTCCCATCTCCATCTCCCATTTTTCCCCGAGCTAGTTCTTCAGAGCGCCGTGCCCCCGCGTGCCCAGGGCGAAGTCCACGGCCTGGTGCACGCTGTGGAAGAGCAGCTGCTCCTCCCCCTCCTTGAAGAGCTCCCCTCGGAGCAGGGAGCTCCTGACAGAAGGGTTGCACTGTGCCAGCAGCACGCAGATCCCGATGTCCCCGTAGTCCTTGCGGACCTCCTTGAGCGCGCGGATCCCGGCCGTGTCCAGGAACTGCACGGCGCAGCAGTCGATCACTATGGAGTGAAACCCCGCAGCCTCCGAGCCCAAATCCATGGGGATGCTGCTCTGGTTGTCCCCACACCCCTCCTCCTTCTCCCTGAGCATCCTCTTCTCCGCCTTCCTCTTGGCCGCCTTCACCCGCACGGGGTCGACGCCGCTCTGTTTGTAGAGGGCGGATTTGAAGCGCTCCTTGTTGATGTAGTAAAGGGGGGCCTCGAAGCGGAACACCACCACGCCAGGCTTGGTCTGCAGGTTCTTGTAGGCTGAGAGGGACTCGTAGGTCTCTGACTCGGCCACCCAGCCCAGCAGCGGCGCCCGGGGCCGCTGGGTGCGGAAGATGACGCAGAGCATGGAGAAGCAGACGCCCACCAGCAGCCCGATCTCGGTGCTGACGAGCGCCGTGGCCGCCATGGTGACCCCCCAGATGACCGTGTCCACCCTGCTCAGGCGCCACATCTTGGGCAGGTCCCGGAACTTGCACAGCGCCCCGCGCAGGTTGACGATGGTGATGACGGCCAGGACGCATTTCTGCAGGGAGTAGAAGAGAGGGGCGATCACCAGCAGCACCAGCAGGATCACCAGGCTGGTCACCAGGCCCGACACCTGCGTCCTGCAGCCCGTGGACTCCTTGACCAGGGTCTTGGCGAGGGCGGCGCTGGTGGTGAAGCAGTGGAAGAAGGAGGGGATGATGTTGCAGAAGCCGATGGCGTACATCTCCTGGTTGGCCCTGACCGAGTAGCCGTGCTTCTTGGCGAACATCTCCGACAGGGACACGGTGATGGCAAAGCCGATGATGGCGATGGGGATGGCATCCAAGGCCACGTTGGGCACCAGGCTCCAGTCTGGAGGGCGGGGAGGCAGAAAGCCAGTGGGGATGTGGCCGGAGATGCTGGAGCCGTAGTTCTCTCTCAGCTTGCCGAAGTGAGACGCCAGGGTGGCCGCCACAACCACGAAGAGCTCCACTGGAACCGGGGCCTTGAGCTTGGATTTGAAGCGCTCGTTGAGCTCTTTGGCCGGGACGAGCACCAGGAGGCACAGGGAGCTGGTGATCAGGTCGCAGATGTTGGTCCTGTGGATGTTCCTGAAGATGTTGATCCAGGTGGTGATGAAGGAGCCCACGCCCCCGCTGCGAGGAATGTCCAGGCCCAGCAGGTATTTGACTTGGGAGGTCAGCACAGTGAAGGAGGCCCCCGTGACAAACCCACTCAGCAGAGAATCCGAGAGGTACACGGAGACAAAGCCCACTTGGAAGAAACCCATGGCCACCTGGAAGGAACCAACCACACACAACAGGTCAGGACACAGATCCCCCAGGTTTTGTCAGCTGGGATAAAAAAACCCCAATATTGTGCAAGGCCCTGAAGGATGAGGCATGGTCTGAGCAGGGAGAAAGTCTCCACTATTCAAACCAGGTGGGAAAATTTTTCCTGGTGGGGAAAAAAAGAAAAAAANTCTCCACTATTCAAACCAGGCTTTTTGGGGTCTTCATCCCCTGAACAAATGTTTATTACCCTGGTGGGGAAAAAAGGAAAAAAAAAAGAAAACCTAGGAAAAAAACCCAAACCCCACATCTGAAATACTGTCTGCTTTTGCCATTTCTCTTTCAGCTCCTCACAACTCTGTGAACGTTTCAAGGATCTAAAAACTCTTCTGGTGGCTTTTTTCTGCCTTACACTGGAGTTCAGAGCCTGCAATAAAGGCACAGCTTGTGGGGTGACAACTGTCCTTTGCACTGCAGAAAGTTTGGTGCCTCTGACTCAGAGAGTCCGTGAGCTGCAAACTCCTCTGCTGGAGATCATATAAATAGAGATAACAGGGAACTCCATAAAAATTACTGAGAGAAGGCAGGTTTGTGACCTGGACCAGCTGAAATCAGCTCACAGCTCTCAAAAAGGCTCCCTTACAGCCTTGATAATTAATTCAAGGTTGTTCTAAGTGTAAAACATTAGTCATATTTACCATACCTAGTTAGGCTGTACTAACTGGTGTGAGAAGATTTGCTTTTTATGATTTGATTTCTGATACAGAGATACAAAGCGCTTCCTAGCCCTCAGTATGAGGCTCTGAACCACAACCCCTAGGCAGCAGAGAATCTGGAAAACATCATGAAAGTTAAACAGAAGGCATCAGCCTCACCTGGTAGACTCCAGAGAGGAAGGTCATGGTGGCAGCCACGGCCATGGCGTAGCAGCTTTTGTCACAGAGCGGCTCCGTCCCGTTCCCGGTGCTGTTCCCGTCCCCTCCCGGGGCTGGCAGGGCACTGAGCACAGCTGGCTCCAGGTCAAAGCCAGCTCTCTCCACCTCCCTGTCCACCACCTGTCCCACCATCAGGCAAACCACCCCGAAGATGCCCACGGAGATGTGGCGGGAGGTGCCAAAGACGCAGTAAATGAGGCAGGCGAAAAAGGAGGTGTAGAGGCCATAGATGGGCTCCAGCCCAGCCAGGAGGGAGTAGGCAATGGACTGTGGCACCAGCAGCACCCCCACGATCACACCAGACATCAGGTCCCCCAGGAGATACTCCCTGAGTTTGTATTTGGGAAGCCACTGCAGGATGGGGAAAAACCCCAACACGCAATCTTTGATCTTGGCTGGGGTGCAGCTGCAAGTTTTCTTTGCCTGCTTAACCAGCAGAGCCTTCATGTTCCTCTTCTTCTCTTGGGGCTCCAGGAACATCCTGTGGTGGAAACTGCACTTGGCATCATCTCCTTCTGGCCCTTCTGTCACTGCATGGATGTTGTTGGTCTCTGTCATTGCTGCCATCACTAAAAACACAAGGAAAGACCCTTAAACCAAAAATGAATGTACAACGTGAGATTGAACACAGCATTTATGTAAAGCAAGGGCTGGAACTCTCAGCTCAGCAGAGAGAAAGCGATTTCCAAGCAAACTGGGCATGAGCCTCCCCTCTGCATCCCTGTGAAGTGAGGAATGACCTTTCCCAGGAGGGAAGCTGATACCCTGTGGAATCTGCTGCTGGCAGTGCTGGGGAGTGGACAGGAATGCAGCAGCACTGCCTGTCTGAGAGGTTTCCTGAGAGAATCTCTGCCTGTTCCACCTTGCAAAGCCTGACAGGATTTATTGCAGTGCCACAGCCACCCCAGCTCAGCTGCTGAAAATTCCCTGCAAGTGGGAAACTTCCAGCAAACCTCTTAGTTGTTTTTTGTTGGTTTTGTTTTTAATGCAGTGATTTTGCCTGCCAAACTGTGAAGGTTTGTTAGCTGAGAAGTGGCTTTTTTACAGCCAGTGACACGCTGTGAAAAAAAAAGCACTTCACACTTGAAAAGCTGGTTTTACAAGGAAATTGCACCTGACCAAAATAATGCACACAAGTGGAAAACATATTAATGGGCACAATGACAGGTAGGTGGGAGACTTCTGCTGGAGCTGGTGCTCTAGTCCCAGCTGCCCACAGACAGTAAAACAGGATAATTACACCAAAAATTTAACACTGGGAACTGGGAAAGAGCAAAGTCTTGATGAGACAAACCCTAACGAAACCTGAGCATACCAAGTGACTGACACAGCTCTCCCACCTTCAGAAAACACCCAGAATTCTCCAGAAAACTCCTTAAGCCCCCAATAGCTGGTAGCCACCAGTGCAGTGAGTCCATTTCAGCCAGAAACTCACTGGTCTGAGGTGAGTCCCAGCGAGAGAACCCTGAGCAGTGTCACAGTTTCTGGCACTGCAGCCCCAGAGTGCCAATGGCAACGTGGATTTGATGTCTTCTCTGTGCAGTGCAAACATCAGCCAGACTACTGCCCATGGAACCTTCACTGCTGGATTGATTGCCCAATTAATTGCCCAACTGTCCTGAATTAATTGCACCAATTAATGAATGGCTACTGGAACTGGCAGTGCTAAGGATGCCACTGGAGTCTGACTCAGAATGGGTTCATTTAAATCCCCATCTCACAAGTAGCTACAGCTACAGTTGTTCTCACACAGCTCTGGAGTTATCCAGGTTGGAAAATCCCTCTGACATCACCCAGCCCAACCTCAGCCAGCAGTGCCCTCACTAACCCATGTCCCCAAAGGGCCAAATCTACAAATCTTTGAAATCCCTGCAAAATGGGGACTCCAGCACTGCCCTGCTGGTACAGAAACCTTTCCTAATTCAAACACTCACTGCTGCCATCCCTGCAGTGTGAGTTTCCCAGAGATATGGGAGGGACAGGTGACTCTGTGTGGTGCCTGCTGCCTTAGGACAGGAGGAACCCACAAGTGAAGAACCAACTACAGAACCTGATATTTAGCATGGCTCCTTCAGAGACTTCTAGAACCAATTAGAAAAGGAATTCCACCCAACTAATCCAGCTGTCCCACCTCACACTGATGTCCCTGTCCCTGTGGAGCTGCAGACATATCTACAGCCAACACACAGATGCTGACAGGAGATACCAGGGTTTTATTTCTGCTTTATCTCCTGCTCCATGCTGGGACTCCCAAAGGTGTTCCCATTCACCACAGACCCAGTTAACTTTGGAGGGTGAGCTCCTGCACCCTCCCAAACACCCAAACCCAGCCCCTCTTTACAGGCTGTCCCTGACAGGAAGGTTTCAAGCACAGACCCCAAACCAGGGACAGCCTGATGGCACCAGCAGGGATGGATTTTCTGTGTGACAGGAGCTGAAGATGATGGAGTGATCACACCTGGAGGAGACCCCCAGCCCTCCCCTGCAGGTTTCCAACCTCACCCACCTGTACAGGACTGCAAAGTGTGCTCAGGATGATTTACAGCCCTCACAACCCCCCTAGATACACACTAGAGAATCAAGGCAGTATTACAAAAGCCTGTGTCAGCTCTACTTTGCAAAAACACATTTTGGAGCTGTATTTGCTCAAGTTTTATTTGTTTTACCAGCACAGAGTTACAAATCAAAAGGCTTCTCACCCACCCAAAACTCAGCAAATCAACACTGTAAAAGCTGAGGGGGGAAAAAAATCAACCCAAGCCACTTTTTTGGTGTAGCAATGAGTTTGTTTCCTGAGATTTTAATAAAGATTTCAGTAGTGAAAATCCTTCTGGTTCCTTCTGTCCCTCCTCCAGGACTTGCAGCTCACTCAAACCTGGGAATTTTCTCCAATGTGCCAAACCAAAGCCCAGACAGCTCAGTTTGGTGCTGCTGTAAAACATCTGCATGGGAAGGGGTGCCTGGCCTCCAGTCCTGTCCAGACAGCAGGGAAATGCTCTGAGTAAAAACCTTTTTGGCTCCAGAAGTCTGAGCACAGACTGGCTCTTTGTGCTGACTTGCATGACAGCTTTCTCTGCGTGGCATGAAAAGGACCTTTCAGCACACAGTCCCTGCCCCTTGCCATGTCAGGACAGTAGGAAATGACACCATTTCCAACACTCATTTCACCCTTCCCTGCCTCAAAGTGCTGCCCTGTATTAATTTGGGAACCGTTAGCCCAGGCTTGTCTAATAAAACTGGATTTTGTTCTTAAACATAAAAAATCCCAACCCTGAGAAAACTCCTTTGGTTCATGGTTTGGACACTGAAGGACANGTCAGAGGTGAGATTTCAGAGTAGAAACAAAAATCAAAAGTATTCTTTCTGCAACACTCATCTCAGTTTTCCTTTTTGTTTTTTTTCTACATTTAAATGATCACTGTGTGTGATCACCTCCCACCCTCATGTACCCCTTGCTAGAAAGGGGAATTTACATGCACTAAAAGCTGATGCATAAATCCATAATCTAAAAAGACATAATCTGAAAAGACATGAACAGTTTCTGGAGAATTGTAAAGGAGAAGCAGGTAAATCAGAAATCCAAATTCCACACAAACTGAACCAGAGCTGGGCCCTTAGAAAATGCTCCCCCCCCCACTAAGAATATAACAGGAAAGAATATCCTTTTCTTTGACAACTAAATCTTTGACCTTTATCTTGTTGGACAACAGCCTTTTTCAAATAATATCTTTACTGTTGTGGAGCAACAAGNGTTAGCCCAGGCTTGTCTAATAAAACTGGATTTTGTTCTTAAACATAAAAAATCCCAACCCTGAGAAAACTCCTTTGGTTCATGGTTTGGACACTGAAGGACATTCTGTACATTTAGCTTGAAAAAAGGAGCTGCTGTGGGTTTTTTCCTGAAAGCTGCTATTTACACTCAGCCTGGAATTCACTTTTATCACTCCTTCTGGCCTTTCAGGGGGTGTCTCATTGCCACAAACTTGACTTAAGATAAAAAAAACAAGACAGAACTGAGGAAATTTCCAGTATCTGTTATCAACTGACTGCCATAAAATAAAGATACAGGGAGGTCCTGCAGTCTCTAAAAGTCACCAGACCTCCAGACTATTTCTGGAGCCCATCTGGGCCCTTTTCCTGATCCCATGATGGGGCAGCATCTGCCTGGCTTCTGTTTTTGGGGGAGCACTACCTGCAGCTGGCTTGGACTTGACTCATCTGTGGCAGATCAGAGTCACCTTGAGCAAGAGGAAAATGGATTGTGAAGCTCACTCACCTGCTGAAATAACTCCTACAAGGGGAAACTTCAGATGTGAGCATTTCAGAGTAAAAACGAAATCAAAAGTATTCTTTCTACAACACTCATCTCAGTTTTCATTTTCTTTTTTTTCTACATTTAAATGATCACTGTGTGTGATCACCTCCCACCCTCATGTACCCCTTGCTAGAAAGGGGAATTTACATGCACTAAAAGCTGATGCATAAATCCATAATCTAAAAAGACATAATCTGAAAAGACATGAACAGTTTCTGGAGAATTGTAAAGGAGAAGCAGGTAAATCAGAAATCCAAATTCCACACAAACTGAACCAGAGCTGGGCCCTTAGAAAATGCTCCCCCCCCCACTAAGAATATAACAGGAAAGAATATCCTTTTCTTTGACAACTAAATCTTTGACCTTTATCTTGTTGGACAACAGCCTTTTTCAAATAATATCTTTACTGTTGTGGAGCAACAAGGAAATTCAATATTACCATGATAACACCAGATAAGCACCAGAACAACACTGCCTGCACCTGGGAATTTGACAAAATCCTTCATATCCTCCAGCAAAACAGCCAAGCCACAAACATTTACTTCCACAAAGGACTGAAAAATAAGATGAATAATGAAAACCACGTTTAAGGAACACGTGTGGAAAGAGAGCTGCCTCCCTTTTGGCACAGTAACCAGCAGCCATCCCCTCCCTGCGGGAAAACCTGCAAAGCCAGACAATAAAACCTCGCTTTTGGGAAACGTGGGATCTGCTCCTACTCCAAATATGCCATGGCCTCACTTCTCCCGAGCAGCAGCAGCAGCATTTTTGGGGGATGATCCCGTGGAATCGGCTCCCAGCTGGCAGCCAGATATTCCAGGGATGTTGTGTCACCTCCCAAGGGCAGCGGAGCGTGGTGCCTGCCCTGCCCTGCCCTGCCCTGCCCTGGCTGGAGCAGATCCCTCCGGCAGCTCCCATCCCACCCGCATTTCTGATGGAGACTTGGCCAAGAGGCCCTTTCGGTAAATTATTCCTCTGTCAGGGCCCTTTTCCCACTCTTTAGGGGTGGAACAGCGCTGGACAGTGAGGATGGGCTGAGGATGAGCTGCCCAAGGGAATTCCAGCTCAGCCCAGAACATCCCACCACGGATCCGCAGGGCTGGGAGCGATCCCATCCCAATGGAAACCCACCGGGAACGCGCTGCATAATGCAACTGCCTTGGCTGTTGTGTTTTAATGAATAAAAACCAATAAAATTCATAAAACCCTGCAGGAAGAGCCCCGCACCTCCCGAAACGGCGGGGTTTTACTGAGCGCTTTGGAAAACAAACCAGCATTGACTGTCCCGGCAGGGCGAGAGGGAAGCGAGAGTAATAACTGAGCTTTTAACGCTCACTCTCCCCCTCGGGGTCCCGCTGCCTTCCTACCCAGCTTCCTCAGGGCTTCCGTGGGCATTTCCCTCTTCCCCCCGGCTCGTTCCGGGGTGCAGCGAAGCCCAGGAGGGGCCGTCCCACCCCTGCCCGGCCCCTTCCCCCGGCACTCACCGCCCGCCGCTCCCGGGGACCTGGGGCGGCTGGCACCGACGGACAGACGGACAGACAGAGGGACAGAGGGACGGACAGACTCACAGGCGGAGGGACAGACCCAGGGACCGCCCGCCCCGGGCAGCACCGCCCCGCTCCGGGCAGGGAGGGCCGGGCAGAGCCGCGCCCCTTCCACCCCCGGCCCCGGGCACTTCCGAGGGGATTCCGCCTCTGCTGGGATGCGGGAAAGGCTGATCCTGGTCCTTTAGTTGGCACTCAGGCCTGTTAAATCACAGAATCTCTGGGTTGGGAGAGATCTCCAAGCCAGCCCTAACACCTCAACTAAACCCTGGCATCAAGTGCCACATCCAGGCTTTTTTTAAACACATCCAGGGATGGTGATTCCACCACCTTCCCAGGCAGGCCATTCCAGTACTTTATCACCCTTNTGTTTTTGGGGGAGCACTACCTGCAGCTGGCTTGGACTTGACTCATCTGTGGCAGATCAGAGTCACCTTGAGCAAGAGGAAAATGGATTGTGAAGCTCACTCACCTGCTGAAATAACTCCTACAAGGGGAAACGTCAGAGGTGAGATTTCAGAGTAGAAACAAAAATCAAAAGTATTCTTTCTGCAACACTCATCTCAGTTTTCCTTTTTGTTTTTTTTCTACATTTAAATGATCACTGTGTGTGATCACCTCCCACCCTCATGTACCCCTTGCTAGAAAGGGGAATTTACATGCACTAAAAGCTGATGCATAAATCCATAATCTAAAAAGACATAATCTGAAAAGACATGAACAGTTTCTGGAGAATTGTAAAGGAGAAGCAGGTAAATCAGAAATCCAAATTCCACACAAACTGAACCAGAGCTGGGCCCTTAGAAAATGCTCCCCCCCCCACTAAGAATATAACAGGAAAGAATATCCTTTTCTTTGACAACTAAATCTTTGACCTTTATCTTGTTGGACAACAGCCTTTTTCAAATAATATCTTTACTGTTGTGGAGCAACAAGGAAATTCAATATTACCATGATAACACCAGATAAGCACCAGAACAACACTGCCTGCACCTGGGAATTTGACAAAATCCTTCATATCCTCCAGCAAAACAGCCAAGCCACAAACATTTACTTCCACAAAGGACTGAAAAATAAGATGAATAATGAAAACCACGTTTAAGGAACACGTGTGGAAAGAGAGCTGCCTCCCTTTTGGCACAGTAACCAGCAGCCATCCCCTCCCTGCGGGAAAACCTGCAAAGCCAGACAATAAAACCTCGCTTTTGGGAAACGTGGGATCTGCTCCTACTCCAAATATGCCATGGCCTCACTTCTCCCGAGCAGCAGCAGCAGCATTTTTGGGGGATGATCCCGTGGAATCGGCTCCCAGCTGGCAGCCAGATATTCCAGGGATGTTGTGTCACCTCCCAAGGGCAGCGGAGCGTGGTGCCTGCCCTGCCCTGCCCTGCCCTGGCTGGAGCAGATCCCTCCAGCAGCTCCCATCCCACCCGCATTTCTGATGGAGACTCTGCCAAAAGGCCCTTTCGGCAAATTACTCCTGTGTCAGGGCCCTTCTCCCACTCTTTAAGGGTGGAACAGCGCTGGGCAGCGAGGATGGGCTGAGGATGAGCTGCCCAAGGGAATTCCAGCTCAGCCCAGAACATCCCACCACGGATCCGCAGGGCTGGGAGCGATCCCATCCCAATGGAAACCCACCGGGAACGCGCTGCATAATGCAACTGCCTTGGCTGTTGTGTTTTAATGAATAAAAACCAATAAAATTCATAAAACCCTGCAGGAAGAGCCCCGCACCTCCCGAAACGGCGGGGTTTTACTGAGCGCTTTGGAAAACAAACCAACATTGACTGTCCCGGCAGGGCGAGAGGGAAGCGAGAGTAATAACTGAGCTTTTAACGCTCACTCTCCCCCTCGGGGTCCCGCTGCCTTCCTACCCAGCTTCCTCAGGGCTTCCGTGGGCATTTCCCTCTTCCCCCCGGCTCGTTCCGGGGTGCAGCGAAGCCCAGGAGGGTCCGTCCCACCCCTGCCCGGCCCCTTCCCCCGGCACTCACCGCCCGCCGCTCCCGGGGACCTGGGGCGGCTGGCACCGACGGACAGACGGACAGACA
This sequence comes from Alaudala cheleensis, assembly GCA_013398995.1. Classification (NCBI taxonomy): domain Eukaryota; kingdom Metazoa; phylum Chordata; class Aves; order Passeriformes; family Alaudidae; genus Alaudala; species Alaudala cheleensis. The sequence continues at coordinate 69,074 of VWYE01029196.1, forward strand.
GAGGGACAGACGGACGGACAGACTCACAGGCGGAGGGACAGACCCAGGGACCGCCCGCCCCGGGCAGCACCGCCCCGCTCCGGGCAGGGAGGGCCGGGCAGAGCCGCGCCCCTTCCACCCCCGGCCCCGGGCACTTCCGAGGGGATTCCGCCTCTGCTGGGATGCGGGAAAGGCTGATCCTGGTCCTTTAGTTGGCACTCAGGCCTGTTAAATCACAGAATCTCTGGGTTGGGAGAGATCTCCAAGCCAGCCCTAACACCTCAACTAAACCCTGGCCCCCAGTGCCACATCCAGGCTTGTATTAAACACATCCAGGGATGGTGAAACTCCACCGCCTCTCTGGGCAAACCATTCCAGTGCTTTATCACCCTTTCTGTAAAAAAACTTCCTAATATCCAACTTGTATTTTCCCATGGCACAGCTTAAGACTGTGTCCTCTCCTTCTGTCAGTGTCAGAAAGAAAGTACAGGGTTGATAATGTGAGGTGAAGTGAGATTAAACTCCGTGCAGGTGGGGAAGTGAGACA
>VWYE01029196.1:69778-135023 GCA_013398995.1 Alaudala cheleensis
CCTGGCACCCAGTGCCACATCCAGGCTTGCATTAAACACATCCAGGGATGGTGAAACTCCACCACCTCCCTGGGCAAACCATTCCAGTGCTTTATCACCCTTTCTGTTAAAAAGTTCCTAATGCCCAGCATGTATTTTCCCATGGCACAGCCTGAGACTGTGTCCTCTCCTTCTGTCAGTGTCAGAAAGAAAGTACAGGGTTGATAATGTGAGGTGAAGTGAGATTAAACTCCGTGCAGGTGGGGAAGTGAGACATTCTCCAGCCCCTTTTTGCTCAGGGGTAGCACCGGGATTCATTAAAAAGCTGGGAAGGTGAAGAATCCTTGGCAATGCGGGTGTTTAAAATCCCAGGTCTCTGTTAAATGCTCTGCTCTTATCTCTGGGCTGGAGGTTCAAGGTCGGAGGGGCTGTGCCCAGCCCTGTCTCCCTTCCCTTCCCTTCCTGGCAGCACAGACATGCAGATGTTCCATCTGAACTCAAACATTGCCCAATATTTGCACTCCAGGTGGAGACTTGAGCTGTCAAAAACCCCATCAATGCACGGTTGGAGCGAATGAAGCCAACTTCAAGCCTGCAGAAATCATCCTCTTGTCTTTCAGTGTTAAGCAAATGCTGTAAATCTTACTGGAGAAATACTGAATATTTCTATGGAAAACATTTCCTTTCTCCATGAGGGTTTATTAGATGTCATGGTAACCAGAACAGGCAATTGCAATGGAAATAGAAGAGCTCCCTCCCTCTCCCTGACTGTCCATTGTCAAAAAACCATCAGTGGCTGACTTCCCAATCCCTTTAGGGACTTCCACAGGAGTTTTAATTGAGTTTGAAGGATATGGTGACTCCAAGACAACCAGAACAAATCCTTGGGAGGAGTGACATCTATGACAAAAGCATTCAAAGCCTTTTGTTTAGGGGCTCTGTAGAATCCTAATAAGAAATCACAAACCCAAGCAATGGGTGTTCCAGCATTTTCATTCTTGTTCTAAGAAGCACAGGCTGTGGAAAAACTTGGATCATCCAATTCATCATGTCTTCATGGAAGAAACAGGGAAATAATATCTTCTGGGAGCATGATATTAAAAGAAAAAAATCCCAAGCATTATTATTTTTCTGGACCTAAACAAAATTTGGGATTTTTTTCTTCTTACTTTTAGACTGATTTTCTAAAAAAAAAAAGGAGTGGAAAAAATCCAAGCAATTATTTAAGATAATTAAATCATTTCCCTTCCAACTGCTTTCGTCTTCTTGAGGTATATTAAGCTTTATGGTTCATATATTTCTGTGCTGATGGAACCTTTGGCCTTGGAGAATTATGCCTCTGGGCTCCTGACGCTCCAGAATCTCCTGCCAAGGAGCTGGGGCTTGCTGACACACAAATACCAGCGTGTGCCATCTGCCCATCCCATCAGCCTGCCTGGCAGACCCTGCTGCTTCCCCAGATCACCACATCATCTCTGGAATATCCAATCTCCAGTTGGTCAGACTGCAAAATAATCCCGGGAATTGCTTTATTGCACTGAGCAGGTGTTCCTGGGCAGCCCTGGGAGCTCTCCCTCCTCACCTTTTGCCCAGCAGCTCCTGTCCAGTGCCCTGGTGCCACCTGCTCTGCTCTGCCTGTGGTGGTGTTATCAGCCCTCTGTCCACAAACCCCCAGGCAGAGGCGCTCCCTGGCTCTTCCCAGTCTTTCCCAGGCTCCCAGCTCGGTGTTATCACTCAGCAGATAAAGGCAGCCTGTGATTTCCCCTGGCTCTCAGCTGCTTTGTGCCTCCTGGCTCCCAGCCTTGTGTGAGGAGCCTCCTGCCTTCAGTCCTGTCCTCCTGGCACCTCCCTGCCCAGTGCCCTGGTCCTGCTGGCACAGCTCCGTGGGAGGATGGCTGGGTTATGCTGGAAGTGGTTAAAAATGAGTTGTTTCCTCTCCTTGCCCTTCCCTCCCTCTACACTGGCAGTGCACTGAGAGATTCAGGCCTGCATTTGCACATTGTTGAATTAGGTTTGGAGATGGAACTGCCTGGATCCCATCTGTGAGTTCTGTCAGAGCTGGGATAAACCTTCCTTCCTTCCACCCTGACCTGCTGGGCTTGGGAGGCCCTAATGAATGTCACACACACAGAGGTCAACGTGTGCCAGGTCTGACTGACTTAGAAAACCCATCCGACTAACAGAAAGAGGCCCATCCTTAAAATGCATTTAATTTAATTCAGTCACATCATTCAGTGCTTGGCAAAACTAAAAAAGAAGAGCTAAAACGAGCTGCTTTTAAAGGCTTCCATCAAGGATGAGACAAATGCCAAGTAAAAATGGAGTGGTTGGAGGGGAGAGGGCGTAATACAAAAGGGAAGATGCCATGAATCAGAGTTCTTAGGTAATCAAAATAATTAAGCCATAAAGATATCAAAAAAAGAAATAAGCTCTGTCCATATCTCAGGACAATTATACTGCTATCAAGAAAGAGTGTTCTTCACAGACATCTGTGCAGAACTGCTGCACTCTCAGCGTGTGTCAGGGTCCAATGTTGTCACCTAGAATCAGTAAGTAATTAGGTGATAACATTTTCAGTGTTGATGTGTGTTGGAAGGCTTAGTTAAGTAATTGCTGGACTCAGTGTGTTTTCTTACCCTGCTTTCATCCAGCCTTTCAGCTCTTTCCTTCCTCAAGGCTAAGGCATGGAACATTAAAACAAGTCACAAAATCCGAGGAGCCTCTTTGCAAACCAGCAGAGTATGGGGGAATTGAACTGCACCATCCACTTAGCATCTAACTCAGAAATTCCACCTTCTTAGATACTCATTTTCAGCCAGAAAGCTTAGTGAGCCTGCAGCAGGATCACAAATCCCACGTCTGAGTGAGGGTTGCTGCCTGCAGGGATTTGCAGCACTGCAGGAACTCTGCAGCAGCAGCAGCACTGACCTGCACTGGCTGCTCCCAGCTCCTTCAGCTGGCAGCCAGAGAGAAGCCCAGCTCAGGAAAGTGCTGAAGGACTGGCTCATTTCTTTTGCCTCATCTGAGTGGCTGAGAGCAGCTGCCCTTTGTGCCTTGCTGGCTTTGAGCAGGAGGGAACATCTGCAAAGTCACCTCGAGCTCCCAAAATTTGGCCGTGCACTTTCTGTTCTGCTGACAATTGATGGGTGCAGCAGAGCCAGGGCTGAGCACACAGCACAGCTGGGAGAGTCCACTTAAACCAGGAAGAGAGATCTAAATCTGAGATGGATTGCAGTGTTTATTTCTCATCCCTGAAATCAGGTACGTGTTGATTATCACAAATGATAGAACAGAGTTGTAGCCACAAGTGCTGTAAAAGCACAGAGAACTTCAGAATTGATTTCCTGGGAGTCTACCCACAAAAAAATGCTCTCAACAGCTAATTCCTGCTGATGGTATGAAATCCTCCAGCCTTGCTTATGTGTATCTAGAGCCATTTGGGTTATTCAGCCACGTAGTGACAACAGAGCCACCACAAACCATCACACTAAAGTACAATGAGACCCATGAGATGACACAGTCCACAGTTTGCAATGCAGCAGCAGTTGGAGATTTTATTATGTTCATGTTAATTCTTACAAAAGAAATTTTCATTACAGAATTGATTTGAATGCAAGGTAGGAGGGGAGACCAAAACAAGAGGCAGGTTCTCATTATTCGAGGTAATTTTGGATAATGTTGAAGTTTTTCTTTCCATCTCACTTCTTACATCTGTTTTTCACATCTCCATTTTGCCTGGGCCTGGCAGAACCAGAATTCTCAAACAAATTTTTCAAGCAGTATAAATGTTGTTCCTCGTCGCTGTCCTGCAGGAGGGATAAACAAGATGAAAAAGTTTCACTTACTGTAAAATAAAGTAATATTCTATAACATATTTGACAAGTTGCTTCCAAGTAGAGCATTGCCTTGTCTCAGGAAAAAATATTTCTTTTCCCTGACCTGTTTTGAGTGACTGTCTGGTAAAAAACACAGCACAGCCACTGACTGAGCTCACAAGACAAATAAATGGACATACACACTGATTTAAAAACATACCTCTAGAATGGCTTCAAAAGTTAAAAAGTGGTGAAGAAAGTAAGATTTTCTTTTGAATTTACCAATTAAGAAGAAAATAATTTTCAAATTGAACTTCAGTTGCAGCAATTAAAAGAATATTTTTTTAAAAAACCTTTTGTGTAACTTCCAAACAACATTTATTTTAAAAAGCTTGTAGAAAAGATGCCCTGCTGTGCTCAGCAGATATGTACTTGAGAGAAATACTCTTCACACATTTCATATCTCCTGCAGCATTTGGATTTGCCTAGGGAAACTTTTCAGGTACTGGTTTTGCTCCAGCTCCTGCCCAGTTGGTGGGAACCCCTCTGTGTTCTTTCCTTGGAACAGGCTCAGAGTTTTCCTGAGTGCTGAAGCAAACCCAGTGTTTTCCCTCAGGCTGAGGATAAATGATTTCCCTGGTGAGCTCCCAGAGATTTCTGCCCAGTGCAGATTTCAAGAGCTGTGCCCTGAGGCTGCATGCTCTGGCAAGGACAGAAGATACCTGCAACAAAATGCTGATCACATTGTTAGGGGGGAGATTTTCTCTGCAAGCCCCAAGCCAGAGTCCTGAGGAACAAATGGTATTTTTGAACTCTCATATTCTGGAGAGGTATCAGTAGGTGAAGCCTCACTGTAAAGAAATGGTGTCAAATTGTTAGAGCCTTGTAAAACACAAATCAGCCCTTGTTAACAGCGGAACAAGAAATGGGAATAGATCTGACTCCCTTCTTTTAAGGTGGAGGACAGCCTTAGGCCTTAGACCCTTGAGACTCTGCTTAGGTCTCCTTGAAACGAAACCAGGAAAGTGCAGCACATACAGTCCTTAAATGAACAACTGGAGAAATTTCCAGGGAACATTTTGTAAGTAAAGAAAAGGATTTACCTGCTCCACCCCACTTAAGTTGGGGAGTTTATCTAAAAAAAAAAAAAAGAAGAAGAATAGAAGAATGGTTAAGAAAGCTGGCAATGAACTCAGGTTTAGGGCTGGGTACTGTCCCCCTGGATTTCATAGTCAGAGATAAACCAGGAGGAGATGGGGCTGGGCAAACACAGAGACCATTTTTTGACAGCAGGACTGAGCACCCAGAACTTGGGAAGTTGAGGGGAGCAGGAAAGCACGTCAGAGAGAGGAGAAACTGGCCTTGCAGTGCTTGGGAGCAAACCTCTTCCTTGTTATCCACAGAAACCTGCCCCTGCCCCCTCCCCAGCACTCTCAGGACCCCACATCAGCCTCTCACACCCTGGTGGAAGGAGCTGGCACCAGCTGGGATGGGGGTCCCCAGCGGGGTCGGGGCCGCTCACCACGCACGTCCTCCAGCAGATTGTCCAGCTGCATCAGGAACTTCTCTTCCTGGGTTTCATAGGGGGTGAACATTCTGTCATCCAGCTCCACTTCCTCCACTCTCACACTCGCAGCTTCCAGATTCAGACTCGCAATCCTAGGGCACAGAGAGTCATTGTACCAAGGAAAAACCATCCAGCACCCAAAGGTAACAGAATTCTTCACTAGGACAGAGTCTGCAAAGAGGAGAGGGCTTTGGTAACATGAATTATTGGGTTAACAGCCTTTTGTGAAGGTTAAATTCCAATTGCCACATACACACATACATACATAAATTATTATTTATTTGGCAATGCCTTTCACTTCCCGACCTGCACTGGAACTTCTGAATGCTGATAATGAGAGAGGAGGAGGTGTTTTGATCATCCCCATGTGTGAACAGGACCCTGACTTGCTGCAGGCAGGCTCTTACTGTTGCAGCAGTGACAGAACAAGAATGCCAAACATACTAAATGGTGTCCAGGCTTCTGGAAAGTTACCTTGATCCCACAGGCTAGGATGTGACTTGTGTTACTCACAGCTGTGAGTAACAGACAGAGCTTGAGCTACAGGGTGATCCCAAGTTCTCCTTCCAACCCGAGCTTGAACTCAGCTTTCATCTGTGCAAGTTACACAGGTGACACCTCAAATTCCAGGCAGATGTTTGAGGCAGCCCTTCGTGCAGCTGGGGCCTCCAGTGCTGCAGCAAAGCCTCTCATGGACCTGCAACTGTTGGTGCTGAATTACAGCTGACACCCAGGCATTGCACAGGAAGTGGTAAGTTATAAATTAAAGATATCACTTGCAGGAGAAGTGATAATACATCTTTCTAGATACCAAGCTTGTCCACAGCTCAAAAAGTTGGTGGGAAATGAGCTGGTTACCTCTGCTGCCTAAGGCTGTTCCCTGGGAGCTCAGCTGAGGGAGGGTGACCAATGTGCATCCAAGAGAGTGTTACTGTAAACTGAACCCTAGGGGCTTCATCCCTGATAAAAACAGGTAATAAAAGCCAGAGGTTTTCATCAGAATCCAGCCAGGGAACCAAAATTTAAAGGGACAAGTGTAACAGCAGGCAGGAATCTCTCCATGCCTGTTCATTGTGTGGATGTGGTGCCCTCTGGCTCAGCTGGAACAGGGAGCAGCTTTGCAGCACAGTGTGGTGGGACAGAGGGGCACAGGCAGTGGGGTTTGATCCCAGTTATCAACACCAGATTTTTTCAAGGAAGAAAACAAGTGTTGTGAAGTGGAGCATACCTGTCTGTGACCAGTTTCAGCTCCTACCAAGAGAATTGCAAAAGAAAAAAAAAATATCATTAGTGTGATTTTCAGAAAGGTCACCTGGCTGAGAAATAGGCAGATCCATGAAGAAAAGCAGAATACCACTGCTTACTTTGAAGAAGAGGAAAATATCTGGTTGCTCTTCTATCTTCTGCAAAGCCTGAAGATTCTGCTCAGTCTGGTCTCTCTTCTGTTCCATTTTCTTCCTCGTTTTGGCAATGACTGCCAGTCCTTCTTCCTCATTAGACAGAATGTCACTCAGGATCATTGTCTTTCTCTCATGAAGCTTTGTCTCTAACTCTTGAAACAGTCCTTTTAGCTCAGAAATCAGTGTTTTGGCATTGATCTAAATGAAGAGAGAAGAAAAACTCACTGAGGCACTGCCTCAGAAACTCGAGCCTTCAGTTTAGTGCCTCTGCTCATCAGTTGGGACTGGATCTGTCCTTTCCACTGGCTTTGGAAGGAAGCAGACAATAAGCATTTGCTTAAAATATCTGATTCAACAGAGGATTTTCAAAATTAATCCTGATATTGTAACAAAGTCAGATGAATTTCAGCTACCAATGTGAGAGCTTACTGGTATACACTGAAAATCCCACTTGTAGATATAAACTGCTTTTATTAAACAGGTAGGAAACTTTAAAAATACATAATCTTATGTGCAGTCTGTGGGCTGCCAGTCCTGCAACCTGGTCTGTGCAACCAAAATACAGGGTAGGATTCTCCAGCTGGTTCCTCCTGTGGAAGGCTGCAATAAAGCTTGACTTCTGGCAGTTTCCCAAACCACTCTTTTCCCTTTCTGTTCATCTGCTTCTAATGGTATAGTTACCATCACTTATTGCTGGGAAACTGTGAAGGAAAGATGTTCTCAATTAGCAATAATCTGGATACCAACCTTGATCTGATTCTCACTTTCCTGAAGCTCTTCTAGGGCAGTAACTAAATCACTTCTACAGTCCTGCAGCTCTGTCATGGTGTCAGAGAGTTTAACCTGGCAGAAGGAAAAGACAGCACTGAACTTCCCAGCAGGAACAGCTTCACACCAGACTGGCAGTTTGTGGAGCTGGTGAAATGGCCACTGTCTCACACATCCCACTTCTGCTTGAAATTTTGGTACATAACTTGGGGGAGGAAGTTAGTTGGCAATTCATGTAACTGCAAAGGATGCTTCTGCTAATTCCTAAGGAGGCTGTGGCCTTTCCTGAGGTCCAGAGGGAGCCACTTCCTGCCCATGCACTGGGTTCCTGCAGGGTTTTTGCTTGGACCCTAAACTGAGCCCAGATATTTCAAATGCAAGGCAGTGAGTGAGCATATGAAATGTATTTTATCCCCTCAGCCTCAGCTGATTCTGGAGCATTCCAAGGACAGCAGTTGAGACTCAGGAATATAGAGGCCCCGTGTCTTTTGGATCTGCTGGGACACTGGCTCCGGAAAATTTGTGGCAGAAGGAGGAATCCCAGAATCACTGGAATTGGAAAAGACCTCCAAGGTCATCGAGTTTAACCTGTGACTGACCCCCACCTTGTCACACAGCCCAGAGCACTGAGTGCCACGTCCAGGTGTTCCTTGGACAGCACCAGGGATGGGACTCCACTGATGCCTTCAGTTTTAGCTCTTGTGTTTTTCACAGTCTCTGCTGCCCTGGGGTGTAGTTCAGAGCCTCACATTCAGTGTCAGTGAGCTCTTCTCAGAGTAGGTAGACAAAACAAATCCTTTTCCTGCCGGACACCAAGGACAACTGTTACAAGTTTCAGGCTCAAAAACACAAACAAAGGTGGGCTGAGGAGAAAAACAAGGATGAGACCTCATAGCCTGAAGCTGTAATGGGACAATTAAACCTCAATGTGCAAATGGACAAAAATTTTAAAAGTGTGAGACTTTGTGACCAATCATCCATTTTGGGTCCATTTTCTGACCATTTTAAGTCCACCCTGGGTGCAGCCCTGACCAGGCTCTTGTCGGGCCCAAGGTGTGCCCTAAAGCCCTTCCAATAAATACCTACTTTATTCTCCAGCTCTGTGTTTTGGGTCAGCCTTCCCATGGCATCACCACCACCTTCCCGGGCAGCTCCTTACAATATTTAACAACGCTCTCAGTGAAGAAATTCCTCCTGATGTCCAACCTGAACCTCCCCGGCACACCCTGACACTGCTTCCCCTCATCCTGCCACTGATCCCCACCATGCTCCAGGCACGGACAGAGCCCAAGGGAAGGACCTCGAGAGGGGAAAAAACTCCCTTCCCCACCCGAAGTTCAGTAGCAGCGGCATTCCCGGGGCTCTGTGGAGGAAGGGATTTTTCTAATCCCTGCAGGAATACTTCTCCATCCCAGCCGGGAGCCCCGCAGTGAGGGCGGCCGAGCCTCTCGCCGGCTCTGCCGCGTCCCCACACGCTGAGGGACGGACCCACGCTCGTCCCGGCCAGCCCCAAACGCCTTTTCCCGTCTAATTAGCTGTCCACGCTGCTCCGGCAACACACAGGAGGGAGTGAAACCCGAATTCCAGCACCATGCTCCGGTCTCTTGCTGGGGCGGAGAGGAAACCCCCGGGGCTGCCCTCACGCCCATCCCCATTCCCTAGGAAAGCCCTGCCGCCCTTCCTTGCGGCTTTCCCCCTTCCTCCCAGCCGGGGCAGGGCACATGGGGAAGGGACGAGCTCCTCACCAGCTGTTCGTCGCGTCCCTTCTTCATGGTGACGACCTCGTGGCGCTTGTGGGCCCCGGCGATGGAGCAGAGGATGCAGATGCACCTCTCCTCCCGCAGGCAGTAGCATTCCAGCAGCCTGCCGTGCTCCGGGCACCTCCTCTCCTCGGCCTCGCCCGCTCCCACCTCCACCAGGACGTGCTCCTGATGGAAGCCCCTGGCGTTGTGTTTGCTCAGGTGGGCCCGGCACAGGGACGCCTCGCAAACCAGGCAGGTTTTCAGGGCCGGCTGGGGCTCATCCAGGCAGTGCTCACAGGCAACCACGCCGCTCTCCCCCTCCTCGGCGCCTCCCTTCGAGCCCGTCGTCCTTTGGAAGCCCGAAGTGTCTCCACCGTGTCGCGCAGCGTGAAGTTGTTCTGCAGCTGCACGGTGGGCCCCGGGCGGGCCCGGCATGTGGGGCAGGCGGAGGGGCCCGGGGAATCCCGCTGGGCTCCCAGCGCCTTCTCAATGCAGGGCCGGCAGAAGCTGTGGCCGCAGCTCAGCGACAGCGGCTCCCGGAACAGCCCCAGGCGGAGCGGGCAGGTGAGCTCGGCCTCCAGGCTGCCAGCCCCTCCGCATCCCCCCGCAGCTTTCGCCACGGCCGCACCGAGAAAAGCGAAACTTAAACCACAGGCAGCAACCCAGCCCCGAGGCTGCAAGCCCTTCCCCTCCAAGCCCTACCCCTCCAAGCCCTTCCTCCGCCCCACACCAGGAAGGGAAATGTTTCCTCTCCCCGCTCCATCCTTCCCCACGCTGTGGCAGCCACTTTGGGAAGTTTCCCCTCAGTCCCCAGCAGAAAATAACCCCTAACCCTAACCCCCAGTCTCTCCTCCCCTCTCAGGGCAGCTTTGCTTCTGCACTGGAATGTGCACGATGGAAAGAAGTAGCAGAGGTAAAAGCTGCTGCCTTAGATCAAAGATCAGCACTGCTGCTGCCTAGTTCTGTAGCAGTTAATGTTGTGCTGTCAACTTTCAGTTAAAATAAACTGCCATCGTGTTTTGCAAGCTAATAACATGGCTTTAATAACATGAAGCCAACACAGTATTTGATACAGCTGAGCAAAAAATAAACAACTTAATGGTATTTCCATTATGATTAACAGAACAAATGAAAGAGGAGCTCTTGCAGGAAGAGGCAGGGTGCTGTGATTTAGCCCATCACAGTAGCCCACAATCAAATTTCTGATATACCAGCTTAGCATAGCCTCTCTGCAAGGCTCACAATTTCTAGGCCTGGAAATACAAAATAACACCTTTTTGTTAAATGTCCCCACACCACTACAGGAGCTTCAAGATGCTGGTGGCAGCATGGGTGGGATACTTCAAAAGGGATGGTTCCTGTCTCTGTAAGTCTAAAGTTCTTAGCAGGATGTCCAGCCTAGGCAGACACATCATGAAAAGACAGAGTGTTCCTTCTGCTGTTGATGTCTTTGACTTAAGGAACTCACAGAGGTAACTGTGAGGCATTTGCAGGCAGCATTCAAACCAGGCACAAACCATTCCAAGCTTCCAGCAGCTCTCCTTGCTGGCATCCTCCTCCCAGGCTCTGGTGGCCCTGCACATCTGGGATGGCACTGTGTGTACTGGAGTCCTGTCCTGGTTTGGCCTGGGATAGAATTCATTCTCTTCACAGCAGCTGGGACAGTTTTGGGTTCAGTAGGGAATAATGTTGATAACACATTGCTGGTTTGGCTGTTGCTGATAACCTGAGCCAAGGACCTTTCTGTGCCTCAAGCTCTGCCAGCGAGGAGGTGCACAAAAAGCTGTGAAGGAGCATANCTTTGACTTAAGGAACTCACAGAGGTAACTGTGAGGCATTTGCAGGCAGCATTCAAACCAGGCACAAACCATTCCAAGCTTCCAGCAGCTCTCCTTGCTGGCATCCCTCCTCCCAGGCTCTGGTGGCCCTGCACATCTGGGATGGCACTGTGTGTACTGGAGTCCTGTCCTGCTTTGGCCTGGGATAGAATTCATTCTCTTTGCAGCAGCTGGGACAGTTTTGGGTTCAGTAGGGAATAATGTTGATAACACATTGCTGGTTTGGCTGTTGCTGATAATCTGAGCCAAGGACCTTTCTGTGCCTCAAGCTCTGCCAGCGAGGAGGTGCACAAAAAGCTGTGAAGGAGCATAGCTGGTGACCCAAACTGGCCAAAGGGATATTCCACACCACAGAACACCATGCCCAGTACATGAACTGGGGGGAGATGGCCAGAAGGAGCCAATTGCTGCCTGGGAACAGAGGCTGGACATCAGAGAGCAAGTGATGGGGGAGCAATTGTGCTGTGCATCGTTAGTTTTGGCCGGGTTTTCTCTCTCTCTTCCCTCCTTTCTATGATTGTTGTCATTATGATTGGCACTGAATTTGTATTTCATCAGGCTACTTGAAAGAAAAAGAATAGCAAGTTCCAAAAGGGGATTCAGGGTATGTTGTTGAACCAAACGAGAAGAAATCTAAACAGAAAAAAGGCATTATGATTAACAGATAATTGTGGAGATTTGGAGTCTGCCTCTGTCCTGACCCGAGGCTCACTGCCAGCAAGGGCTGAAGCAGCATCCAGAGAGCAGTACCCAGGGAACCCTAATTTCATCAATTCAGTCAGACAAGTATCCCACTGTGCACAGCTCTGGGACTGTAGGCTGAGCTTACAAAGCATTGCAAAGCAGTAGAAATATTTACACAGAAAGAGCAGGTTATTTATGTCCTAAGCAAACTCTGCTGCTGCTGCTGTGATGAGTTCTCAACTTTCCCCTTGAATCGAAGGCATGCCACAGGGATATTGCTATTATCTTCTCTTAATCCTCCCAGAAAACTCCTGGGACTTTCCAGCCTCTTTATCCATAGCCTGCTTTAGCAAGGCATGCCCCAAAGCCCTGAATCCCAGGACCAGCTCCCTTTGCTGCACACACATGTGCCAATAAAGCATACAGTGTAAGGAATTAGCACTTCTAGAGCTACTCAGTGTACTTGGTGTCTCATTATAGTCCTGTCTTAAAGATATTTCATTGACTTCTCCATCTTGCCTTTGACAAAGTGAAATGAGCACTTACTAGGTACTTGTCTCTGTTCCAAAGGTGGTGGGGGCTTAAAGAAGTGCTCCACATTTGTGAAGAATTGCTGGAAAAAACTCAGAACACCATCTGTTGTTGGTTTATCCAAAGTAATGGGTGGCTTTGGCACCATCACACCACCCATTTTAGGTGGAGCCTTGCGTGTCCTGAAACAAGCAGAAGGAATCACAGAACCACAGAATCACTGAGGTGGGAAAAGACCTCCAAGGCCATCGAGTCCCAGCTGTGCCTGATCCCCACTTTGTCCCCAGCCCAGAGCTCTGAGTGCCACCTCCAGCCCTTCCTTGGACACTCCAGGGATGGGAATCCAAACCTCCCTGGGCACTTCCAAGGCCTGAGCTCCCTTTNCTGAACAGCATTCCCAGTTTCTTTCCTGCCAAGCAGCTTTCTAGTCACTGTTCCCCCACCCTGGAACTGCAGGAGATGGTTGTGACCACAGTGCAGGACCTGGCACTTTGCCTCACTGAGCCTTGGCCCATGGCTCCAGCCTGTCCTGATGCCTCTGCAGAGCCTCCTGCCCTCCAGCCCATCCACACTCCTGCCCAACTTAGTTCTGTCTGTGAACTTACTGAGAGTGCATTCCATCCCCTCATCCAGATCATCAGTAATGATATTAAACCTCGGGAAGAGCTTACCTGGCTTTAATTGCTGCAAAAGCCTGTAAAGACATTTTGAAAGCAGAATTAGCACAGTGCAGGCACAGGCCAGGCCTGCCTTTGTGTGTCTCTGGGAAGGGAGATGCTGACAGGTACCTTGGTGAAAAGAAGTGTGTCCTTCTGATTTTTCAGAGCCTCCAGCTCCTGAACATCACGGCTGGCTGAATCCTTCTCCCTCTTTTGATTATCCACCTCTATCTGAATCCGAAGAAGTTGTTCCTCCTCGTAGTCATTGAGAACTTTCAGGACCTCTCCTTTTTTGTCCTCCAGCTTCTTATGCATCTCCTCAAACAGGTTCTCCAGCCGTTCCCTCCGCTGGCTCTCCTCAGTCTATTAAGAAAACAATTTCAAAATTGTAAGGGACATTTTCCACATGAGCTCTCACTCAGAAAAAAAAAAAATATTTTTTCTGGGATGAGAGAAGTAACTAAACGTTGAAGGTTGGAAAAATAAAAAAGCCACACACCAGCCACTCATCAAGAGGCACAGACTTTCAAGTTTAACTAAGAATGAACCTCCCAGACTGATAAGAAAGTTATGCATCATCCTTCCTCAAAGAAGGAACCTCAAAAATACATCAGAAACCACCCAGGAACTAAAAAAGCTTCAGAATCCATGATTTGGGGAAGGGCAAAAGAAAACTTTACGTCATCATTTACCAGCAAGCAACCAGCCCAAGGTGATACAGGACCCTGAAACAAACCTTTAGCCCCTCCTCTTGTTGCAGCAGGTTTGCTATGGCTTGATCCAGTGCAACTTCGTGGTTTTTCAGTGTTTCCAGAGTTCCAGGATAAGATATCTACAAATTTAACAGTAAGGAGATATCAGGGTAGGACTGGCATGAGATCAGCAGTTTTATGGACAGGGGTTAAGTTAGACTTGCAGGAGGTTTGCTCACTGCATGCTCTCAGGACACATCAGCAGATAAACTGGAAGGTTTTATCCCTGTACAAATGCCACAATTACAAGCACCAAAAAGACAATTTGAAGCTGGGAACTGTCCATGTGCACTACTCACATATAAAGCTATTTCCCCTCTTGGCACTTTTTTTTCAGTTACTCTGTCATTAATTATCTTTGCCTAAGTGCAGCTCAGGCTCATCTTCGGCTTGGAGGTGCACCAAGGGCTAAAACCTTGCAGGAGCACTCAGTCTGGCCAAACTCTTCCCTTGGGAGGGGGAAAAAAGTGTTTAAAATCCTGTTTTATACCTCAAGGGCCAAACCCAGAGAGAATCTGGGACAAAACCAGGAATAAAAGCCCGGGATTGCAATTTAAGCCTGCATTCTGAAACTCAGAAGCCCCTGAGGCATGGGCAGCTCCCTGAGGTTTTCCTGCTGCAATCCATGCCCATCCCACTGTCCCAGCAGCCTCTTCTTACCTGAGCTTCGTTGAAAGCCTCCTCCAAACTGATGATCTTGTGGTTCTTGTGGGAGACGATGGAGCAGAGGATGCAGACGCACTCCCAGTCCTTCTCGCAGAAGCACTCCAGAAGTTTGCCGTGCTTGGGGCACCTCCTCTCGGCCAGCAGCTGGGCATCGCAGGGCTCCACCAGCACGTGGCTCTGTCTCTTACTGTTGTGCTTGCTCAGATGGGCTTGGCACAGGGAGGCTTCGCAGCTCAGGCACGTCTTCACGGCGGGCTGCGGCTCCTGGAGGCACGAATCGCACAGCACCACCTCCTCCTCCGGCTGGCCCGAGCTTTCCCCTTCCTCCTTGCCTTGCCCTTCCTGCTTCTCCCCCTCTTGCTGCTCGGGAGCGTCCAGAAACTTGTGCACGATGTTGCGGAGGAGGAAGTTGGGCTGCGGCTCGCCGGCGAGCTGACAGCAGAGCGGGCAGCGGGGACGGCAGTGCTGGCAGCGCAGCGCATCCATGCACGGCCCGCAGAAGCTGTGGCCGCAGCCCAGCGACGCGGGGTCCTTGAAAATGTCCAGGCAGATGGGACAGGTCAGCTCTTCCCTCAGCCCGGCCATGGCGCTGCGGGGCAGGGCTGAGTGCCTGAGGGAGGGCTCTGCTGGAAAACGAAACAGAAATGAGGTATTCAAGAGGAACAAACTTCGTCAGCTGAAAGCTGCTGCCTCCTCCCCTCCCTTGTTATCCCTCCCCTCTCTCCAGCTTCCTGCCTCGCCGTGCTACGTTGGCAAAGGTCGAGGTCCGTCTCGGTGTTGAGGAAAAAAGTTGTAACAAGTTGTGTTTAATTAAATCTTGGGAATTCCTTTCGGTTTGCTCGGCAGGGCTTTGTCCGGTGTGCAAGTGGTTATCTCAGCCGTAAAGACCGTGAGCCTGAGCAGTGCTGATAAGAAGGAATATCCTGTGGCCAGACCACAGCAATGGGATGCATTCAAAGAGAAGAAACATTTTTGGAGGCCTGTGACCAAAAAAGAATAATTGGAGGAATGGGATGTTCCCCAAACGACCACCCAAGACCCTGAAAAAAAACCCTACATCAACGAAAATAAACTCACAGAAGTGATTTAAATAATTCAGAGAGTGTTTAGCATATGAGTATGAGTTTGGGGAGATGTACTGCATGTATAAAAGGTACATAGCTTTAAACTGGTCTGTTAGCAAGGTGTGGTGTGTGTAACAGGGAGTTATGCCCCACATGCCTGTGGCTGAAATAAAGTAATGGCACTTTCTAATATTGAAATGACAGTGTTAGAGAGTTTAATTCCCCATTTTCAGTGACAACAGGACAAACTCGGTGCAGCAGCTCGAGGCTGAGAGCTTGGACACTTCAAGAGGAACATGACGGAAGGTCCAGCCCTGCTTTGATGGGTCAGGAAATGAGGCAGGAAGGAAAGCTGGGCAGAATCCTTGTGGGAAGGGAGGCTGGGACAGCTGGACCAGCCAGAGAGCAAAGGAACCAAACCTGTTCTCCTCTGCAAAGACACCTGGATGGACCTGGACAACAACCTGGGACTGATAAATGCTCAGCAGTGAAATGGAGTCCACACAGTGAGCATTCCACTCTGGTCAGGAGCAGCAGCCCGGGGTGTGCTGCCCACACTGCCAAGGTGCCAGCCAGCCCAGGGCAGTGCCCCAAGCTGTCCCTGTTCACAAAAGCTCCCGAGTGACTGGTTTTCCCCTCCCACGAGGCACACTGTGCCAGGAGATAAATTACACTGCCTCCCTCCCCTCCAGCAGCCGCATGAGCTACTCCAAAGCTGTGCCTGTCTGTGTGAAAAGGAGTTGTTTTATCACGGAGTTATGCCAAAATTAAAACAGTCTAGCTGGGATTTTTCCCAAACGGTTGGAAGTAATTGCAGGGACCAATGGAACCGTTGGACTGGTGTCAACATTCACCGACAGCTCCCCTCAGACTCTAGGTCTGCTTGCAGAATTATCCTCCATAAACAGTATCAGTGCTTTATTTTCCAGGAGGCTGCCTGGGAATGCAGTGTTGGAGGCACAGGTCAGGCTGGGAGGACAAACATCAGGTCTGTCTCTCCCTGCAGACCCTTCCTTTGTGTGCCCCTCTCCCTCCTGGAAACCCACTCCTGTGTCTCTGCTCCACGTGTGCCCACCCTGGCCACCCCATCACTGGCCTGTCCCAGCTGCATTCCCACATTTCCCCCCTCCAAATTCATGTTTTCGTCCGTCTGGGCACCTGATGTATCTCAGAAAAAACATTCCTCTTTGGTGGCCTTGAAGCCTGCTGGTTTTGGAAAGGGAACGGGCTTCCCATCAGCTCCGCACTCTGGGCGCAGCAGTGGCAGGGCTCTGGGGGACCCGTGGCTAAGAAATCCCCAACAAAACTTTAATGTGCCTACCGAGTTAGCTGTTGTTACCGTTGTTAAAGTACATCTTGTTGACTTTATCACCCCGCTGTTAATGTCCCTGTTAATGTCCCTAATTGTTAAGATTTTAAGCGTTAATCACCCCTTACCTTGCACTCGTTACCGTTGGGTCTCGCCTCCGCCGCTCCACAAAATGGCGCCCAGGGAGGAGTATGCAAATGAACGGGCACTGGGACACTGGGTACGGTACAGGGACAAAGACCCCAAAAACCAACCAACTGGGGCAAGCTACGGGACTGAAAATGGTAACCCCAAGCTGGGAAAAGACAACACTACCGATCGGGGCTTTTCCTTCTCTTGGCCACCATCTAATAGCCCTCGACATGCAGGAGAGCTCCACGAAACGGGTTAACGCGATTCTGTTGGGACATCCTGAGGTGGAAACCCCAGCTCTGCCCTGCGGCAAAATTGTTCCCCTCCTCCTCCACATCATCCATCGGGAGCAGTGGCAATGTGTGCGACCCCTCGGGCCCCCACCCAAACTGATCTTTCTAATAAAAGCCTTAAAAAGGAGTTATTCCTGGCCCGTTTATTTCAGGACCCACACTGGGCTCTCACAGATGTGCTGCAGACAGGCAGGTCTCTGCCTAAATCGGTGCAAATCAGCAAAAACCAGCAGCTGCCACAGCTCAGCACCTTGCAGAGCTGCTCCTTTCAGGCTGCTGGGATCCTCCAGCCCGGCACCATCACTGATCCGTGGTCTGGGATAAACTCAGTGCAACCTCTCTGGGCCTGGTGAGCCCTCACAGGGGCACGGCTGGTGTGGGGCTCCTGTGTGCCCGGGGGAGCTGTGCCTGTGCTGGGCCAGCCATGGCATTCCACACATCCCTTCCACAGCCACAGGGACTGCCACAGGGACCGGGACAGAAGGACAGTGGGACAGCAGGACACAGCCGTGCCCTGCTGTCTGGCTCGCAGGGCCTGCTCTCCTGCTTCCAGGGGCTCTCCCCAGCTGCCATCCTGAGCTGCACGGCTGCTGCATCACCTCCGCAGCCTCTCCCGCATTTCCCCCTGCTTCTCTTTTTCACCATTTGATGAGCGTGCCCTGCTTCATTCTTCACCCACTCCATCCAGAGAGATTCTTCGGCGAGGGGTCCTGTGGCAGTTGGCACCATGTGAAGTCCAGAGTGCAGAGCCCAGGTTTCTCCTGGATGAGTGAAACTGGGAGAAGCCACACTTCAAACTGCAACAACATCCCCAGGCAGGAGCTGCATCCCCTGGCAGCTGGGAGGCTCTGCCACCCCCTTGGCCCTGGCAAACCCCGAGGTGTTTGCTCTAAAAACTAAAGTATAGCAGCACAAACTTCTTCCTTTTTTTTTTTTTTTTTTTGTTCTTTCCAATTTATAGTATATATGTTATCGTTTATTTATAGGCAGATCACTTCACTATTTACAGTACATGAGCGTAGAGATTCTACAGTCTTTTTGATGTAAACAAGAAACTCCACGGCAGGGGAGTCTGGAAAAAGAAGCCAGTTCTGAAGTATTTACACAATTTAAAATAGAACTTTTATACCCACTGGATAGATATAGAGAATACATTGAGCGATTTGGTTAAATTATCTATGAAACTATAGAATCTGACAATGTAAAAATACAAGAAAACGTTCTCTCATTTTAGAAGGTAGACAGTTAAATCACACTAGAAATAAATCTCTTTTGTTTTTTTAAAAATAATAACAATAATAATAATAATAAAGGAAAGGCATAAGAATCCATGCCATCTCTTAAGGTTAAAGTATATTACATAAATAAGGACACAACAGAACGGAACCGGGGGAAAAATTAAGTGAAATATAAAAAAACCGCTACCAATTAAAAAAAAATACTAAAAACTTGATTCTTAATCATAGAGGGACAAATTCTGCTGCTTTTACTTACTCTGCAAGTAGAAAATTGCAGAGTTAAGTAGTACTTACTCAGCGTGAGCAAGGGAAGCAGAATTGGCCCCTGATAATTATGAGCAGTGTCCTTTTACTTAAAAAAAAAAAGAAAAAGATAGATTTTAGCTTTTTTTTTTTATAAATAACAAAGCAGATGTGCCCCTTTTTAGGTGAAATTCTTACACCTTTCTCAAGAAATGCATCAATTGAACCGTTCTCTCTCTTTCTCACATGCACTCACACACTCCCTCCCCAACTCCTGCTGCTGCCCCCACCCCTGGGGAGGGCGAGGGAAGAGGAATGAACCCCCAAAATGAAACCCCAAGGCTGCATTTGGTTCTATATTGCTTGAGATTGTCAGGGATGCACTTAGAACAAGTGTTGGGTTCAGCCCCAACACTGGTGTGTCTCAGGACTCAGCAGACCTCCAGAAGGAAAAGAAAATCCCCCAGAAAAGGAGAAAACCGTGTTGATCTGCATTTTCAAGACTCATTTGCACGGCCCAGAGCTGAGATCAGACTCAGGACTGTAACGTGGTGACTGAGCTGCTGCTTCCTGAAGGATGAGCAGCCCAGGCAGCTGCACTGAGGGATCGAGAGAAACCTTTGCTTTGGGGCAGCATCCGACCTAACACCTGGGATTGTCCTCTGCATTCAGCCCACACACTCAGAAACGTTTGCTCCTCCCTGCGGAGCCTCGGGCACACGCTGGATTCCAGCCAGAAACCTGCTGCCCCCTCCCCTGAACAACGAGTTTTTCTGGGGCAAACCTGTGCAAAACAAGCAAAAGGGGCGTTTTATCAGAAACTCTTCACACATTCAGCATTTTCTCCACAGCACCTGCAGGAAACGGCTGAGGGGGACGTTCTAGACTTACACAGTTTTAAAAAAATAAATCTCCTCCTGACTTATTGCCTACCAGAATGAACCCTTTTGCTCCCAGTTTGTCCTGTCCATGCCACAGCCCCTTGCAGGGGGCCGGGGGTCCCTTTTTGAGGGGCACCCACAGCAATGCCACAGGCTGGGTGGGATGTGAAGGCAATCCTTGGGAAAAGGGGGGGATGCCCAGTCCCTGGCAGCTCACTGCAAAGCTCTGGGCACCTCTGGCTTCCCTGGCAGCATTGCTTTGCTCCTGCCCCATTTCCCTGTCAGCATCCAAACCTCAGGCAGCTCAGCAGGGAGCTCTCACCTGCCCCTGTGCCCGACCCACCTTCCTGCAGACTTAAGCACTGTGAGCTAAAGACACCTTTAGAGTAAAATTAAAAAAAATCGAGTGGAAACTTATTTTTCACCCAGTCCTAAAAGGTGGGGGACCCACAGGGCAGGCAGCACACAGCCCAAGGGGCTCTAAGCATAGTGCATAAGTCCTGGAAAAGAAAGACTTTTTTGGGGAGGAGGGAAAAGAAACCCATCCCAAGTGAATGGTAAAAAAAAAAAAAAAGAAAAAACCCAAACCAAAAAAAAAAAAACCCAACCCCACTTTATAGGCTTCAGGCACCACGAAGACCACTTATTGCATCTCCTCCTACCCTAGGGCTGCAGTACTGATGAGCTCTGTGCAGGACCAGCCCCTCCCCTTCCCCAGCACCTGCCTCAGGACCCAGCAGCTGGGCTGGGGCCCACCCAGGGCACCCAGCCACAGGGAAACACCGGGAAATTCTGGGTCTGGGCACGCCAAAACCAGTGCTTGGGAAGTGACTGAGTGATCCCCTGGAGTGGGCTGGAGCCCCCCCAGCTCTGCACTAACCCTTCCCCTCCACCACCCTTGATGCATCCCCAGCGGGGCCCGGCCATGGGTGCCTCCAGCTGAGTGGGAGATGGAAGAATTCCACTTATTTGCCTTTTTTTTTTCTTCTTTTTTTTTTTTTTTTTTTTTTGTTTTTTTGTTTTGGCTTTTTTTTGGGGGGGGGCGGGGATTGATCGTTTTCTGAAAAACATCAGCACAGCACAGGACAGTACTACCCACCCTAAATGTGTCGCTATATACATTCTACATAAGCTCTATAGCAATCACATGTAAACATCATCATCGTGAGGAAATACTAGGACAGAAAAAGGCAAAGCTACAATGAGGCAATTGCCAATCGCAGATGCTCAGTCTCGGCCAGAGCTGCTCCGTGGGTGGCTGAGGTGGGATGATAACCGGGGTAGGGGGGGGTTTTGGGGAGGGAGAGGTGCCAGGTTTCACTGCTGAGGCTGAAATGGCACAAGGACCGCTGTCCCCTGGCAGTGACGGTCACCGGCGGCTCGGGGACCCGGCGGTGGCCCCCGGGCGCTGCCGGGCTGGGCGTTGTCAGACCCGCGGCTCTCCCGAGGGGAACAGCCAAGGGAACTGTGCTGGTGTCGGCGCTGCCGGCGCTCCTGCTCCTGCCAGAGCCCGGCTGCGCTCCTGCCCCCCACGCCAGGGGCTGTCCCGGCTGAGCTCCGGGCTCCTGGAGCCACATCCCGTGCCATTCCCGAGGCTCTGGGCACTCTCCCTGCAGGACGGAACGCACCCAGGGAAGCGGGGATAAAACCCCCCATGTCATGGGGAAGGGAGACCCCAGGAGACTCTAATCTATCTATTGGCAGAGTTAAGGCTATAATATTCTATCTACAGAGGATGGCTGAATCCCTAGTGGTCTCTGGGGCTGAGAAATAAAAGGAGAAGGTGGCGATGGCTTGAGAAGAGCAAGATTCCCGCTCCCTTGGGAAAACAGTGCCTCTGGCCGGCTGGTGGAGGGCTGTGTCCCCATCCCACCACACCCACACACGGAGGGCAAGTCCACAAGGAAATTTTACACTTCAATGCAGCCCCGAGGGCCCTTGGCCAGAGGCAGAGCTGTGCCCCAGGGCACTGGCGGGCGTGGGACGGATCCGGGGTGCGGGTGGGTGCTGGGACGTGTAT
Source organism: Alaudala cheleensis (assembly GCA_013398995.1). Lineage (NCBI taxonomy): Eukaryota > Metazoa > Chordata > Aves > Passeriformes > Alaudidae > Alaudala > Alaudala cheleensis. The sequence goes on from VWYE01029196.1 coordinate 91,360, forward strand.
GGCTTATCAGCTACGGGGCAGGGTGCTGGGTGGGTGTTCAGGGTGGGTGCTGTGCCCCCCCTGCCTCTCTGCATTTGGGGCCGAGCTTTGGGCTGGGTTTGGAGTTGGGCTTTGGGCTGGGTTTGGGGCCGGGCTTTGGGCTGAGTTTGGGGCCGGGCTTTGGGCTGGGTTTGGGGCCGGACTTAGGGCTGGGTTTGGGGCTGGACTTTGGGCTGGGTTTGGGGCCGGGCTTTGGGCTGGGTTTGGGGCTGGGCTTTGGGCTGGGTTTGGGGCTGGCTGCCCAGCAGGAAGCACGGACAGGTCTTCTCGCCCCGCTTGCTTTGCAGGGTGTGGAAGCGAGCGTGGCTCAAGCCACAGGGCCTGGCCAGGCTCCCAGCCATCCAAGGAGCTGGAGAGGAGCCAGCTCCTCCACACGGACCGGAGACATCCATCCCCCCCGGCTGTGCCAGCAGGACCCAGTGGATCAGGCTTGGCTGGCCCAGCCCCTCTCTCCTGGCTGCAGCAGTGCATCCTGGAGCAGCGCTGGCTGCAGGCAGTGCATCCCTCTCCCACCCTCTGCAGCCTGCACAGCTGCCTGGCCCTGGCTCCATCGCCCAGCAGGACCCAGCTCAGCACGGGGGTGATGCTGGGGGGCTCGGGCCACGCCAGCACGAAGAATGGCTTTGACAGCAAAGTGGGCAAGCACCCAGCACCCCGGTTTGCCAGCAGGGGAGGCAGGGGAATGTCAGCTCTGTGACTGCTCTGACCCCCCATTTGCTGAGTGGCAAGTGCCTCATTACAGTGCATAGTTAAAAATCAAGGAAGCGGTACAATAAATCTGAATTACAGTACATCTGAGCCATAAATACATTTTTTTTAAGTATATACTTTTTTTTTTCTTCTTCTCTTCTATTAAAAATTAGTTTATAATCCTGATTCTATTCACAATGAACAATTTCATCATCACACACTACAGACAAAAAAATGTTATGGTGAACACAGCTGCAACTCCACGGCGGGAGCATGGGGAGGGCTGGGAGGGGGAAGAGGGGCAGGGGGGCTCCTAGGCTCACCCTAAAACAACCAGTCAGAAGCAGAGGGGGGGGACTAACGTGTGGCAGTGAGACATCAACACCATGGGGACTCACAGACAGAAGCAGCTTTGTTCAATGTAAACATCGATCAGGGGACAGCAGTCTCTCTCTCGCGGCCGTGCTCTCGCTCTCTCTCGCTTGCCATAGACTGAATAATTTCTTTGAAAACGTAAACATATTGGAAGTGCCTTGACTGAGGTATTGAGGTATTCCTCCAAGGTTAAGGCTGTTACCGATGCAGGCTGAGCTGGGCCTCCTGCAGCAAGCTGTCGAAATCCATGGTCTCGTACTTGCTCTTCACCGGGGCTGGGCAGGACTCGTCCGCGCCGCAATCTGGGAATGGCAGGGACACAAGGTCAGGGAGGGAGTGGGGGATCAGTGTCCTCTCTGCCTCATGGGGAGGGAAACTGAGGCACTGCTTGCTGCCCTGCTACTGCACAGCCAGGCTGGACACAGTGCTGGTGGTGACAGGACTGGGGACACCGAGAAGAGCTGGGGCAGAGGGGCTGCAGCCAGGCCCAGCTGGGCAGGGCACACACCACTGACACTCACTGCCAGGGCTGAAAAAAATCTGCTGGGTGCAGCTGAATTTGGAGGGGCTGACACAGAGCCATCCCATGGCAGCTGTGCTGGTGGCAGAGCCAGCCTGCTCCACTGCCAGCCCTGTGCCAGGAGCTGAACACAGAGTGTCCCTGGAAAGCCCAGGGAATTCAGCACGCAGCAGAACTAAGGCTGCCGAATTTCAAAGCAGCTTAACATTTTGGGTGTGTATTTTTGAATGGTGTGGTTGCATTTCACCTCTGCCTGGGAGCTCCTAGCCATACCCTGTAGCAGGATTTTAGGAATCAGCCAGGCAGTGCAGGAAGGAGGTGACTGGTGGCTCTGCAGAAATCAGGCGAGGAGCACTGAGGGGGCTTCTCTTAGGCAGCTGGGCCCCCTCCCCACAGCGCTGCACAGTCACTGTCCTCCTCATGGGGTGCTACCTGGTTCCTCATTTCTCTGCACCCAAAATGGGAGGCTCTGGGATTTATTTACATGAACAATGGACATTTGTGCCCACAATCAAAGTCAAGGGATGGCTGCCCTAAGCAGAGCAGATACTGCAAGGTGATAAAAAAAATCAGGGAGTACTTGTATCAGATGGGGCATTTGGTGGTAAGTCAAGACTTGGGGCTTTATGTTCTGGACCTCAGTCTTTCACTCATCCAGTGGGATCCAGAACCCTTCAGCCCCTGCAGAGGGTACAGAAATAAACATGCAGTGCTGGTGAAACACCTGAAGCAAAGCCTGGGACACATTTCTCTTGCAGGACTAGCACAGAGTTTGGCTCCTGGCCCTCAGCTCAGGCTGCAGTCCTGGTGACACAGCCACTGAGACCTTGCTGAAGCCCTGAAAGGATTCATGCCACCACAGCACATTTCAGTGCTGTCACTTTGGCTCCAGAGTGCATGTACAGCATGGTGAATCTGTCCTGCAGAGCAGCAAACCACCCACATCACCTCTTGGGCTAATGAAATGCTGCTGACTGCCTTCTCTAATGCCTGGGAAGGGAGTTTTCTGCTGGAAAGCCTCCAGCACTGTGCAGAAACTCAGCAGACACAGGATGGGCTGCGCTCAGCTGAGACCCAGCAGCCCCAGGCTGCAGTGCTACATTTTGCAGCCAACACACCCTGAGGCCTCACAGCAGTTTTTTTTCCTTCTCCCCAGTTTGCCAATCCACCTATCTGAGCCATGAGCAGCTCCATGAGCCATAGGAAAGCCAGTGGGTTTTCCCTGCAGGCTCTGGAGGCGTTTGGGATCCCTGCGTGACCAGGGCTCAGCGGTGCAGTGTGCTGTAACAGCTCTGCGCTGATAAAAGAGACAAAGCAGCTGCTGCTTCCTCACCCAGGTCAGCGTATCTGGTCCAGAAGAAGCGCCCCAGGCCACCAGAGCTGAGCTGGAAGGAGGGCTCATTCCTCTTCCTGAGCGAGGGGCCGTTCTTCAGCGATAAGGCGGCGTGCTCGGAATACCGGTACGTGATGAAGCCGTACTTCTCCCCCCTGAGCAAGCACGGAAAGAATTCAAGATGTGATGAGCCCCACAGCCCTTGTGATGCAGCACTGCACCCCTGGCCCATCATTCTTCCACTCCTCCATCCCACAGATGGCCTTGGATCTCTGGACACACTGAATGTCCTTGACCAAAGCACCAAGACCGAGGGCTCGGCTGACCCAGGGCATTGGTGTGGCACTGCCTGGCAGTGCTCTGGGGCTTGGGGAGAGGAGCTGCCTGTGGCTGCTGGAGCCCTGGGCCACAGCTCACTGCCCACCCACCTGTTAGTCCTGGACAGGACCTGACACTCCACGATTTCACCAAACACCTCGAAGCGTTTCTTCAGCTCGCTGGAGCTCATGCTGCTGGAGAGGTTCCTGATGTACACCACCCGGCCTTCCCCCTGCCAAAGCAACCAAAAGCTCTCAGGCTTGGACCCTGCACCTCTGTGCTGCTGATGGGCTGGGGAGGAGCCCCTGCAAGCCAGCATTGGGAAACACTGCCATGGACACACTGATTTGTCCAGGATCTGGCTGTCTCTGCTCCAGCCAGGTCATAGAGTCACCCCCAGGATAGCCATAACCAGGCTGGAGCAGCTGTGAGTGTTTTCTTCTCTTTTAAAATTCTCCTGCATTCCTGCAGCTCTTTCAGCTTCTCCTGGCAAACGTGGGATATATTCCCAAGAATTGCCAGGGGCAAAATCCAATTGCATTGCAGGAAAGTGCCAAAGCAGCATGTGTGAGTGTGTGAATGTGTGAGTGTGTGAATGTGTGTGTGTGCACAACAGCAAGGAGCACCAACTTCCTCTGCCACGTGCCCACCCCTCTCCCAGCCTCCAGCATGTGCCCACGGCTTCCTGGATGCAGCGGGGCCACATCTGTGACAGCTGAGCAGCCTCAGGGATTCCCCAGTTCACCCCACAAATTCCCAGTGCCAAGTGCACTGAGGCACCAGCGTAGGAGGCTCTGGGCATCCCCGTGCCAAGGACTCCGTGTGTTGCCAATCGCTGGCTGCACGCTGGGTTTCCCTCTCCCCCCTCCACCCCCATGTCCTTGTTTAACACTGGCCTCGCACCAAGGGATGCTGAAGCCAGGGCTAATGGGCTCCACTGCTGCTTTTTGGAGCAGGAGATGAGCTGAGGGCTGGGGTTGCTTTGCCCCATGGGGTCCCTGCTCACTTACAATGGCCTTCTCCCTTCTCTTCTTCAGCTGGCCCCGGTGCCCGCTGCCGCCCTGACACTGCTCGCCGTTCTCACACCTGCAAGGGAGGGACAGGAGGTCAGCCTGGGGCTGGGGGAGCTGCTGGGAAACCTTCAAACATCAGTGAGGAGCTGAGACACCCACAGGAGTGGCTGGGCACTCTGAGGCACTGGGAGCCAAGGAGAGACTGGGGTCTGCAAACACTGGAAAGGACACTGGGAAGGTTTCTCTCAGAGATGCCAGCACTTATCCCTTCCCAAGCCTGGCTTGGGTGCCATGCCCTGTCACCCACGGAACCCCCTGGCTGCATCACTCTGCTTCCTCAGGCTATGTCTGATGCTTGCAGCAGTGCCTGATGCAGTATAGATCACTTCCACAGTTTTTCTTTCATTAATTAGCATCTTTACTGCTTGGGCCAGCAGAGCAGAGAGCACTGGGGCTGCCCTGCACCAAATTCAGGGGGCAAAGCCAGTCCTGATGTCCCCGTGCCCCCCGTACCTGAAGGTGCGTCTGCTGGCAGGTGACCGTGACCGGCAGCACGAGGAGCCCGAGCTGGACCTGCTCCGGGAGCAGTAATGCAAACTGGTCCTGGAAAGGGGGTTTCTCCTCAGGCACAGCTTGGTGTTGCCATGCTCCTCCTCCTCTTCCTCCTCTTCCTCCTCCTCTTCCTCCTCCTCCTCCACGGGGGAGCCGCTCTCACTGCAGCTGTCCTCAAAGACGGTGTCGTATTCCGGGGTCTTGCAGAACACCATGTCCTCGTCGTCGAGGGCACTGTCCAGAAAGCCAAAGTGCTTTGTCAAGCTGGCTCTGATCTCCTGGTCTCTCAGCTGCTTAACTCCGTCCTTCCACAGCATCTCAGTGCCCGTGTCCTTGATGAGCTCCAGTCCCTGGTAGTGGGCGGCCGGGACCCTCCTCTTGTGCTCAGTCTCCACCTGGCTCGGGGGCTCCCACGACTTGAGCACCTTCCTCTGCAGGGCAGCCTCGGGTTTCAGCACCTGGCAGTAGTCGTGGTCCCCGAAGGAGCGGGAGAAGGGCCTCTTGAGCAAGCCTTGCTGCTCGGGGAGCGGGCGCCCGCCCGCCCGGCTCAGGTGGGCGAACAGCTCCGTCCTCTCCGGGTGCTTCCGGGGGGCTTTCCTGGAGGCTGCCACATCCCCGGCGCCCCCGGGGCTGGGGGCCATCCCCTCCTCCTTGCCTGGCTCCTGGGGGATGTCTGGCTTGTACAGGTCCTCCTCGGCGGGTTTGTATGGCGGGGTGGTGGGCGGTGTGAGACCTGAACCCCCCCACAAACAAAGGGCAGCAGTCAGCTCTGCCCCCTCCATCCTGCCCTGTCCCACCCCCGTGGCCCCATGGCCTCATCCAGGGGCACTTGGGGGAGCAAGAATGATGCCAGAGGACTCTTCCTTCCCTCCTGGCTCATGCAGGGCCCCCCTGAACAGCTCCTCCCAACCCCAAACACATTCCCCTGAGCTGCTCATGGTGCTCGGATGTGGCACTGCATAGGGAGTCTCCTGTGTCTGCAGTGTGAGGGGGATGAAGGAGCCCCCTTGGCTGGGCAGGCTGGAACTGATGCCTCCAGGCTGAATTTAGGGTAAATGAGCCCCCTCTGAGAGTACATTTTTGTGAAAGTGAAGAATTCAAAGCCTGTCCTACCTGCTGTCCCACATAGCTCCACAGTCAGCATTGGCTCAAAGTTTCTCTTCCCAAAGGTTGGGTCACTGGAGAAGAGCAGAAAATCAGGAGAAAATGTTTAGGTGAATTACAGCCCCAAAACCCAAAAGAAAGCTGAGAAAATGTTGCCCACATGTGAATCCTCCCACTTTGGCTAGTGCCTGACAGAGTAACCTCACAAGGGCAGTGGGATGAGCAGCTCCAGGGCACACACAAAATGCCCTGCCCTGGGCATGGGACTCTCCCAGCTCCTGGCACCCTGTGGCTCCCCACAGCCCCGTGCCCAGCAGTGCAGCTCAGTGTGCTCTGCAAACACAGCTCCCTGTGCTGGCTGTAGAGGCCCTGCCCAGCCACACATCCCCAGGCAGTCCCCAGCCCCAGACTGGCTCACTCAGCCCCATCTGCACTTACGTTTGTGCCAAGGACAGCGTGAGACACCTGGGTGTTTCTGAAAGGCAGGAGAGAAGCAGGTTACCAGAGGAGCTGTATCCCTGCAGTGCCCACTGAGGGCTTTGCCCACCTGAGAGGGATGGCTCAGGCTGCCAGGGCTGAGCCATTCCTGCACTTGCAGCTTGCTGGGGTTTGGGGGCACCACTGCAGCTGAACCCCAGAGCCCAGACCCAGGGAAAACCCATGGGGAGAAACGTGGAGGGATGGAGCAACCTGGTCCCTGCTGGGTTATGGCCACACCAACCCCTCCACCTCACTTTAAGGATGGGGAAACTGAGGCAGAAGATGCCCATGGATTGAAAAGGCACCCCAAAAGAGAACAGACCCCCAGCTCCCCATGCATGGGACCCCACAGCCAGGCAGCACAGGGGGCTGCTCACAGCTCTCCTGCCAGCTGAGTGCCCAGCACCACTCGCCCACGGCAGGGATGGCACAGCCACGCTGGGGAGGGTGAGCAGAGTGACAGTCCCCCAGCCCCTCACCTGTTTGCTCCAGGAGGGCACAGCGCCGGCTCTCAGTGCCCACCTCGCCATCCCCCAGGGAGCCCAGGCAGAGGGGCTGGGGCTCTGCCGACGGGGCCGTGCCCCCCACCTCCACTTCAGCCGCCGGCTCTTCGGCAGAGAAACCCTCCAGCACCGGGCAGGGCGCGGCCTCCCGGCAGCCCAGGGCCACGGAGGACTCGGGGTGGGGCTGGTCAAGGAAGGAGAGCCAGTGCCCGAGCTCGGGGTTGAGTCTCTTGGAGCGGCGCACGGCGTGAACAGCGCTGTCCTGCCTGCGGGCCCCCTTCCCTGCGCCCGCGGTACCCTCCTGCGTCCCTCCATCGTCCTCAGGGTCACCCAGCTCCCTCGGCGCCTCGGGGCTCTGCCGGGGCTCGCTCCTCTCTGCTGTTTTCACTCTGGCCGTGCAAGTCCCTCCGGCTCCCTCCCCGTCGGGCGGCACGGGCGAGCAGGAGCCGGGCGGCCGTGCCAGGGCCGCGTACACGGGCCTGCCCAGGCGGTATGGCTTGCTCACGTCGCACAGCAGGTCCCGAGCCAGCAGCTCCTTCAGGATGGAGAAGGACGCTCCGGGTTTCTTACAGCTGCCGGCTGCCTGCCAGGCGCAGCCCGGCCGGCCCTGGGGGGCACAGTCCGCTTTGGCTCTCTTGAAAGGGCTGCAGGGCTGGGGTTTGCTGTCGGCGGGGTCGCGGGCGGGCAGTTTGCGAGGGGGCAGGCAGTAGGTGTGCATGTAGCGGATCAGCTCCAGCACCGAGTGCAGCTCCCCCTCGCAGGGGGACTGGCTGCCCGTGCCCTCCTCCGCCGAGGACAGGGCGGCCGCCGAGTCTCCGGAGCTCAGCGAGTCCTCGCTGCAGTCGCTGTCGTCCTCGTGGTGGGCGCAGCCGCCCGGGGACGGGTGGTGGGAGCTGCCGGGGCACTCCTCGGCTGCCTGGGGGGCTTTGGTCTGGGAGGCGCTGGAGGTGAGGTGCCGGTGCAGCTCCGTGCAGCTGCGGCTCTGTGACTGCGGGACGCTGGCCCTCCTGTCCCGGGGACCCTCCACCTTCCCAGAGGAGAGAGGAGGATGTCAGCCCTCAGCCCCACAGCCACGGCTGACAGAGACACCCCACACCCTCCAACCCCCCCCAGTTGTGGCTCACCAGCACCCCGACCTCCCTAGGGTCAGCCCCGTGCCCGAGTGCTGCCCCTCCTGCACGCAGTGATGCTCCTTCTCCCCAGGAGGGATCTGCTGCTCTTCCCAGACAATCTAATTTGCCAGGCCGAATGCACAGCACAATTACCATTAGCAAAGTGAGAAAACCTGCGATGGCACCTTCTGCCGGGTTTCACATCAGCTCAAGTGTTGGGGTGGGCTCTGCAGTGTGACAGGCAGCGACTCCTGGCTTGGGCTGAGAGTCAGCAAAGAGGGGGGCAAGGGGGTTCCCAGGGAGCACATGGGGCTTTCACAAATGTGTGCTCAGAGAAGCTGGGAGAGCCCAAACCCTTCCTGGGTTCAAGTGAGATGAAGGTGCTTCTCAGCACAGCACAAAGCCTGAAGTTTTGCAGAGCCCAGACTGCACCAGACAGGGATGGTGACACTCCCTGCCTGTTCCCGACCCCTTGCCCAGCCCGGAGGCTGCCCACTCTCCCCAGCAGCAGCATCCTTAGGGACAGCTCCCGGCAGGTGGGGGCTGCAGGAAGTACCTTCGTGCAGGGCCGTGCGGGCCGGGATTTTGGGGTCCCCGGGCGCCGGGCGCTCCCGTCCCGCTGCGCCTCGCAGCTCGGAGGCGACGGAGACAGCAGCAGCTTCTTCAGCTGCAAAGAGAAGGGGCAACAAAAGGAGTCGGCATCGCAGCGAGGGCAGGAGGAAAAGCCCCGAAGGGACACAGCCCCTTGGCTCACGTGTGAGCACATCCATCCCCGAGCATCCCACCCGAAAATGGGGCAAAAAATCCCCAAAACATCAGGCAGGGAGGGTTAGGATTTCCCATCTCCTCGTGGCTGTGGGGCGGGTGCCTCGCTGTGTGCAGCCCTGTGGGGGTCGGGGCTGTCCTCACAGCATTCACCCCAGGCAGGCTGGGGCAGTGAGGACAGGAGGGAATTTACTTCCCAGGGACAGCCCCACTGGTGTCAGACACACAGGAGCTGCCGCGGCATCCCAGCTTCTCACTCCATCAGCTCTGCCCTGAGGTGACAGAGGCTTTACACTGGTGTGAGTGATGGCTTTGGACAGCTCGCTGTCCCCATGCAAGGCTCATTTAGCCAAAACATCCAGAGAGAGCCTTGACTCATTAACGAGCTTTCAAGGCGTTTTGCAGATGCAAATCCCTGCGGGATCTGTCGAGGATCACCCCCAGCACTGTGCCAACCCTGTGGGCACTGGGAGCCGGGTTCTCCCCAGTACACATGTGCCACCACTTCTGATGCGGGGCCAGCACAATATTCTCCTTCTACTCAACCCCAATTTTGGTCAGGGGGAGGGGAAAAAAAACCAAAAACACCCAGACCCACACCCAGCAACAACATTTGAAATTGTGCCCATGCGGCGCTAACGACCGGAGGCGACAACAGCTCAACAGCAAGGCGACTGCAGGAGAGGCAGATCTGGGGCTCCCAGGGGGCACGGAGCCCTGGGGGGGGTCAGGGAGTGATAGAAAAAGGGGTGCCCGGGTCAGGGTCTGCCAGGAAATGCCAGCCGGGGCACCCCGCGGCTTTAGGAGTGAGGCTCCTGTTGGTGGAAGCGCCCAGCACCCTTTTCCCCCCCGCCCCTGCAACGTATACATCCTATATATACACATACAGGTCATGTGTGATATATACCCCTGCGCGGGGCGTGGGCGGTGGAGATGCACGCTGTCACCACTGGATGTCACTCCTCCCCTTGCGCTGGGGTTTGGGGACACCCCGGGACCGGGCTGGGGGCTCTGGGGAGGACTGTGAGCCGCAGGAGGGAGCAGGATGGGTGTCCCGTGCCAGGGAATCCCCCCAGGGATGGCAGGAAACGCTCCCAGTTCAGGAAAGGGGAGCGGGGCTGGAGCCCCAGTATTGCAGGGAACCAAGAGGGATGCTCCAGCCACCGAATCTGGAGGGACTGGAGGCTACACAGCCCCTGAGGGGGTTTGGTGGAAGGCACAGGGAGGGTCAAACCCTCCCACCGAAAGCCAGGGCAGGGGCTGACACTCAGGCAATCCCCTTCTTGTGACAGCAGGGAGCTCAGCCCGGGGCAGAGCCAGGGGGAACAGCCACCACTGCCCATGGGCACGGGGCTGGGATGAGGCAGGGAGAGCCCCGGGCAGCCCCACACCTGCACGGGGGGATTAAAAGCAGGTGTGGGTGTGCCAAAGCAGCCCCCACAGCCCTCTGCCACCCGCCCCCCACCCCGCCCAGAGAGAGGTTTGTATACACACAGCTGGTTCCCGTGAGGATGGTGATGGAGGTGACAGCAATGATGCAGAACATGTATACGTATACAATACAAGTATATGCTTTGGTATTGACGGTTAAAAGAGAGTTTTAAGCCTAGAATGAAAAAATTCAGACCTTGGCTTCCTATCATACCCATGCAGCCGGCTTATCTGGGGCTCATCCAAATCCACCTTAAACAGTAGGAAGTGGGTTCTTACTAGAGACAGCTCATCACCCTCGGGGGCCGGGGGCGGCCCCCCCGTGACCGGGGCGGTGGGTTTGGGGGAAGGGGCAGGTGAGGTGGTGGCAGAGCTGAGCGTGTCCCCCTCTTCCATAGTTCGGAAGGCAGCCAGGCCCATGTCATCTCCCTGTATATCATCCAAAGTCTCGGTGAGGGCTGCCAGCAGCGCTTCGTTCTCGCTGTCTATTATCTGAAAGGAGCAGGAGAGAAAGGGAAGGGGGTGTTAGGCCGGGCAGAGGGTCCCCGGGGTGCTGGAGAGGGGACAGGGAGCAGCAGAGCCACATCAGCTCCCACACTTCCCAGTGAAGCCCAGTGTGAGGGCTTTTCCCCCAGCACAGCACTGGGATGGGATGAGGAGAGACCCAGGAAAGGAGCATCAGTCTGTCCAGCTGCACCCAGCAGGGAAAGAATGAATCAGAGCATCTTCTCCCCCAACAGTCCCTCCACCCCAGCAGGAGGCAAACAGCAGCAGATGAAGGATCTGTGAGGAAAAAGCTCCTGGCCCAAATCCTCCTGACTCTGGGTTGCAAGTGCAAGAGCTGTGAGCTCAGCCAGGGCTGCCCAGTGGACAAGAGGGCACAGCCTCCCAGGAGGGCACAGGGGAAGCATTGGGACAACCACGACTCTGAGGTTTGTGTTCACTAAAAGCCCCCAAACACAGGCACCTCCAGCTCCTCAGGGGCTCTCAGCCCTCACAATTACAGCTGGTGCAGCCAGTGCTCCTGTGAGAGCCCCCAGTCACTCCCACATCTCCCATCAGCATCCCCAGATCATGCTGTTCACCCAAAAACTGGGTCAGGGCAGCTGCAGTGCAAGGCCCATCTCACTCTGGGCCAGGGGCTGCTCCTGCCTCCTCCCTGTCCCCTGCTCCAGCTTGACTTGGCTCCCTCTGTTCACCTGGGATTTGGCTTTACTGATGCACCTCCAGCCTTCCCAGTGCCCTCCCAGCCCCACGAATTCCCTTCCAGCCTGGCAATACAGTGCTGAAGCCCAGCAGAGGATGCAGAAGCTGAGGAATGGCTGGAGTGAGCCAGGAGTTCCTTCTTTTTGGTCCTCCTCCATCATCATCTGAATGTAAACCATGTCCAACGAGAAGCAGGCTACCATCAGTGATAAAATTAGCACGGGGGTAAAGTCAGGCTCACAGGCAGGACTGCTGCCTGCACACAGCCTCCTTGTGTTTCTCCCCTCTTGTTTGAAAATTAAACATCTTTCGTTCCATGCCCTAACCTTGCTCGCAGTTACTAGAGCAGGCTCCAGGGAGAGGCAGCAGGATGCTCCATTTTTGGCTCAGTTTCTTTTTCCTCCTGTTATTGGCACGAGATTGCTGTGCACACAAGTTCAGTGGGATACATTTCATCATAGTCCACTGCTCCTCATCGGCCTGGCTTTTGCATTTCTTCTCTGTTTATCTTTTCCCCAGGAAGTTCACGGAAAATATGCATCTCGTGATGAAGGTCCCTCAGCTGGGCTGGACCATTTTCAAGCACAGCATCAGCCCAGCATAAAAGCCAGAGGGTTGTTATTATGGGCAGGTTAGAAAATATTGAGCCTTTTTTTAATCTCTTTGTTTAAATAGAGATCCTCCTCCTCCCAAAAATGTAATCCAGGGTTGGTGATTAGCTGGTACCAGCTCAAAACCTCCTTCTGTGAGGGGGTAAAGGCCTGGGTGATGCTGAGGAGGGCACAGAGGACAGGCACACCCAGGGCATGGGCATGAGCTTTGGGCAGGGTGAGGGAGCCCAGCCTGCTCTGTGCCCGGTCCCTTCTGCATCTCCCTGCTTCCAACCTGTCTGTGCTGTGCCCACAGCCCTGCCCTGTCCTCAGAGCTCCAGGAGATGAAACAGAGACAGGAGCAGAGGGACATGGAGCAGCCCTGCCCCAGCTCTGCACCGTGCTGGCACAGCCATGGATCCATGGATCCAAAGGAACCAGCCCCTCTGCCAAAGGGACCCCAGCCCCACACTGAGGGGGCTGCCAGAGCTGGGAAAACAGAAAAGGGGCTGCTTTGTGCTCCCAGGAATTCTCCCAGTGCTGAGACCCCCACGCTGCCACCCTGGCATTCTGGGAATGGAACAGGACACACTGCAATTCCCTGTGAATAATCCAGCACAGCAGGGCTGGCTCAGCAGCCTCCTCCTCCTCGTTAGCCTTACTCCGCTTGCCCCATTTAGAGCCGGTGCACAAATTAATGGGAGCACTAATCAGCTGGGGAGGTAGATATTAATAGCTGTGTGTGTTCCCTCCTCCCACCCTCCTCCTCCTCCCCCCTGCCTCCAGCCTCGGGGGGTACCTGGAAGAGCTCGGAGTCGTCGGTGCTGTACTGGCTGGAGTCGGTCTCCGAGTGCTCCCCGCCCCAGGGCAGCTCGCTGAAGCAGCCGGCTGAGTCCAGGTCCCCGGCGTCCAGCTGGGACAGATCGATCTCGGGGAAGTCCGAGTAGAGGTGCTCCTCGCCAGACACCTCATACTGCACACAGGGGAGGGAGAGAAACCGCCTGAGCCCGCAGGTGCAGGCTGTAAGGACAGCAGCAGTGATCCCACCCCCGGCGCTGCCAGCCCCGCTCCAGCCCCTCTTCAACTTCTCCAGGAGCCCTGACAGGGTGTGGTGGGCTTCTTGTCACCCCATCGGTCTGCACAGCCTGGCACTGGTCGCTGTGAGCAGCCCCAAAGCCCCTCTGGTGTCCCAGCTGTGGCAGGGATACGTGGGGAGAGCCTCATCCCTCCCAGCGAGCTGATGGTCAGGGCACAGCACAGCCCCCGGGGCTCTGAGGGGCAATCCGTGCCCTCAGTGCCCTAAAAGTGACATCCAGGTGGCCTGGGAATCAGCACAACACCAACACACGGGGCTCTGAGGGGCAATCCCTGCCCTCAGTGCCCTAAAAGTGACATCCAGGTTCTGCAGGTGGCCTGGGACTCAGCACAACACCACACACGGGGCTCTGAGGGGCAATCCCTGCCCTCAGTGCCCTAAAAGTGACATCCAGGATATCCACGTGGCCTGGGGATCGGCACAAGAGCAGCACACAGGGCCAGCCTCACACAGATGCTCACTCTGTCCCCACCACACGGCCCTGAAGTGCTCAGGGCATCCCTCTGGGGAAGCTGCACATCCCAAAGCAGCCAAGGCAGCCCAGCCCCTGCTCCCCGGCACCGTGCAGGGTGAGAGGAACAGCACGGAAATGAATGGATGTCAGAGAGCACACGGGATGATGGGGGCTGCAGGAACTGAGCTAAAAATCTCCATTTAACCGCAGAAAGGAGCTGGCACCTGCCCCACTTGGGCCTGGCTTCCAGCCACGAAACCCCACAGCTGCAGCCAGCACCCGCTGCCTGCCCTGGCATTTGCACCGTGCCTGGGTTTGCCTCGGTGTCCAGGTTAAAACACCGAGGGGAAAGGTCTGGTGCAACTCCTCCCAGCATTGGCTGCCCAAGGGGAGTTTTCTGGCAGCGAGGGAAGCGAGTTTATTTACAGAGCAAATGGATTTTGGAGCAGGCAAACATGTGAGCATGTGAGAGAGGCTGCAGGGGAGCGTGGGGGGCCCCTCCTCCCGAAGCACCCTGCAAGGGTCTCCTCAATGGGAAGGAAAAAGGGATTTCAACCCCAGCTGCAGGAATGGAAAAAGACAGCTTTTCTTTCTCTCTTTCTCTCCTCGTTTTTTTTTTGTTTTTCGAATTGGGATAATCTGGGATTACTGACTGTGTTGCCCCAGGGTGAGGAGCCTGTCTGCCACGCTCCCCACCACATTCAGGACGCTCCAAAGGACACTCACTCCCACTGCGCATTTCTCACCTGCTTCCCACCCTGCCCAGTCCCAGGGGAGGTGGAAAACAGGGAGAGCACCTTGGAGGGCACAGCAAGGGCAGGGCAGAGTGGTTTTATGGGCTGATGGTGAGCCAGTGCCATGTCCCAGCCGTGCACAGGGGCTGCAGAGGGGCTGGGGGCTGCAGGGAGCTGCTGATGCTGCCCCACACAAAGCTCTGGGAGCTGCCCCCACTCTGGGGGATGCTCTCCCAGCACCCTCCTTTCACCTTTTTGCTGCAGGGAAGGTGTATTTAACTTGGTGTATCAGGTAGATACCACAAGTGTGGTGCTACAAAGTGTATCGGGCACCCCTGAGAGGCTCTGGGAGCTGCTGCTCCTCACTCGGCCCCCAGGGATGGGGATTTTCCAACCTGCTCTGTAAAAACCTTTCTTCCCAGGTGTCAGAGCACATGCAGCAGGGCAGGAGTCCCCACTGCCAGCTCTGGGGGACACAGTGCTGTTCTATTCCCCTTGTTCTGTCCCCTCTGACAGCCGGGACTCTCTGGGATCAGATGTCCTTTGGCCTTTCAGATGTGTCCCTTACCTGCTGTGGCTCGTCCCTGCCTTCCTGTCCCTGCTCTATTGCCTGCTCCAGAAAAAGTCTTGTGACAACTTTGTCTCCCCCCTTCTCCCCAAATCTTCCCATGGGAACACAGGCAAAGGCTTTTATTTTTAGCCCAGCCATACATACACAGATATACGTGTGTCTGTGTGTGCGTGTGTGCGTGCAATTAAAAATAGCAGAGCAGCCAAATTCTCCTGCTCCTTTTGATATGCCACAAGGGAAAAGATCCTGGTGCTGAGATCACAAGGAGCAGCTGACACCAGTGCTCGGGATGTCTTTTGATCAACTCCACAGATGTGACATGTCCCCGTTGGCAACAGGGCTGGGTAAAAATAAACTCCTGCAATGTAACGCTGCTGAGCTGCCCTCTCTGGGCACTCCTGGACAGGACTGTCCAGCCACTGCCACCCTGGGGATGCTCCCAGCTCAGGAATGCCCAAAACTCAGCTCTGTCTGTGCTGAGCCTCCTCCTCCTCCTTGAAAAACACGGGGACAGGCTTTGCTCAGTGGGGTCCCACATTGCCACGTGGATGGGCACCCCAGCACTCCAACCAGCCCCCTCTGCTAGGCAGTGTCATTTACCCAGCCCAGCAAGGCTCCAGAGGGAACCCATCACTGCCAGCCCTGAGAGCCCCTCTGGGCTGGCCACAGGGCTGGGGAAGGGCCCAGCCCCTGCCCAGCTCGAGGCTGGCAGCAGTGATGGGGAGGCAGCCTGTGGGCACGGGACCTCATCTGCTCTGACTCTCCCTTTTCCCACCCTCTGCACTTCCTGCTGCCTTGGGAGAGGAGTGAACTTTTGTTCTAATTTTACTCGGGACTTTGTAGGAAGATCAGCCATGGGTTCTTGGTGTGCAGCCAGCAAACACCCATGGAGACATGCTCAGAAATTCGGAGGCATCCTCCAGCCCAGACACCTGGCCCGGGTGTGCTGCAGCATCCAGAGAGCTGCTGGCAGTGTCTGATGGATCCCTGCTGCACGCAGGAGAGCTCCTGCTGCCTCCCTGGTCAGCATCCCCTTGTCTCCAGGCAATGGAACAGCTCCTGGGTGCTCTGGGGCTGCAACCAGTGCTCCCACCACTCCCTGTGCCTTTGCCATGTCCCCAGTCTGTCCTCCCCAGGGCAGAGGCAAGGTGAGGCAGCTCGAGGAGCTGGCACAGGGGTTAAATCCATCTCCCCGCCCAGTTGTGGGGGTGTTCAATGCAGGCCACTGTCTCTGGTGTCCCCAAAAGCTCTGGGGACATGTCCAGCAGCCACTGGCTGGAGCCACATCCAAGGATGTCCCAGCTCAGTGCTGGCTCCTGGGGACAGCAGATCTGCAGAGTCCCTTTCAGTTCTTGTGGTCTGGAACAGTGTGGGCTCTGCCATGTGAGCTCTTATCTCTGCAGAGACACCAGACTCCTCCCCAAGACCAACTCTAATTCAAACACTGGATTAACGAGACAGGAAATGTTTTCCTCTTCTTCAGTGTCAACTTGGGCTCCCCAAACTAAACCCCAGCAGTCAGCAGGGCTGGAGAGGCTGGCTGGGGTCAGACTCCTGGGGACAGCTGAGCCCAGGGAGAGCAGGAGCAGCCCTGCTGCCAGGGAACAGCAACCTGAACCAGGGCAAGGGCTCAGCTCATTGTCTGCTCTGCTGAACTGGCTCAGGGAGCTGGGGACAGCGCAGTGACCGTGACAGAGAGACCTGCAGGTGCTCTCCTCTGTCTCACTCCAACAACAGCACTGCTACAAATTACCCTTATCTGCAGAACCCCCGGGTCCAACCCCTTGAAGTCATGGCCAAGAATTCTGGTGTGGGCTGCGGGCACAGGGAGTGATGGCACAGGCAGGGCTTGTGCTTAGTCAGCCTCACAGTGCTCTGAAGTGCCGGCGTGCCAGTGTCACTGGCCAGGGACAGCACCTTCCAGGAGCCTCATCCTGCACTGCCCTCACTGCTCTGCCATGGCCCTGTCCCTCCCTGCTGCCTGGAGAAAAGGGAGGCAAGAGGCAGCAGCTCGCAGGGGCCAAAGGGAGCAGCCGGGAACAGGCAGCCCCCACTCCTCGCTGGGGAGCAAACGGTGACTCAGCTCCTCCCTGCTCAGCCAAGAGCCTGCCCGAAGCATTAAGGGATAAATATACATCCACACGTGCTGCAGACACAGCCCCCATCAGCCAGTGGCGTTCAGGCTGGCACCCAAAGCGGCAGGAGGTGAGAAATGCCGAGAACACCAAGTGCTGCTCCCACCAGCCCTCCCTCGGGCAGCTTCTCCCTCCTCACCCTCACCAGGGCCTGACTCGAAAAAGGAAAGAAAATTCTTGGGCAGGGGTTTTGCAGAGAGTCTGGGCTTATCAGGGAAATCCCTGATCACAGACTGCTCCAAACAGGGATTACAGCAGGGAGATGGAAACTGGCTGGTGTGGCACTGGGCTGGTTGGTGTGGCACTGAACTAGCTGGTGTGACACTGGCCTGGTGTGACACTGGGCTGGCGTGAGACTGGGCTGGCTGGTGTGACATTGGCTGGTGTGACACTGGCCTGGTGTGACACTGGGCTGGTTGGTGTGGCACTGGCTGGTGTGACACTGGGCTGGCTGGTGTGACACTGGGCTGGTGTGGCACTGGGCTGGTGTGACACTGGGCTGGTTGGTGTGACACTGGGCTGGAGTGGCACTGGGCTGGAGTGGCACAGTCCCCATGGGCTCAGGCCATCAGCACCCAGGCCAGCCCCTCATCATCCCCAAGGATGTGCCAGCTCCATCCCAGCCCAGAGGGATGCAGGATGTGTGGGGTGGGCAGCCTGACTCCAGCACCGGGGAGGAGGGCAGAGGTGGGAATGGAGGAGCTATAAATAAGTGTAAATACAGCAAGGAGAGGCACCTGGCCAGAGCTGTGAAGGTCACCAGAGTGTGTGCCAGCAGATAAGCAACCCCCCTCCCCAGTGGCATTTGACAAAATGTCACTGTGAATGAGGGAGAGGTGGTGTCGGGTTGTGCCTTGGCCCTGCCACCCCTTGTCACCCCCGATATTTATAGCCTGAGAGCCCCACAGTGAAGGGCGAGGGGTCCCTGGAGGTGAGGGGACCCTGCCTGCACACACAGGGACAGGCAGGGCCCTCAAACCCTGCCCAGCTTTGGGGGAAAGGCACACAGGAGCCTCCCAGGCTGCACGGAGCATGAGACACCTCGCTGTCCTGCCAGGCATTTTGCCCTCTGCCCCCTGTTAATTTTTAATTATTTTTTTTAACTTTCTACTAATCCATTTTAACGATTCAGCGCAGCCAGCAAGAGGCAAAGCCTCATTTAAAGCCTGGACTAAGCAAATAGCAGCTCTTTCTTTCTCCTGAGCTACTCCAAGCCAACTTCTGCTGGTCCCTGTGGGTGCAGCACGTGGGAGCTGCTGGGCCCCAGGCTGGGCACGCTGTGCCAGCACAGTCTGGGCTCACAGGCTGCTCTTAAAGGTCAGACCTGGTGACCTCAGAAGTCTTTTCCAACCTAAATTATTCTGTGGCACACCTGGAGCAGCTGCCCTCAAACACAGCCTGAGATGTGCTGAGTGGGGAAAGGATTCTGAGTGGGGAAAGGGGGTTCTGAGTGGGGAAAAGGGTGCCCAGTGCCAGGCTCTGAGCCCCAGCCCCAGCCTGAGCACAGTCTCGCTCACTGACTTTTGTCTTACATTAGAAGGGTGTAATTAAGATCAACCATGAGATGCCAGTAATGGGAAATATTAAACATTAACCGCAAACAATAAACATGAACTTGCCAGGATAACTTTGATATGGAGGAAAGATGGAAGAAATTGCACTAAACTGTCCTTGAGTCACAGGATAGAAAAAAGGAGCCTGAGATACTGGTAATAATGCCCTGGATAAACAACATTCTGCTGGAATACTTCAAACAAAGGTGTGTCGGGTTTAGGAAGAAGGGCAGCAGTAAAGTATATCACAGGTTACAGAGCTGCATGTTCACACTACACTCAGCTCTTTTCTGAATTACAGAGTCCACTTTGGTTCTGCCTCAGCTCCAGGAGCAGCCCAGCACCCACCAGGGAGCCCCTGCAGCCCCCCACAGACCCTAAAGCACCTCCCCAGTGCTGCCAGGCACAAGGCAAGGGCAGGGGGTGGCTGTGCCCCGTGCAAGGAGCAGACAGACACAGCAGGAACAGGCTGTTCCCAAGGAGCCACCTCCTCTCTCAACACCACCTCATGGAAACAGCCCTGTCTGGCCAGGCTGTGTCCCTGTGGTCTGCCAGGGCTGGCCAAGCAGTGCCAGCACACCTGGGCACTCACAACTGTGCCTGCCCAAGTGTGACAGCTCCATCCTGCACCCCTGGGGAACAACCAGCAGCACCCTGTGGCATCCCACCCTGCCAGCAGCCAGCCTGGGCATCCACCACCCCCAAACACACATGTGCCTGCTGCCAGCCCTATCCCTGTCACCACTCGATGGCCTTAGCCAGGCAGGGCACAGACCCCAGGCTGAACACTGGTGGGGTTTTCTGAGAAATTCCTCCTTATCTCCCCCAAAACCAACTGCAGGACCAACAGCCAGCAGCTGGCACGTGCTGAGCTGGGCACAAAGCACAGTGGGCACTGAAATGTGCCATCAGCTCCCAGCTCCCCAGCCCTGTGTGTGACCTCCTGGCCATGGGGACAGGCAGGGAAGGAGCAGGAGCAGGAGCAGGAGCAGGAGCAGGCAGGGTTCCCCCAGCAGCACCTCCCCTCCCTCCTGCCGCCCCTCCGTGCAGCAGCACTGCCTGCGAGGGACAAGGACAGGACAAGACGTGGCACAGGCCCTGCAACCCTGAGGGGACAGCCAGTGGGACTGGGAGCTGTGGGGACTGGAGGCCAACAGAGCACTGAGACACTGAAATCCTTGGGATTGCTTCCACTCCCACCCTGCTGCAGGTGGCAGGAAAGGCTGTGGCTCCAGAGCCCTGGGAGCCAGGCTGGGCCATGACAGGGGACAGGTCCTGACTCACTGAGGAGCTGACTGTTAGCCAGCTCCACTGGTCACAAAAATTCCCCACGATGGCAACTCCCTCCTTTGGTAAGGAAAACATGAGGGGGTGATTATTTTCAGACCTTCCTCTTCTGAGGTCCCCGCAGCCAGCAGCCACATGACTGATGTGGGCACAGGGACACCAGGGAGGAGGAGCAGCCCTGTCCCTGCCCTGCTCTGGCCACCAGCCCCTTTGGAGGTTTGGTTGCCAGCTCAGAGGCTGGCAGGGCTCCACGAAGCCCTTTCTGTCCAGGGGACACTGCAAACATCCTGCCATGGCACAGCCTGTCACACCTAACCCAAACAGCTCCACTGTCCACCCTGGCACTGGCAGCTCTTCACCCCTCTCAGCCAGCTCCAAGAGCAAATCCCTGCCTGGATGTCCCTCCAGTGTCCCTCCAGCTGCCCACAGCATGAAGTCACAGCTGTGGTGGCACTCAGAGGCAGGCAGAGCCACTGCCCATGGGGACATCACCTTGGCTGTGCCACCAAGCCCAGCCACAGCCATGCTCCCCACCCACAGCCACAGCCTTGGCATCTTCCAAGCACCCAAAAGCTGCCCTTGGCTCTGCAGGAGCCATAGCCTGTAGCCCTGGGAATCCCTGAACCAATTCAGCCTGGCTCTGGAATCCCCAGCACATTCTGGCACTCGGTGTCACCCTGAGTGACACGGGAGCTGAGGTCACACCTGGCCCAATTCCTGCCCAAATCCTGCCCCTTTACACCTGACAACAAGCAGGTGGAGAGAACCTGCTGCCTGCCAGCCACCCCAGCCCGGTGTCACCCCCCTGCCAGGTCTGTCACCGTCACCTGCAGGATGCTCTTCACCTCCCCAAGGCACCTTTTCACACCTCACTGATGCTCTGCTGAGGAGCAGGGACTGCCTGGACAACCTGTCCCCTGCTGGGGGCACTGCCAGTTCCTCCTGCCAGGGAGGAGGCAGCAGGGCAGGGGGGAAAGCACAACTCCTGCCCCCCCTCCTGCAGCACCTCTGGTTCTGAGGCTCACAGAGGGGCTCTGGCCTCCCCTGCCACACCACACACCGTGGGCTGGCACTGCCCAGAGCTGCTCGTGCCACCAGCAGCCTCTCTCAGTGCTAATCAGGCTGAGGCAGGAGACAGGGAAGGTTCAAGCTGGGGTTAAGAAGGCACAAGGAGGATCTGCTTGCATTAGCCTGACCTCACGGTTGGTCCAGCCCCAGCACGCTCCAAAGGGACACTCCTGGCCTGCTGGGGGTCAGGGCAGCACCACCAAACCCTCACTGGGACCCTCCAGGAGCCTTTCTGTGCTGGACATGGGCTGTGCTGGCCCTCCTGCCAGGGAAAGGGGCTGTGGGAGCCCCCCCTGTGCCCAGCTCCCACGTGAAAATGAAGTTTTCAGCTGGATGCACGAGGTCCCAGAGAATGCAAACCTCTGTGCAAAGGGCAAAACCACTCAGATCTGTCCTCACCCTCCTGCCCAGACACCTCCAGGTGTGTCAATGCCCAAATTTCAGTGCAGGTGGAAGCCCCAGCTGTGCCAGGTGGGTGGGCAGTGCCAGCACCCCTCACTGCTGCAGTGCTGCCCATGCCAACCCCTGCTTCTGCCCTGCACAACACCCAGCACCCTGCACCTTCCTGTCCCCATCACCTGGGGACACCAAGAGGTGGGTCCCCCCACTTCTCCTCCCGGACCAGGGGCTCCCTCTCCTCCCCCATCCTGCTACACCCAAATAAATGATTGCCCATTTTCTGAGGTGTCCTGGCCAGAGGGGACTGTCACCACGCAGTGTGGTCACCCTGTGCCTCTGCCCTGACACCACTGTGCCCAGAAAGCTCCTGGGGAAGGGGAATGCTGCCAGTTGGGCATTTTCCAGGTGGGCATCAGGGAGTCCCTAGGATAAAGTGATTATCAGTATTGATACCACTCCAATTCTGTGGGAAACCCAGGCTGGGGAAGGTGAGAAGGGAGCAGGTCCCAGCAGGTCTGTGGGTGCAGGGACACGCTCCCAGGTGGATGGTGGAGGTGAGAACTCTAAAGCAGCACCTCTGGGCAGGCTGGGCAGGAGCTTCCAGCACCACAACCTGTTTGCTCTGGGGATTTCCTGGGGCTGCACAAGGCTTTGCTGTGTCCGGGTCTGCACCCGGGCACTGTCAGCTGTCCCAGCCAGACCTCCTGCCCCCAGGGCTGGGCTCTGTCCCTGCTTTTTTGCTCTGCGGGAAACATTCCTGGGAGCCACAGCCTGGAGCTGGTGCTGCCAACCTGCTTTCCTCGGGCTTCCTACTCTGCAAACAACTGACTCACCCTGGAAAGAAACTGCTGCAAGATCTCCAGATAGAGAAATCCCTACGAGGGCATGAAGCTCCTTCAGGAGCACATGCAAACCCACATACACAAAGCTTTGTTCTATTTCAAATTCTCTCCTGTGAGGGACCACACCTTTCCCCTCCCCAAAACCTCAGGCAGGCTCCAACAGGGCATGAGAGGAGGGGTCTGGCCACTCCCTGTGCCAGCAGCTCAGAGCTGGGGCCCCTCTCCTCCTCCCAAACCAGTTGGGGGCCCTTTTGCTCCTCCTAAACCAGCTGGGGTGAAGCCCACAAGCACAAGTTCATACACTAAATCAGATCCTTTAACTGCTCCACGTGCTGTGCTGGTTCCTTCACCACCCTGCCTTGAACTTGCCTGCCCCTAGGCCTTGTCCCCCCTATTTTTGACCCCAGCTAATCCAGAGATCAACAGAAAGCCAGAGACCCCTGTGCAGGCTGGCCTGAAATGCAGCCCTGAGCTCTGCATCTGACAGGAACTGGTCTGACCCAGCAGCCACCTCTGGGTTGGGAGCATCAGAGCAAGGGGTCCCTTTTGGTGCGGGGGAAGCCACCTCTACCCTGGCACTGCCACCTCCCAGCTGGTCTGAAAGCCCATGCAGGGCTGGCAGGGGTTCAGGCTCCTCACCCCTGGCTTGGTGTGCCACCTTCATGCACTTTGCATGGCCCCAGAGCCTGGCAGCAGCTCCCCAGTCATGTGAGCAGCTCCAGTTCCCTGTGCCTCGCTCTTATCCACCCCCTCTTATCCATCCCTCTCCCTCTGCTGCCTCCGTGCCAGGGGCTGCCATGTGGGAACGTGGCCAGGGCTCCTTGTCAGAGCCTCCAGTGTCACCTTGGAGGGGTCCTGCAGGGAGGCAGGGACAGGGCTGTGCTCGGTGTGGCACCACGGGGACACTCTCAGGGACATTGCTGTGCCACAGCCCAGCAGCTGGAGCTGGAGTACAACAGCCAGCCCTGCAGCTCCCAGCCTGGCAGCAGGACACAGAGGGCACAGCAGCAGAGCAGGCAGCCCCTGAGCCCCTGCACCCAGCCCCAGTCCCCAGCCCTGGTGACATCGTGTGTACCCAGGGCTGGCCAAGCCAGGCTTGCTTATGCAAACCACCACGGGAGCTGTTCCCACCAGCTGGACTCCTGCCTGGCAGTCAGGTGCCTTCCTCCTCCTCCTCCCAAACAACTGCCAGTGCCCTGGGCAGCTGCCCAGGCTCTGTGGGTGCCTCTGTCCCCACACTGAATGCACCACGCCTGCTGTGGGCCAGGGGCTGCCCCTCCCTGGGGTGCCCTGGGATGTGGGGGGCAGGCAGGGGGCTCACTGACCCCCAGCACCATGTGCTGCTCTCCCCCAGCTCAGCTGTGAGCCAGCTCTGCCAGTGGAGTGTCCTTGGGGCGTCCTCAAGTGTCCCTGTACTGCCAGGGCACAGCTGGCACGGGGAAGGTTGTGCATGCACTGCACCCTTCACAGAATCATGGAATGGTTTGGGTTGGGAAGACCTTGTTCAACCCCCTGCCTTGGGCAGGGACATCTTCCACTATCCCAGGTTGCTCCAAGCCCCATCCAACCTGGCCTTGGACACTGCCAGGGATCCAGGGACAGCCACACATCGTGCCCAGAGGGAGCAGAGATGTGGGGCTGTGCAAGCCCTAGGATGCAGCAGTGGGAAGGGGCTGTTTGCCCCATGGCTGGGCAGTTTTACCCAGCACTGTGCTCACCTTGGCATTTCCCATCCCTGGGAGGTGCAGGAACCCGAGCAGAAGGCTTCCTATGGAAGGAAGGATGCAGGGAAAAAAGTCCTGGTGCTGTGAACCACAAAGGAAGGCTTGGGCAGAGCTGGTCACCATTCCTGTCACCAGCTGCCTCTGCCACACTCACACCTCATGGCAATGGCATGGAGAAACACTCCCAGGCTAGGAGGAGCCAGCAGTGGACAGCATCTGTTCCCAACACCCTCTGACATTGCAAAATACAGGAAAAAACCCGGATGCAAGCACCAGGAATCTTCATGCAAATCTCCTCATTCCCAAACCAGTACCAGCCTCGCACTCCGGGATTCCAGGAAAGCCACAGCCTGGTTCTGCACAGGGCTCTGCAGCCTTTGCACAACACTCCAGCCTCTCCTTGAATTTCAGCAGGGATTACCAGGCACTGCCACCGACTGAGTCAGCCCCAGCTCCATCAGGGGACTGTCCCCTCCCCACCATCAGCTGCTCGTGGCAGCTGCAGTGACACAGCCAGGCTGCTGTGGGGGTTTAGGGACCACGGGGATCAGCAGCTCCACGGGGTGAGAGCTGTCGTGGCTGCACCAGCAGCCAGGGATAGGAGCTGACGCCAGGCTGGGGTGCCACAAGGGATGGCTCCATCCCTGTTTTCTTTACTACAAAAATTCTGTGCAACAAAATAAAGCCTCTGCCAAGCGAAACGGGCCCCGAGCCAGCTCCTTCCAAGGCTCCCTGGAACGCTCTGCTCCGTCATCCCTCGGTGGGCGCTGAGATTTTGTGCAGGTATCAGTTTTTCTGCTCAGGATGCTTCTCCAGCTGGATGTCTTTGATGAGCTTTTCTGCAGAGGTGGCACGGAGCTGGAGGAGCAGGGAAACCTGCCTGTGGTGAATGGTAAAACCCTCTGGCAACGCCGTGACGCTGCTCCAGACACAGTGGCTAAATATAGACTCCTCATTTATTATCCTGCAGCTGCTGGGGTTGGTGTGAGAGGAGCCAGGGGCTGCACTGATGCTCCCCTCAACCATGGCTGGGACTGCCTGGACACATCCACAGGCTCACACTGGCCCAAACAGGGTGCAAAGCATAAAATAATCCAAGAATCTTTTCCCTGGGTGCCTCCAGAGAGATGAGACTGAGTCTAAATTCCCCACGCTGCATCCCGTAAGGGCTTAGATGTGCTGGCATGAGTGGGTCCTGCCTGGGTGGGAAGGGGGTCCCCCTGCTCCTGGTGAGTGCAGGAGTGGCAAAGTGATGGGTGGCTTTCCTGTGGCTTCCCCACTGCCAAAATCCAGGGATCTTCCTCATCCAAACCAGCCAGAGGGGGAGCAGAGAGGCAGGAGGGGCAGGGAGACATGGGTGCCATCGAGCACCAGGCCTCCATCTCCTTCCCTCTGGGATGTGCAACAGAGAGACAAATCCTGGTGTGACCCCGGTGCTTGGCAAAGGATCCCCAGCCTGCAGAGCCAGGGAGACAGCAAGTGCAGCCAGGTTGAGCACTGGCACCCGTGGCTGGCTGGGGTGAGGAGGCATCCCTGCCTTCTGGCGGCAGGGAAGCCACAGGAAAGCCACCCATCCCTTGGCAGCAGGCCTGGGCGCCTCCATCAGCACATCTGGCAGAGAGGGGTGAAAAGGAGGGATGCCCTGCGTGGCCAGGCAGCCAGGCTGGGCTGTGGCCCTGCTGGGACTGGCAGCAGCCATCCCCCCACTGCTGGCACCGAGTCCCATTGAGACGGGGCCAAGCGGGACGGAACTCCAGGCATCCATCCTGCCTCCTGGGGCAGGTCACGCTGGGACAACCAGCCTCTCTGGGTGGCCAGGGCCCTGCTGCTGCCAGCCCTGCCAGCCCCCTGCCCCACCAGCACAGCCCTGGCCAAAGGAACCAGCCCTCAGCTCCCCAGCCTTCCCCCCACAGCCACCCCACAGGCCGAGCAGGAGGCTGGGAAATGCCAGGAAAGAGTTAAACCATTCATCATCCCTCTGAAAGGAGATGGACCCACAGCAGCATCAGTCCTGCACCCCACACACTGCTACTGGGACCTCTCAAGGATCTCACAAGCTGTGGGGTGTGCTGGGGCTGCCTCACCCCACCAAAGGTTCCTTGGGGACAATGCAGAGGTGACAGTCCCTGCCCTGAGGGATGCTGGTGGCTGCAGAAGCAGCCAATGTCCAGGGACACAGGCGATGTCATACCCCAGGCTGCTGGGACAGGCAGGACCAGGCACGGGGCTCATGAAAAAGCCACTTGGAAGGACAGGCCTTTACCCCCTCCCCAGAGTGTCCCCACTGCCATGGGGGCTGCAGAAAGGCTGTTCCTGCCAGTGACCCACAGGGACCTGCAGCACCAGAGACCTCCCTCTGCCTTTAGGGGCTGCTCCCCCTCCTCCCCTCATTCCCTTTTCAGGCACCATCCTATGCACGGATTTTCAGCAACCCAAAAAATCCCCAGATGTGATCCCTGGGTGACATTCTCCTCCTCCTCCTCCCTGTGCTGACATCTGCTGAAGCAGCACAGAGGGGACACAGGGACGCCCTGCTTCTGCCTCCCCCTTCGGCCCCGGAGGCCTTTCCCCTGCTTTCCCCCGGTTCAGGAGGGGCATAAACCCTTGGGCAGTGGCTGGTATTTGGGTAAGAGGCCACCCTGGGGCACAGAGCCAGCAGCACGTGCTGCTGCTGTCCTGACACACAGAGGGCTGGGGCTGTGCCTGGGCCATCAGCACAGGCTCCAGCAACTCTCCCACGGCTGCCACAACACCCCCGGGACCCCCGAGCCCAGCTGTGAGAGGTGACAGGCAGGGGAAGAGCTCAGTGGGGAGCAGAGCCTGCCTGCCTGAGCCTCTGCCTTCTCTGCCTGCACTGGAAGGCTTCCCACTGCTTTTTCCCCCCTCCAGGACTGCTGCTGTCCTGCTGGGAGGAGCCCCGTGCCCATCTTCCATGGGACACTCTGCCACAAAGCTCCTTCCCCTCTCTGCCATGCTCCTCACCCTCCTTTGGCTACCAACCGTGACCCTCTCCCACCTTGATTTTCCTAATGCCCACCAAGGGATTTGCAGGTACAAAGTGCTCACTCCGTGCCTGGGAGCTGCTGGCATCCACCTTGGCAGACACCCAGTGCTGTCCTGGAGAAACACGGGCAAAACCTTCACCCTGGCACTGCTGAGCCCAGCCCTGGGCAGCCCCTGGCCCTGGCTATCACCCCTCACCAGGGTCCNGCTTCCCCACTGCCAAAATCCAGGGATCTTCCTCATCCAAACCAGCCAGAGGTGGAGCAGAGAGGCAGGAGGGGCAGGGAGACATGGGTGCCATCGAGCACCAGGCCTCCATCTCCTTCCCTCTGGGATGTGCAACAGAGAGACAAATCCTGGTGTGACCCCGGTGCTTGGCAAAGGATCCCCAGCCTGCAGAGCCAGGGAGACAGCAAGTGCAGCCAGGTTNACCATGGGTGCCATTGAGCTCCATCTCCTCCCCTCTGGGATGTGCAACAGAGAGACAAATCCTGGTGTGACCCCGGTGCTTGGCAAAGGATCCCCAGCCTGCAGAGCCAGGGAGACAGCAAGTGCAGCCAGGTTGAGCACTGGCACCCGTGGCTGGCTGGGGTGAGGAGGCATCCCTGCCTTCTGGCGGCAGGGAAGCCACAGGAAAGCCACCCATCCCTTGGCAGCAGGCCTGGGCGCCTCCATCAGCACATCTGGCAGAGAGGGGTGAAAAGGAGGGATGCCCTGCGTGGCCAGGCAGCCAGGCTGGGCTGTGGCCCTGCTGGGACTGGCAGCAGCCATCCCCCCACTGCTGGCACCGAGTCCCATTGAGACGGGGCCAAGCGGGACGGAACTCCAGGCATCCATCCTGCCTCCTGGGGCAGGTCACGCTGGGACAACCAGCCTCTCTGGGTGGCCAGGGCCCTGCTGCTGCCAGCCCTGCCAGCCCCCTGTCCCACCAGCACAGCCCTGGCCAAAGGAACCAGCCCTCAGCTCCCCAGCCTTCCCCCCACAGCCACCCCACAGGCCGAGCAGGAGGCTGGGAAATGCCAGGAAAGAGTTAAACCATTCATCATCCCTCTGAAAGGAGATGGACCCACAGCAGCATCAGTCCTGCACCCCACACACTGCTACTGGGACCTCTCAAGGCTCTCACAAGCTGTGGGGTGTGCTGGGGCTGCCTCACCCCACCAAAGGTTCCTTGGGGACAATGCAGAGGTGACAGTCCCTGCCCTGAGGGATGCTGGTGGCTGCAGAAGCAGCCAATGTCCAGGGACACAGGTGATGTCATACCCCAGGCTGCTGGGACAGGCAGGACCAGGCACGGGGCTCATGAAAAAGCCACTTGGAAGGACAGGCCTTTACCCCCTCCCCAGAGTGTCCCCACTGCCATGGGGGCTGCAGAAAGGCTGTTCCTGCCAGTGACCCACAGGGACCTGCAGCACCAGAGACCTCCCTCTGCCTTTAGGGGCTGCTCCCCCTCCTCCCCTCATTCTCTTTTCAGGCACCATCCTATGCACGGATTTTCAGCAACCCAAAAAATTCCCAGATGTGATCCCGGGGTGACATTCTCCTCCTCCTCCTCCCTGTGCTGACATCTGCTGAAGCAGCACAGAGGGGACACAGGGACGCCCTGCTTCTGTCTCCCCCCTCAGCCCCGGAGGCCTTTCCCCTGCTTTCCCCCGGTTCAGGAGGGGCATAAACCCTTGGGCAGTGGCTGGTATTTGGGTAAGAGGCCACCCTGGGGTACAGAGCCAGCAGCACGTGCTGCTGCTGTCCTGACACACAGAGGGCTGGGGCTGTGCCTGGGCCATCAGCACAGGCTCCAGCAACTCTCCCACGGCTGCCACAACACCCCCGGGACCCCCGAGCCCAGCTGTGAGAGGTGACAGGCAGGGGAAGAGCTCAGTGGGGAGCAGAGCCTGCCTGCCTGAGCCTCTGCCTTCTCTGCCTGCACTGGAAGGCTTCCCACTGCTTTTTCCCCCCTCCAGGGCTGCTGCTGTCCTGCTGGGAGGAGCCCCGTGCCCATCTTCCATGGGATACTCTGCCACAAAGCTCCTTCCCCTCTCTGCCACGCTCCTCACCCTCCTTTGGCTACCAACCGTGACCCTCTCCCACCTTGATTTTCCTAATGCCCACCAAGGGATTTGCAGGTACAAAGTGCTCACTACTCCGTGCCTGGGAGCTGCTGGCATCCACCTTGGCAGACACCCAGTGCTGTCCTGGAGAAACACGGGCAAAACCTTCACCCTGGCACTGCTGAGCCCAGCCCTGGGCAGCCCCTGGCCCTGGCTATCACCCCTCACCAGGGTCCCGTGGCAGGGAGGCAGTGCCCAGAGCAGGGGACATCCAAAGAAGGAAAAGAGCTGGATGGATGCAGGAGCCGGCCTGGCTCCCTGGCCAGCCAGCCCATACTGTAAAAGGAGTGGGAGCAGGGAGTGCACAGCTCTGGCTCCAGCAGTTTTAAGATGGCTGTGAAGCTGAGAGAAGGAGGAGAAGAAGGAGGAGAAGGAGGAGAAGGAGGAGGAGGAGGAGGACATTAACCCTCCCAGCACTGCGCTGCAGCCAGGAGCACTGCAGGGAGATGAATGGCAGCTTTCCAGAGGCTCCACTTAACAGTAGATGGACTGGGGACCACTCAACTCCCACCCAATAAAATCCAGCTGGCGATGCTTTCAGGCCTGGCAGGGCCCAGCTGGGAGATGCTGACCTCAGACAGGCTGTGGGAAGGAGGAGGAGAAAGAGAAGGAGGGGAAGGAGGCACATGACAAATAAAGGAGGTGACCCACCATGGGACAGGACATTCAGCAGCACCACAAAGACCCCTTAAATATTGACTCCCTGAAAATATTCCCTTCCATTCCTGCTGCCCCTGGGGGTTCAGGATACCAGAGGGGCAGGAAAGGGGCACCCCTGTGTGCCACCCCTCTGGGTGCCTGCACTGCCATCCCTCCTGGCTGCTCAGCAGGGAGCAGCAGAGCCAAGTGACTGCTCAGCTTCCCCCCTCTTGTCCCTGAGGACACTCACGTGAATATTCACGTTTTTCCTGCTTAATGTTTTCCTTTAAAAACATCGGGGCTTGGCCTCCCCGGTGCTTTTCTGCAGGATTCATCAGAGCTGCAGCGACTGGAGGAGCAAAGGTATTGGGCACTTAACAACAACTTCCCTTCTCCAAAGTTTTAATTGGTCATTGACGTCAAGTGATTATTGAGAATTATTAATTAAGAAAGCATTTAAGAGCCTGGCTTTTGTTGAGGTTTTGCCATTACAATTAGTTTATCGGCCAACGGGAGAAACATCAGCCCTTGCAGTCGCTTGGAGTGCAGCAAAGTGCCCATAATTAATTTCCCTTTCCGCAGCAAGTGCTTTGCTCTGACCTGCCTTGGGGACTCGCCTTTCTCCAGGTGTGCCAACCACAACAGCCCTGGAAACACCCAGCCACGGGGACATCAGGATGGGAACACCATGTCCCCCTGACAGGACTCTACGCAGGGATAGCGGCTCTTTTCGGGAAAGCATCCTGGCCACACGCCCTGATCCTGGGGAGGAGGCCACCCTGCCTTGGAAAGAGATTTTCTTTTCATCTCCTTCCTGCCCTGGGGAAGCAGCTGCCTCGCAGGTGCTTGGCACTGAGAGGATGTGTTTTGGCAGCCCAACGCTTTCCAGGAGTCCCCTCATCCACCAGCAGCACCCACCGCAGACAGCAGCAGGATGCTGGAGGGGCAGGATAACCCCACGGGATGCCTCCAGGAATGGGACTTGAGCACTGCCTGATCCTGTGCACAACCTCCAGCAGCAATTGCTGCCTCTCCACCTCTGCTGGGGCACAAGCAGCTCCTCCTTCCCTGGGGGATCTGGGGTGCTGCTGGATGGGGGAGGCTGGGAGGGGTGCAGAGGGGCTGGCAGGCTGCAGAGTGGGTGCCAGCACAGTCCTGCCCTTCCACAGCAGGCTGCAGGGATGCAGGATGCAGCCCAGCCCTGCTGCTGCATTCCTTCACAGCACCCCAAGTGCAGCACCAGGAGGGACCAGCAGCCCCTGCTCAGCAACTGGGTCAGCTAAATATAAACGGAGCGGCCCCAGAAGAACCAGGCACCTTCCTGCCTTGCATCACTGACACCCTAAAAACCAGGGCCTGGGGACAGGGGCTGTGGCAGCCACCAGGTGCTGCTGCCTCACCAGAGGCTCTGCTGCAGCTGCTCCTTTGTAGCCAATGCTCGCCCAGGGCAGCCAGCACGGAGGTGGGGCACCAGGTGGGACAGATGCCTGCAGGACAAGGACACCAGGTGGGACAGATGCCTGCAGGATGGATGTTCCCAGGAGGCCAGGGCTGCAAGCTGTGTGTGCACCACACAGAGCAGGTCCTCAGGAGGGAGATTTCCACTTCCATTTATCCAAACCAGCCAGATCAGCTCCCAGGCACCAAGGCAAGCATCTCAAACCCCCTCATTAGAGCTGGGCAGATGTCTCCCAGCCCAAAGGGGTGCAGGTGAGCACCCACAGGTTCAGCTCCTGGGGTGACATCCAACAGCCCCAGTGCTGCACATCCCTGGGCAAGAACATTTTGCAGGAAGACTCTGCAGTAGGATGGGTTAGTCCCAGTATCCCCAGCTTGCTGCACCCCAAGAGCAGATCCCACCCCCAGCACAGCCTGCCCTGCAGTTTGTGGGTGCAGTAAATCTGGTGCTGGAGCCCAGGAGGGGCAGGTTTGGGGTGCTTTGGGCTGCTCCCTTCACAGCCTTTTTGGCACCGTGTGGGAGAAGAGGGATGTTGCTCATCCTGCACCCCACACGCAGCCTGAAAAGCCCTTTGCAGCCTGCAGGTCTCCAGTTGTCTGCAGCTGAGCATCGCCCAGCCCCGAGGGTTGGTTATTAGGGAAAAACACTTTAATGAGGCAGCTCATTAAAGGCAGGAACAGATTAACCCAGGAACCTGAGGAACTTGGTGACTGCCGAGTTCAAGAATAGGAGAAAAAGGCCTTTCCCTGGCAACGGTGGGAGATGCAGCCTCAAAGCAGTGGGATGAGCCCTTGAATCCTCAAAGCCCTTTCAAAGCCCTGCACCCTCCCAGGAGCTGTGTGAGCTCTGGAGATGAAAGATGCTAGGAAGGGTGGACCACAGCTTGAAACTTATGAAAACACCCACTGAAATACAACTGGAAAATCCTCCATCCCCAATAGT
This sequence comes from Alaudala cheleensis, assembly GCA_013398995.1. Classification (NCBI taxonomy): domain Eukaryota; kingdom Metazoa; phylum Chordata; class Aves; order Passeriformes; family Alaudidae; genus Alaudala; species Alaudala cheleensis. Next base: position 123,405 of record VWYE01029196.1, read on the forward strand.
CAACTTCATGCACTGCCTCCTCCACTGATCAAGCGAAATCCCAGCACCAGCGTGGACTTCCAGCAGGGATGCTCCAGGGAGAAAGCCTTTGGCAAGACACAACCCTGCTGCACAGGAGCAACGTGGGAGGAGAGGCAAAGGCAAGCAGAGTTCAGAGTTACGGTCACCACAGAAAAATGAACCCTGGGAAAAAAAAAATCCAGCTCCATTTCCCACTACAGGGAAAGGCTTGCAGCCCATCCCTTTGCACAGGCAGAGGGAAGGCTGGTGAGTGGTGGAAGCCCAGGAGAGTGGGGCACCTGGGGATGCCGGGGTTACCTCAAACCAGTAGCAGCAGGGTGAGGAGTCAGGCCCGTGCCACGGCTGTTATGAATGAAGGTGGGAGCAGTGCAGCTAAAGATAACTTTGTGAGCAGCTCCTATTAATAGCAGTACTCTGGGGCTTTTGCTCGGTGCTTGCTGTGAGGCTCTGCAGGATGAGGGGAGCACTAATGGATCAGGCTTCGGGGAAGGGCCCGTGTGCATCCCAGCAGTGGGACTGGCACTCTCCAGGAGAGGGGACCAGCAGGCAGCGGCTGAGCCTGGCACGGGTCACCCGCCACCGGCGCGGCACCGGCCGGGCGCTGGGAGTGAGAATGTGGCGAGGCCACTGCCAGGCCCGTTTCCATGGTGACTTTAGCCCTTGGCGCGAGATGGAGGTGACAGGATCAGCCAGCGAAGCCACTGAGCGGAGCTGGCGTCCTCCGTCTGCCGTGGCCGGCGGCAGGGCCCTGCCAGAGCGAGGGCTGGCACCGGCACACGCCCGGCAGCCTCGGGGCAGCTGGGTCCCCCTGGCTTCACAGGGCGTGTGGCTGCCAGCTGTCCTGCTGATGCAGAGGCTGCACATGCCATCAGCCCCTCCCTGGCACCTCGGGAGTGCTCTGTGCAGGGGCTGGGAAAGACCCCACGGCCCCCCAGCCTGGTCAGGCTGGGTAGCACATGGCTAGTAACAAGATGGGTATGATGGATAGCTGAAAGACGCTCTTTATTCTTCGAAAGCTGCATCCAAAGACCATGAGGTGTGGTTAGCCAGACAATTTATAGGGTTTTACTTGGGGACAAGTGTCCAAACTTGGTTAAAAGGCAGGGGTTTGACCTTATAAGTCTAAGGTCTTGAGCCAATAGGGCTTACTCTATTAGCATCTTCCTGAAGTCCCACCTCCCAGGGTCTCAGGTTTATTTCCTCCGTGTAGGGTACTCACGCTAAGCTTTGATCTGTCCCAGGTAATTCAGCTACCACATGTCCTGACCCCAGCTCTGTGCTGGCCACCCAGCCCTGGAGCACCCATTCAGGTCTGTGCCCCAGGCTCTCCCCCAGCACTGCATTCCCATTCCCAGTGGGGCTGCCTCCCCAGCATCGGGACACACATCCCTTCACATCCCAGTCTGTGGCACCAGGGCCCGCCGGCACAGCCTGGCAGGGTGGTACCCAGCTCCTCTCTGCAGCTGAAGGAGATGCTGCAGGCTGGGGCTGAGCTGGCACTGGGACAGCCCTGATCCTCACTGGCCCTTGGCCCCGCAGAGGCTTTCCCTGGCTTACAGGTAATCTAAGATCAAGCGCTCCAGCCAGCCGTGCCTGGCCAGACACACAGGGACACCGCGGAGCGCCGGGGAACCGAACACCTGCAGCATGTGACTCCCCAGCTGGCTCGGCCTCCCTGGCTTCCAGCGAGCCCTCCCTGGGGACCCCAGCCCTTGCCAAGCTGCCACGCGTGGCCGTGGCATTCCCGTGCTGCTGGCAGGGGGCACAGGGGGCCGGGACCCCCGGCACCCCCTCCAGGATCCTCGCCGCGCACCCTTTTATTCCAGCAGTGCAATTAGCCTTGCTGACCCCTGAAATCCTCAGCCTCTCTAAGCAGCCATGCATTAAATCCCGGATCCAAGAGTGGAAATAGACTTTGTAAAAGGCTTATGGCCCTATTTATTACATTTTACGCATGAGGGAGCCGGACGGCGCGGCTGCGGCGCTGCCTCCGCGGCAGCCGGACACACGGACGGGCAGGGGCTGCAGCGCCTCGCAGGGTGTCTGCTCCCAGGCAGGCTGGTGCTGCCAGCTGAGCGCTCCTGCAGACACGGGCAGGCAGGGATATCGATCTAGATGAAAGCCAACACCGCTGCCGGGGCCCGGTAACCGAATCTGCCGCACATTTGTATTCCTCAGGAGCAGGGCGGGAGGGCTGCAGCCATCTGCCAGGGAGCTCGGGGATCCTGGGGACACTGCGAGCCCTCTGCGTGGAGCCCTCACTGTGCTGCCTCCTCCCCTTCCACTGCACGGCCTCTGCCTCTCACTGCACCCTGCTAGGGCCAAACAACACAGGGCTGAGCGGGGCATCACCCAAACAGGACCTGCCTGGTCCCTGCTGCGCCATGGGAGCTGAGGGGACACTGAACCCGGGCTAGCAAGGTTGTCCAAGGGCACTGCGTGAAGCCAGGTGTTCACTGACACATCCCTGGGGTCCCACGGTTCAGCCAGGTGGCTCCTGCCCCGGGGGGATGGCAGGAGGAGCCTGCACACCGCGGGCTGCACAGCTCTGAGCTGGGGGGATGAGGTGTGCAGGGAGGCAGAGCTGCTGTGTGCAAAGGGAAAAACACCAAAAGCACAGGGGCTGTGCTCAAACAGCTGAGGGACCCTCTGCTTTCCTGCAGGAAACAAAAGGCAGCTCCTGTGTGTCCCCAAATCCCGAGGAGCCCCTGCAGCAGCACCAGGCCAGGGAGCTGCTCCTGTGTGAGCACTGCAAAGCAGGCAGGAGCAGAGGGAAACACAAAGAGTGTCCTCTCCACACTCATAAAATGAGCCAGCTGCAGAGAGTCCTGCAGCATGCGTCCCCAGGTCCCTGGGACACCAGCACACACACATAAACAGCTCCTCCCCACTTCCTTGGAAAGGACAATTGGCACCCTCACTGCAGGGCAGTTGGAAATGTTACAAGACAAAAGCAAAGGTCACCCTGTGCACCTCTGAGAAACTCGGTTTCCATCAATGCTCGGTGCAAGGTGCAAGCCTGGCTGATCCCAGGGGCTGCACAAGAGCCCTCCCATGCCACACGGTCAGACTCACTTCTTGTGCTCCCTCCAAAGGCAAAGAGCTCTGGAGTGAGTGAAGAAGCAGAAGTGGGTCCATGGGATGTGCACAGTGCCCAGATTCTGCCAACAGCTGCATCTCAGAGAAGTGCACAGGTCCGGCTGCCCAGGAGGGTGGGTGTCCATGCATGCCCATGAACATCCCTGGCAAAGGGAAATGGCACTTGTGGGGTGTCCCTCGGCTTGGCATTTCAAAGGCTTGGTCCCACACTTTTCCATAAAGGTGCTAGAGGGCTTTGCACCTCAAAGGTGCACCTACAGGCAGAAGGACCCTTACATTTCCCTGCCTTTCCACCCAGTGCCACGTTGTGGGGTGATTCATCTCCTGACTGATCACCCCGAGGTGCTGGGGCCCTTTGGCAGGGCTGGATGTGGAGGTTTCACCCCACAGCTCAGTTCTGCTTCACAGCTTTGGGCCACAGATCCTACTTCCAAGGGGAGGTGACGGCACAACAACAAACAGCGTGTTTGGGCATAGATGGGCCCTGGCCTCAAAAGGAAAAAACCCTGCAGTCCACATCTCCACAGGTTCGTGCTTCCCAACCTGGTCACTGCTGTGAGCTCCCCACTGACCCAGAACACTGCAAGCCCATCCTGATAATGGCAAGGGGAATAATTCCCCCCAGGCCCCACTGGATGAGGTTTAAACTCCCCATAACACCCGTACACAAAGGTCCCATACCCTCCAGGGCACTTGCAGGCTAATCCTCCCTCCGGAGCAGCTGCTATATTTAGGTATCTAAATGAGACAGAGTGGCTCTTTCCAAAAAAGAGTTCGTTTGGGTTACATAAATACAGAGAGAAACTTGAAAGCTGTATTTCCAGGTCCTTGCACTGCCATAAGCGAGCAGAGATGAGGACAGTCTCCCCCTGATCATCTGCCTTTCATGTATTTTTGACTCAGCTGGATGTGCAGACGGGTTTGCAGCTCCTCTGGGCTGATGGGCAGCGGGCACTGGTGGACACTGAGGTGGACACTGAGGTGGACACTGAGAGGAGGCAGCCAGGGCAAGCAGACCCTCAGTTCTCCCTAGGGAAACCACTCTGCATGGCAGAGGAATGGAGAAGCCAGCAACTGCAGGCAGGCCAGGCAGCACCACTCACAGCATGGACTGGAGGAATCAACAGGAGTAAATAAAGGGAGCAGCTCCAGCCCTTCCCATCCATGCTGTCCCAACATTCCCTCCATGACATCGCTCTCCTCTCAGCTACCAACTTCCTTCCCAAAGCATCCACTTCCACATCCCAAAGCCTCTTCAATTCCCAAGAGGATGTTCGATTCCCTCCATGACATCGCTCTCCTCTCAGCTACCAACTTCCTTCCCAAAGCATCCACTTCCACATCCCAAAGCCTCTTCAATTCCCAAGAGGATGTCCTGAGCACCTACCACGGCTCACCCCAAGCTCCAGGGGCTGCTCCCCAGTTCAGCTGCTGGGGTGGGCTGGGGGTGGTCCCCAGCAAAGCCCTGTCCCCCCCAGAGCTGGGTGACACCATGTACCGTGAGGGTTTCTGGGGACACGGGCCACGTGCTTTCATTTTCAAAATACATATAAATAGACATACTTATTCCTTCTTAAAAGGACACAGCAACAAGGGAAAAAAAAAAAAGAAAAGCAGCTCAAATACCATCCAACCTTTCAGCCTGAGAAAACCACACAGTTCTCACAGGCTTGAGTTCTGTTACCTGGGAAATGGGTTCTAGCACTCGAAACCCGCATGCGCCAGCCTCCCTGTGGGGCCCACACAGAAACAGAAACTTCCTTTTTAAGAAAAAAATTGCCTTTTTTTTTCCTTTTCATTATCAGCACAGTTTGGTCGTGACTGTGTGCAAGCCTGCTCGGAAGGAGAAACGATGCTGGTGGTTTAAATCTCCAGCTCTGCAGAGCTCCGGGGCTGATGCTGTTGGAGGAGAGGTTTGAAAATCCTCCTGTCATTAAGATGTGGGAAGGTGGCCCTGAGCCACACACACGTGGCACGGGCAGAGCCACAGGTCCCTGAGCCCAGGGGGCAAAGGGAAGCAGCTCAGCAGCCTCGCTTTGCAGGGAGCCAGCAGGAATGCACAGTTCAATTAGCTGGAAGCCAAGGGCTGTGGAAGTTGCAAACATTTGCACCGAGGCAGGGAATGTGCCAAGAAATCAGGACAGAGGACTAAAGCTGGACAAAGTTCAGCCGTGCTGGTGCCTGTTGAGCACCCTGTGCATGGCAGGAGTGGGTGCTGGCAACTCACCTGGCACCAACACAAGGTGCAGCCCCTGGCCAGCTCTGCCTGCCAGCCCTGATCCCACACACGGGCAGTGGGATCTCACCCTGCTCCCAGCCCAGGAGTGTGGGCTCTGCCTGGGCATCACACGTGGAGCAAAGGACCACGGCCACCACCACGCTCTGTGACCACCAGTGCCACCAGACCATGCTGGCACAGCCTCTGGGCTCTGCAGGGCAGAGAGAGCCAGAGCCTGGCCCTGCTTCATCCTTCCAGGAGAGCTGTGAGTGTCGTGTTTGCCACCTCCAGCTCCTCACTGTCACCCTGGCACGTGCACAACTGTGACCAGTGCTGGTCTCAGCTCCAAGCCAGCCCAGCTCTGCCAGTCCTGTGTGCATGCAAGGGTTCATGGCAGGCTCCTGCACACCCTGCAGCTACAGATGCACTTTCTTCATGAAAAAATAATAACGAGACTCCCTCCTACCTAGGAACGTGGCTAAAAAAAATGCACAAAAAAAAGCTCAGCAAAAACGCTGCTCGGCAGCTCCTCTGCACCCCCAGGGACAGCTGGGGCTGCTCCGGCCCTGGGTCACCTCGTGGCAGGACAGCCAGGTCCCCAGCTGTCACTTGTGAAAGCAGCATCCCCCCCTTGCACGGTGCAGGAGGGAGGAGAACGAACATGAAGGGAGGCAGCTGGGCTTCCTCCCATCCCCACGGCCCCGCCGGCTGCCCCGGCTCAGGACGCTCGGCCCTCGCCACAGGATTTCCTTGCTCTTGACGTCCATGAAAATTAGGAAATGAGGGTTCCTCGGGGAATAGGTGGGGAAGGCAGCTTCTGGCAGCGGGGGCGAAAGGATGACACTTCCCACACCGCTCCCCACCCCCCCTCCGAGTGCCGGTGACAAACCGGGTCCTGCAGCCTGCCCAGACAAAGGAGGGGAGCAGAAGTGACAGCAGTGGTGAGCTTCTGCTCTCTGAGACAAACTACAGCAAACTGAAACAGGAACCCGGGGGCCTGGCCCTGAGCTGGCTCAGCAGAGGGGCTGCGGCCGCAGGGCGCACAGGAAGAATTCAGAAAATGCATCTCAGTGAAGATATGCTGCTGCCCTGCAACTGTAGTCCCTGCAAGAGCTTGAGGCGCCACCTCAGCACAAAAACATCCATATAAAGCGTGTACTGCTCATCCCAGGGGAGGGGAGAAGTGTCACATCAGCCCTCCATGCTCTCTCCAGCCTCTGTCCCCATCTGCCAGGCTCTTCTCGCCAGCTGCTGGGTGGGCAGGGGGCCGTGGGGACAGAGGGGACACAGATGTAAAAAACCTCCTGGCACTCTGCAGCATCATCCTGCTCCCCCAAGGAAGCTCCCGGGGCTGGGGTGCCCACCCAGCTCCCGGTGCCTGCCGGCTTTGCCTCGGGACAAATGTGCGATGTGAGATAAGGGAAGTATTTTCCCCAAGCCCCACATTTGCTGCTCCGGAGCCGGCAGAGATCAAAGGTTACTCTGGCTACTGGATGGGGCCGTGTCCCCAGGGCTGCCACCGCCTCTCCACATCCCCCACCAGCAGATACCACATGCAGAACCCCTCCCCTGGTGGGGGTTTCGTGATCTTCCAGGGCCAAAGATTTCCAGCTTTTACTTTTCCCTGTGTTAATTCAGAAGTGAACTGGTTTAATGCAGCAGCTCGGCCTTGGCTGTTGCCTCCACGTGGGGAAGTGCAGTGAGACAGGGCTGGATAAGGACAGGGCTGACAAGACCCTGAGGGCAGCCAGCTCTGTGCAAAGTCCTTCGGCGGTTCTTGGAAGCTCCCGTTATTGAAAGAAAAAGGAAGGGAAAAAAAAAACAACCGCCATAAACAGATAAATAATAATTTGCGAGCCAGAGTTCAGGAAAAGTGCTGAAAAGCAGAACGGCAGAGAGATAAGGGAAGGGAAACACATTGGCTGGACAATCACCCAGTGCCTGCAGTGCCGGTGCCCCTGGAAGTAGGTCACTACCTCACCTGACCACCCGCCCCATTAACTTCAACCTTTAGTCGCTGGCTCCTTACTACAAGCACGGGCAGCTCAGAACATCCTTGTCCGGGCGAGAAGCCGGGTCTGCAGGCAGCAGGAGGGGAGTGGGATCCTGCCCTTCCAAGGCTGCCCACAGCTGAGGGAAGGGGCCGCCCCGGGAGCCGGAGCCCCTCACGGCCGGGAGCGTGGCGGTCACCCCGGCACGGCCGCGCTGGAGGCGGCTGCGGCGCTCACAGAGATCCCCCCCCTGCTAAATCACTTCAGGCTGCCAAGCAGTCACGAGAAATATAAGCCCGCGCCGGGTTGCCATGGAGCAGGGCTCAGCTGCGGGAGCCTGAAGCCGATTCCTCGGGCAAACGTGTCTGCGGCCCAGGCCCTGCCAGCACCTCGCGGGCCCGGCGCCGCCGCGGCGGCCGAGTGCCACACGTGTGGGTCTGGGGACAGCACCTCTGGGGACAGCATTTTCCTTCCTTGCACAGCCCCACAGGCACGGTGCCACTCGTCCTGGTGACACCATCCCCCCACAGGCATGCACATGGTGGCTTTGGTGGTGGCATTTGGCAGCGACAGCGCGGACTGGCCCTGCGCAATGCCTCCGCTCCAGCCCGGTGATGTCCCAGAGCCTCCACGGTGCTGGCACATGCTGGCCAAGGGGGAATAATGATCATAGAATTGTTTGGGTTGGATGAGACTTTAAAGTTCAGCTATTCCACCCCCTGCCACGGGCAGGGACACCTTCCACTGTCCCAGGCTGCTCCAAGCCCCAATGTCCAACCTGGCCTTGGATGCTTCCAGGGATCCAGGGGCAGCTTCTCTGGGCCAGGGCCTCCCCACCCTCACAGGGAAGAATTTTTTCCTAATATCTATTCTAACCCTGCTCTTCAGTTTGAATTCATTCTCCTTGTCCTGTCACTACAGCACTGCAGCTCCCGTACTCTGCCACAGCCCCCAGCCCCACCAAAGGGGATTGCAGAGCCCAGTGGGCTCCTGCCCTTGGCACCACAACAAACCATCTGCCAGCAGCCAGCCTGTGGCATCCCTGTCCCCAGCCCTGCACCAAGGACATGGGACCCATTCCCCAAAAACAGGAGTTTGGGAAGGAGCTTGGAAGGGGCATTCCCAGAGCATTTTTAATTAAGACAACCGATCGTGCCAAGAAGCCCCGTGTAAGTGGAGTTCCTCCCTACAAAAAGGCTTTTGACATTGGAAAGGTTAATGTGAGAGAGATCCCTCTCCCTCACAAAGCTCCCTTTGCTGGAGGCCCTCGTGGAGCCCTTAATTATTCACCTGTTGGAGAGGTGCCTTTCCATTACGGCAGGAGAGCGTGGCAGGGATGTGCGGGCAGGCGAGGTGGGGGAAACCCCCGGCGTGGGGCACCCCTGGGGCACTGCCAGGGTGAGGAACACCGGTCAGAATCGAGGGGGGAAGGCAGGCAGGTGTGTGGGGAGGCTCTGAGGTTCCAGCCCAGCCCTCCTCTCCCTCCAGCTCCTGCTGGCTGCTCTCTCTCTCTCTCTCTCCTGGCTTAGCTCAGACTCTGCTGTGCTCGCCAGCCCACGCAGCCTCTGCTGTGGTGGGGACAGCCACCAGTACCCCCAGCATCCTGCAACCCCTGCTCCAGCACGGTGACAGCCACCAGGACACAGCCACCCTGCTTCCCAGACAACTTCAGCTTTCTCCAGCCTTGGCACTGCAGCAGCCCTTCGAGCCACGCTGCAGCAATGCAGCTGAGGATGCATTTTGCACAGGCCCTCGGGCTGTCTGTCGTCCAAACCCACCCCAAATCTTCGAGAGAAAAGCCACAGAAAAAGCAGGATATCAGTCAGCTCAGTGAGGACTACCAGAAATTAGGGATGCACCCCCACTTCATCAGTAGAAATGCCAACCCAGCACGGGCTGGCTGTGCCTCCTGCACTCATCGATGGATTAAGCTGTTTGCAGGAGGCTGGGAAGTTAGAGGGAATATTGTATTTCAGTTCATGTGATCTTTAAACATCCCTCCGAGAAGCAGCCTGGTTTGGTTTTAATTTTTTATTTTTTATCTTTTCCCCCTCCTGCTGCACTTTGCTTGGCGTTTTTTTAAACGAATTGAGGCTGTAAGAGCCACAGTGCTCCAGCCTCTCTCAGGGATGCTGAGAGCTGCTCCGTGGTGCTCTCAGCAGAGCTGCCTGGCTGGCACTTCCCAGAGCCTGGTGCCAGCAGATGAACCAGCTACAACCAGCTTCATACCTCTGAGCAGCAGAGTTGCACAAAATGGATTAAGCAGGCCCAGAAATGACACATTTTGAGGCACAGCAGAACAAAATCACTTTCTTTTTTTTTGTTGAAAAAAAAAAAAAAAAAGAAAAAAGGAGTTGGCAGGAGAAAGGCAGATATCAAGTGAAAAACCCTGATTTTCTTTCTGTAGCAATGCAGGTACCATGTGAATCATCGCTGTCCTCGATATGTAAATAGAGGTTAGCAGGCACCCTCAGCACAAACCCTAAGGAATAAGGGATTGATGCAGATACCAAACCTTCCCCGTGCATCTCCCCAAGAGCCCTGCTCAGGATTCCTCCCCTGGAGAGAGGAAGGGATCACCTGGCACCTACACCGACTGCACCTTCCTCAAACCCGACTGCAAAAGCAAGGACTGGGGAGGAGCACGGGCGAGAGAGCGGGAGAGTCCCAGTTCCTCAAAATTTCCACCAAGGAAACGGCTCCTATTCACCATCTCGTGGCCTCCTGACACCTCAGGACAATCTGTTCTCGTGCTGGAGCACCGGGGTCTTTGGGGCAGCAGCTCTGGGGCGGCACGAAGGAGTCAGGAACCCAGTTGTAAGCAGAGGCTCCGTACAGTAGTAATGGGGAGAGACGTCAGCGCCAGCCCGGCCCGCCTCCCGCTCCCAGTTAGAAGGCAGCATGTGACAGAGCCAGGGCTGGAGCCTTCCCCCAGTTTCATCAGAGGTTAAGGTACAAGCACAACACATGCTTACAACTTCAGGCTGTTCTTAAGCAAACGCATGCAAATCATAGCTGGGGGCGGAGGGGAGGGGGGGGCTGTTTTTTCTTCCTTTTTCTTTCTTTTCATCCCAGCCCTGAGCCCCTCGGCGCATGTGGGGACAGAAGAGGAAATGGAGTTATCGAAAGCAGGACGGGAGAGCGCAGAGGGGCTGCACGGGAGCCGCAGCGAGCTGCAACGCTGCCCTGGCTGCTCCTGTCCTCCCACACCTGCAGACTTCGGACCAGCGCTACCTGCACTGCTCCCTCCAGCAGAGAGCACGCCGGGGACAGGGAGAGAAAACAGGGGCCACAGCCAGCTACATTTCATCAACACGGTCTCGTTTCAGCACAGGCCATTTCACAGTTGCAAATTTTCCAGGGAATGTTCACAACATGGTGGGCTTGCACCACAGAAGGATGACAATTCGTAGGATTTTCTTTCTTTTTTTTTTTTCTCCCCTCCCTTAGCAGTCCCTTTTTGGAAGAAGATTCTTAAATTGGCACATCAGAAGCTGACCAAAAAAGCAAAGAAAAAAGAGAAACAAGGCTGCAGGCACGTGCTGCAAGCATAAGGGCTTTTTTCATGTCATGGTTAACACGCGGAGAACAGGAGGGTTATCACAGGGAAGTGGAGCCAGGAACTTTCACCTGCTCAGGGAGCAATGGGGCAGGCGAGAGCTGCAGCCTTTCTGCCGTACTTCCAGGGGATGGCATCCCACACCAGCATCCCACTCCGAGGGACAGGGTCCCACACCAACCATCCTCATCTCCTCCAAGCTGACCGTTCCCTCAGCAATAACAAAACGGGGAAAAAAAAAACAAACCAAAAACAAAAAAACACCCACAAACTGCTTACAAAATCTCGGCCCGCTTCTCGCCTTTCCTGACCCTTCTGCTGCAATCAGACCTGTCAGCAGCTCTGGGTTAAGAATTCGGGCTGCTCCCCCCCTGCTCTGTCCCCAGCAGCCGCCCGGTCCCGTGCCAAGCCGGAGCGCTCTGGCGCTGCTGCATGCGAGCAGAGGTGCCGGGACTACATCAATCTGGCTGGTGGCAAGCCCTGCCTGGTTCTGTCTGGCACACGGCACCGCGGGCAAATCTGATTTACCAGCTCTCGAGCCCGTGTTTGTTTTGAACCCAAACGGCGGCAGGATTAGCCCCGGTGCTGTTCCCCACAAACACACGCGGCTCCTGCTGTTGGCAATCGCGGGGCTGAACTGGTGAGAGAGCAAGGGTTGGGATGAATGTGGCTCGCTTCACAATCAGAGCTATTTTGTAATGCGTGGTTATGAAAGTGAAGGGTCGGGGGGG
>VWYE01029196.1:135648-161469 GCA_013398995.1 Alaudala cheleensis
CCCCGCCCGCAGCCCCCGCCCGCGGGCACCGGGGGGGATCGCTGCCAGGGAGCGCCCCGAGGGCTTTGCAGACACGCGTGGGACACCGCTTGGTGTGTCCCTTGGAAGTGCCACCCCGTCAAAGTGGGGGTGACCAGCACGCTGCACGGCCCCTGGGTGGCTCCGAGATGAGGTGTGTAAGCGCTGGGTGCAGCGTGTCAGGCCAAAGGGGCACATCTGGAGCTTTTAAAGTTCCTGCCGGAGCACCTTCCCCAGGGAGACACACGCACGGAGGGAACCCACTTTGGGCAATGCCACCGTGAGCACCTTCAAATTGCCAGCATTTAAAAGTGGGAGCACCCCAACAGCACCAGGCACCTCTCAACAGTCCCCAGATCACCCCATGTGGAGATTCACAAACCCTGAGAGCTGCGGTTGGCACAGGGGTCACTTCCAGGCTCAGTGGGTCTGCACTGAAGTGGGACCAGGGGACTGCAGTAAAGAGTAAAACGGAGCAAAAGATCTTCTGATTTTCCTTGTTTTCATTTCAGCTGCCGCTGTGAGCATCTCGATGTCACGCACGTCATCTTTCTGTCTGGGGTTTTGAGGCGTATCCTAAAAGCCCTTTCAGAAATAATTAATGATGGGACCAAAAATCTCATGAATGTTCTATTTACTTACCCATAGCAATTACATGGGAAAGAGCAAGGGCTTGGCACTGCAGCCCGAATTAGCTGATACACAACCGACCAAGTGGCAACACCTGCAGCCTAATGGCTCCAGATCCTTGAACCCCCTCAGACTGCCTAGACAGGCCTGCAGGGTCACTGTAAAGAGCTGATGGAGCAAAGTGGTGTGGAGCTTTTGGGGTGGGGAGCTCTGTGCCAGGCTCTGAGGGGTGAACAGAAAGTGCTGCTTCCTCTGGCAGGAAAGGCCCACTGCCCATCCGTGTTCTCTTTGCTGTTGTTTCAAAGGCAGAGCTGTTCCCAGCCACTCCTTTCATTCCCTCTGGCCTCCCTTTGGTTCAGGACATGTTGTGAACACCGTGCAGTGTAGCAACACTGGGTTTTCCCTGATGATCCCAAGCCTTGCTCCAAAGGGAGATGTCAGGGACAGCGTCTGTTGTGTCACACTGATGAGAGCTGGAGGCCAGGGTGGCCTGGCTGCTGGGATGGGACAAGGCAACTCTTCCTCATTGCTGTGCACTCTAGTATTAATTACTGTTACCAAGTGCCAAAGCACTTACCCAAGGTGCTTTTCCGGCTGCCCTGCCAGCAGTGAGACTTCTCTTGCCATGGGTGTGAGGCCTGGGCCCTGGGATGCCCTGCCAGGGTTCACAGCTGTGGCTCACAGCTGGCACAGCACAGTCAGCAGGGCCAAGGAAGGAAATCGCCTTGCTCTGGGGCATGTGCAATTCCTTGGAGACTGAGACTCAAATTCCCAGGTGACCGGTGATCTGACATGCATTCCTTTCTCCGAAGAAAGTGGTGAAGGCTACAACTACAGGTGATAAAGATGAGCTGAGAACAGCAGGGATGTTTGCCCCATCAGGGCAAAAAGCAAGGCTGGAAGGCCTCACCACAAAAGTAGTCCTTTGGGAGGAATTTGTTGCACAAAAGGCGAGGTTTGCTCTCGAGTATCTCGTGATTTCCTTTGCACCAGCTGCACTCAAGTAGGAAGTAACATTCGTGGGAATTACTTGAGAATTGTCATTCGAAAATCAAGCTGTGCATAGCTGGGTTCTTCGGAAATACCTTTTCCCTGCTGGTCCGTGTGCAAGCACATTTCCTCCTCCCTTGCTATCTAACCCCAGGAGATGAGCCCTTCCCGGCCTCCAGTGGTCACAGCCTGCGGGACACCCACCCTGGCAGCAGCCACCCCCAGGTGTGGAGGAGGAAAGCAAAGCCCAGCCTGGCACTGCCCCATTTCTCCTCTGAACACACAGGTTCGGGCTTCTTCCAGCCCTGCAAGCAAAACTGGATGTGACATGGGGGTCAGGGCAGGAGGGGGACAGAGGACAGCAGAGCACAATGGGAGCATCTTGGCCAAGTGGATTTTCTGCTGCTCCTGGGGTTCAGTGGGATCCTGCAGGATGAAGTGCACTGGCTCACGTTGATGTTGACCTGCCCAGCTTCAGCTCTGGATTTTTGCACAGTCCAAGCATTTTTCTGTGCCTTTTTGGTTCTTTTCACCTATGAAATGGAGATCACACCACTTCCCTGTGCCCTGCCGTTTCTGGAGAAATTGGTTGAATAACACTCATATAAAGGGGAGTGCTTTGGAAGCACCAGGAGAGAGGCGAAGGAGGACAAGATGTTATAAGTGGTGTTGTCTCCACCTTCTTAGAAGTCAGTCATGTGGCAGCCTCAGAAACACCTGCGGTGGGTAGAGCTGGTGTCTGCAATGCCGTGGTGTGAATGGGACATCACATTGCCCGTGTCACACACCCAGGGCACCTCTGCCATGTGCTCACAGCTTTCCTCCTCGACCAGACCCTGAGCTTTGAGAGCAGGGCAGCAGCCAGAGCTCCAAATTCTCTGTATTTATGGACTCAAAGAGGCGTGGAGGCAGAGTTTAGCCCCCTGTGCCCACCCTGGCCTGGCAGCCCCGGTTGAGCCCCGTGGCACCACACCACTGCTGCAGCAACAACAACTCGACACTCAAACCCGGAGGGACTGGGGATAACATTACCGAGGTAAAATATAACAGGAAAAGCTTGCAAATGTCCTTTCAAAACAACAGCACAGTGAGTAATGTCATTGGGCCAGCGGTCAGGAGGGGACAGGGTTTGAAGGTACCCGGAGCCTGCCAAAGGCCAGGCGTGGGACAGCGGCCGGAGCCAATGAGCGCAGGCTGGGCAGGAGCCACCCCGGCCGGGAGACCGCCCGCCCTCGCTCTCACGTTGCAGCTGCCTCTGTTTGTGGACGGCAAAATGTTGTAAGGAGCGGGGCAGTGAGAGGCAGCGGCAAATGGGGCTCCTCCGAGTTACAACATCCCCGGCAGCCGGCGGGTCCCCGCCAGCCCCCCGCCTGCTGACACTCTCTGCAGCCCCGGGGGGGTGGTGGAGTGGTGGCAGCTCTCTCTGGGGACCGGGGAAAGGCTTTGTGCGCTGGCAGGAGCTCTGTGAGCCGGGCTGGGGGAGCTGGGGGCGGCTGAAGGGGAAGGTGTCCCCCGGCTCCCCCAGAGCCCTCCCCTGGAGCACTCCCCATTCATGCAGAGGCTGCTGCTGGGGCTGCTGCTGGCCATGCCCGGTGTTTCGCTGAGTTTCTGTGCCTGGCTCCTTTCCATGAGCTCTGCTTTCCCTTCCCTGCAGCCCCGCTCAGCTCTCGGCTCAGCCTCATCCTTCACCTGAAGTCACGGGCACAGGGACAGGGTGCTGCTTTCCTTCCGTGCTTTCTGTGCCTCATTAGCTGTGTGCACCTGGGAGCTCCTGCCTCTTCCTCCTAAGCTGGTGACAGGAGGGCTTCATTATGCTTCGTGGTCAGCAAGGAGTGAAAGTCTGATTTCCTCTCTGCCACAGGGCTGAGAGACTTGGCCCCTGGGGCTGGAGGCGGCCTAGGAAACAAAAGTGAATTTTGAGGGTTAAGTGAGTGCTGGGTGGGCTCCTGGCTCTGAGATCCAGCTTGTCCAGGCAGCAGGGCTGAGCCTCTGGCAGTTCAGAGGTTGCCATTCCTGCTGCAGATTCCCTTGGCATCATTGTGGAATGATGTCCCACTCTGCCAGCAATGCCCTCATGCAGGTGGGCACCATGGGCACTCTGTCCTTGTGGCAGAGCCCCCCGGGCCCCTCCCCACCCTGTGCCACCTGCCAGGCTCTCTGCAGCTCTTTCCCTGCAGCAGGGACTGCTGCAGCTCTGTCAGAGGAGCCTGGGGCCGGCACTGAGGATTGTAGGGATGCACTCACGCAGGGGGATGTTGTACAGGCTGCCCCATCCTGCTGCTCTCCCAAACTGCAGCCTGGGGCTTGCTGTGGAGGTCAATCCACACAGTTATTGCAGAGAAAGCCTTGGAGGAGACAAACGTGGTGGCAAAGGAGCAAGAAAGGGGTTTTATGGCTGCGTTGTTGAAACAGATGGGAATTTCCTGCAGCAAGAGGCAGAGCCCAGGCAGAGGAGGGTAGGAAAGGCTCCTGCACGATGGCTCACGCTGCCCACCAGCTGTGTGGGCTGAGCAGGGGACCAGGATGCCCATTGACTCCTTATGGCACTTTCAGTGACTCATTTGTCCACGGAAGCAGCACACCCACAGCAGCTGAAGCAGCCTGTCCTCCTCCCCAGGCTGCTCTGGCACAGCAGGACCAGCCGGCCCCTTCTGCCTGGGGATGAGAGGCTGGCAGCAGCCCAGGGCACTCGGCTCATCCTGTGCCTCACTTCATCTGAGGGAAGGAACACGCTGGCAGGGACCTTGCACTGCTCTCTCTGCGCTGCCTGACATCCCAGCCTGCAGCCCCAGCCTGGCCCTTGCTGTTCCAGGGTCGGTGTCCCCCCGTGCAGCCTGGCACAGGGCACCAGCCAGCTGTGGGACCTGGGCAGGAGCTGCACCATCTGCTTCGTGTCCCTCCTGTCCCGTTCACTCTGCCTGAGCTCGGCTTTCCCACAGCTCTGGCAGCTCTCACACTGTGCTGGCAGTGTCTGTCACAGCCCATCCATGTCACCCCACTGGCCTCTCGCTGCCCCCCCCTGCCTGATCCCTGCCTGTCGAGCTGCCTTCCAGCCCTGGTGGTGCTGCCTGGGCTCCCTTCACTGCCTGTCCCTGTCTGGCAGGACAGCACCAGGAGCTGGGCTATCCCCTGCATCCCCCCCACCCTGCTGCCAGCAGGAGGAGTGAGGGGCACTGGGGTGGTTGGCTGAGACCCAGGCTGGCCTCATCCTCCTCTGCTGATGGCTCCGAGCAGGGCAACTCCTCCTGCCTCTCCCTGGAGGCTGCTCAGAGTCTGGCTTCATCTCTTCCTTCCTCTCTTTTAGCTGCCCCATCCCTGAGACGTGCCACGATCACCAGAGCAGGCCCTGATCCTCCTGCAGTGGCAGAGCTGGCCAAGGCAGTGAGCAGTGAAGGGAGACGCTGTGGATCTGCAGCACTGCTGAGCAAGGACTTGCTGTTCCCCAAGCAGCTGTTGCTGGCAGGGATGTCCATGGGCATCTCCTGGCTCGTGACTGCCAGCCTGCCAGGCTGGCTCTGTCTGTTCCTGGGTCTCCATCTCGCAGCATCCCCTCCTCCTTTGTCACCAGCTGTCCTCTGAGCATTCCCCACGGTGACTGGCCACCACTGTCCCCAGCTCCTGCAGCCCTGGCTGGGCACCAGTGCTGGGAAGGGGCTGCTGCTCAGCTCCTGGCACCCCCTGAGCACAGACACTGCTGTAAGAGCAGAAACCCCTCTGCAGGTGTTCCCCCTTGCCAGGCTGGGGAGCAAAGCCACCCTCAGCACTTTGGGGAGTTGGGGGCTCAGTGGGGCTGGGTGGTGGGGAGTGGGCAGCAGGCACTGGTGCATGTCCCAGCCCTGTGCAGACTCTGCTCTGCTGCTCCTCAGTGCCTCAGCACTGTCTCCCTGAGCGGGAGACGCTTTCAGCTCCAGCCAGAGCTATAAATAAAACCACATTCTTTTATCCCGCCAAATAGGTTCTCATCGATTTTACCTATTCCTCCCGCTCCCCCCGGATCCCTTTGGAATGTGAGGTCAGCTTGGGGAGCCGCCAGCCCAGCTGGGGAAATGCCACCCCCTGCAGCCCCTCTTCCTGGGAAGAGCTGCTCTCCCCTGGCTCTCCCTCTCTGAACAGGCGGCACCACTGGAGGAGAGGAAGCGAAGCTCCCCGGTGGAACTTTGCCGGCTGATTATTTATTAATGTCCTGACAGTGCAATCGCCGGCAGCCAGGCAGCCCCTGAGCCCCAGGAGAAGGATGAGGAGGAGGATGGAGAGCTCTGCTGGTGGGGCTTTCATGCCGAGGAGCTCGGGGTGAGCTGACACCGCTGCGGTGTCCGGCTGCTTCGGTTACCCGTGGCTGAGATAAAATGTCTCTGGCCCATTCCAGAGACCCTGGGAAGAGCTGAGGAATGGTCCCAGGGTGGCCCCGGGCCCCTTGTGGGTGATGGCAGCTGTGGGGCTCAGCCCCCCGCAGAACAAGGCAATGTTTGGATGCTGACTCGCTGCAAGCAGCTCTTCTGCACACAGGAGCTCCCCGTGCAGGGATAGCAACAGAAATAATGCAGCAAATCACAGCTCGCACAGCCTCCCCGGCACTTGAGAGCATCTCGAGAGCTTAAAAAGCTGCAAGATGCTCTCATTCCCCGCTCCTGTGCTTCGGGCCCCCCTTCCAGAGGACGGGGGGGAGCATCAATTTCCCCGGCAACGGGGCCCGGGCCGTGCTGGGCGGGCGCTGCCCGCACGGAGCGGGAGGCAGGGCAGCCCGAGCGGGGCTCCGGCTGACTCATCGCCGTGCAGTCTGCAATTACCACGGCAAGTGCGGGCCCCTGCTGTTCCGCACAGGTATCTGTGTCAGCCAGGGCTATTTCCAGCTCTCCCCGCACTCCCGGGCTCTGGTGAGAGGTAAGAACGCAGCCGCCTCGCTGCTCCGCCTGCCACAGGCATGGGCACGAGTTTCCCAGGAGCGGCGAGCCGGGGGTTTGGAGATGGCATCCCAACAGCCCGAATTGCACAACGCGGGGAGGAGAGAGCGGTGTGCCGCTCGGTGCCCACGCGTGTTGAGGGCTCGGAGCGGTGGGACCGGGCAGGCAGGATTTAGGGCTGGTGTTATTAACGGTGCTGGTGGCGCTGGAAAAGGAGCGGCAGGGATGGGATAAAGCATCGTTTGAGAAATGCTCTGGCCTGGAAAGAAAGGACAGGGGAGGGAGCGGGATAACGGGAGCGGAGCAGGGAGCGGCAGCGCCTTTCCCTGGCGGGGCAGATCACCGGGAGCTCCGCGGGGCAGCGGCTCTGCTCCTCATCCGTACATCGAGTGCCTGCCGTTCCCCACCGAGCTGTTGAGCCAGAGAGTGAGATTTTTGGGTTCCCAAAATGTTTGCCTGAGATTTTGCTCCTGCTTTGCCAGCTGGTTGCAGTGAGCTGGAAGCAGGGAAAGCTCCGGTGTTGGACAAGCTCTGAGCAAGGACTCAGCCCTCCAGCCACAAGCCTCCATCACAGCAGGGGTTTTACAGCTGGGGCTATCCCAGCAGGGCAGGAGCTACAGCCCAGTCCCCATGGCCATGAGCAGAGGCAGCTGTGCCATCACACCAGTGCTCAGACTGGGAAGGACTGGTGTCCCTTCCTGGGAAGCCTGGCTGGGATGAGACTGCCCAAGGGGAGCAAGCCCAGCCTTGCACAGCCTTTGGGGGTTTTCCCGAGGTGCTGGAGGTTTGCTCACCTTCATCTGGAGGCTGCAGGGTGGGAGAAGCCTCCAGATGTGATGCAGATGTGCCTGGCACGGCTCTGCCCTGGCTGGTGACACGATGGATGTGTGACACCCCTGGAGCCCCGGGATGTGTGTCAGGGAACGGGCAGGGTCCATTTTCACTGCTCATTCTCACACTGAGCTGTGTTCACCGCCCAGCTGAGCTCAGATGGCCGGGCCTGCTGGGGACAGCTGTGGGGGATAATGGAAAAAGAAAGGATGGATACATCCAGGGGGCTGGGAGGGCTCAAAACATCCCTTTGGCCTTTGCCTGACCTGTGCCCAGCCTGGGCTGTGCCCCTGCTCCAGGTGCCAGGCTGAGAACAGCACCTTCATCCTTCCCACACCCGTCAGCAGAGCCCTCAGCACGGGAGAGCTGCTACAGTATTTCACTGGAAAAACCACATTAATCATCCTCAGCACCGCCTCCCTGGCCTTTGTCACAGTTTGGTGCCCCAGCACCAGCTTTAAAAGCATTATTTATTTTTAATAAAAGCTGATCCAAAGAGCGGCGTTGGCGGGATGATAAAAATAAAAATGCAGTGGTTGTCACAACTGTCAGCATCCCTGGGAATGGGGTCTGGCAGTGCCCAGCCCTAGAGGCTACAGAGGAAGGGAAGGAAGCAGCCAGCAGCACGTGCCTTGGGCAGCCTCTGTGCCAGGAAAGCAGCTCCTGCTCCTTATTCTAATACACAGGTGCACTTCTCCGCTGTATTTGTAATTTCTTAAATGTTCAGTAACTTTAATTTCATTTACTGCATGAATACATGAGCAAATAGGACATACATAAATGCTGGGAAGTAATTTAGCTTAAGTCCCTTCATTAAAAGAACTATGTGTTATTAAAACATCCGTGTTGCAATGTGCTGATATCACATTAGCGACAGGAATAAGAAATCCTGTTTATCCCTACGAAACTAGATTTCCAGGGCATGGATCTGGCAGCGTGCACCAGGGCTGAGGCTGCAAACCACAGCGCCTGGCGGCATCTGCATTTCCCCAGGGAGCCGTGGAGAGTCACGGGGCAGCATTCCATGTCCCAGGCTCCGGGGACAGCATTCCATGTCCCAGGCTGCGGGGACAGCATTCCATGTCCCAGGCTCCGGGGACAGCATTCCAGGTCCCAGGCTCCGGGGACAGCATTCCAGGTCCCAGGCTGCGGGGACAGCATTCCATGTCCCAGGCTCTGGGGACAGCATTCCATGTCCCAGGCTCCGGGGCGGGCCAGCCGAGAGCTTCATCCCTTGGCTGTCCCTGGAAAAATCTGGCCAGCCCCATGGCGGTGTCCATCGGGCAGGGGGAGAGGGAATGGTGCAGGAATTGTGCAGGAATTGTGCAGGAAGGATGCTGTGGCTCCACCTCACTCACTTCCTGACCATCTCCTCTCTTTCCATCACTTTTCCTTCTGGCAGACGGGAACAAAGCCCGGCTGGAGGCGCTGGGAAGAGCCCAGCGCAGCTCCAGCACATCCCCGCTGCTGTGGCTCTGCCTGCTCTCGCCACCCGAGCGGGTTTCTCTGCAGAGCAGGGGCAGGTTGCCGCACCAGGGCTCGGGTTTCTCCCTGATTTTCTCCGTGTGCCGAGCCCCGTGAGCAGCGGGGTTTGAACGCTGCCTGGCCCAGGCAGAGCACAGCCATGGCTGGGACCAAACAAAACCAGCATTCACGGGCGGTCATTTAAATTCCCAGCAGCTGTTCCCTCCCGGCACACTCAGGTCTGCCCTCCTTTGCTGTCCTCAGGCACTTCCAGGGACGTTTTCCTGGGTGGCAGAGGAACAAATTCACCCATGGCCAGCATCCCTCCTCCTCCTGCTCCTGCCCGATGGAAATAAACCCTGGAGGGGTGGCACTGCCTGGTTCAGGGGGTCATTCAGGGTGCTCCTCCCTGGCAGGACACCCCAGGCTCACCCCCGGCCCCGCCTGTCCCGCAGCCGCCTGCCTGGCTCCAGCTCATCCCCGTTCCCTCGGGATGCTGCCCGAGCCCCCGGGGCCCAGCCCGGCTGTGGGGGCGGCTGCCCAGCCCGGCTCCAGCTCCTCCCCACACGGCTGCAGCGGGAAAACGCCCGGGGGCACCGGGAGAACCCTCCGGGATGGGGCCAGAGCAGCCCGGGCTGGAGCTGAGCACATGCCTCAGGTATGGCTCACATGAGGATGAAATCGCTCGGGCTCGTGTTTTGGTGTGGTTGGGCTTCTCCCCAGCCTTGGGGCAGGCAGGGGCACGCCGGGCAGGGCAGCAGGAGCCAGCACAGAGCCCAGCTGGAGCCGGGCTGAAACGCTGCCTGCAGCCCCAGCACGGCCCCGAGCACAAAGGAGTTTAGTGGCCTCAATTTAATTCCCATTTGGACACGGTGAGGAGAAAAAAAAAAAAAGGGAGGAGAGCAGAATCCTGGATGGATGCTGGAATGGGAATGGTGAGCCACAGACACGTGGGAGGCATGAAGTGCCCAGGAAAAGGGATGGGTGGCACAGGGACAGCAGAAGGGTTGTCACTCCCCACTGGATGTGCCCAGTTCGTGTACCTGGAGCCACCAGCGTGAGGGTGCACCATGACAGAGCTCCCCCATCCCAGGAAATCCAGGGACTGCCAGGACAGTGGCCCTCTGTCCCTCCTCTTCTCAGCCAGGGTGTCCGTGGGGCTGGAGCACACCCAGCCAAGGGAAGGCTGGCAGAGGGAAGGTGCCACTCCAAGCCCTCAGGAGCCAGAGCTCCGATTTCAAAGAATAAAGTGAGGTTTTCATCTCTATTTGCTTAGCGAGGTAATGACTTTATTTCTGATTTGATGCTCCCGTCCCTGATGACTCAGGCACGAAAAGGGAGAGCTGATAAGAGTGAAGAGGCCCGGCCAGAGGGATGCTGATGGCTGCTCTGTGCCTGGCATTCCCCACCTGGATCCCTTCCAGGGGATTCCAGAAATGCTGTCAGCTCTGGGAGCTGGACTCTGGGCATGGGGAGGGCAGCAGCTCCAGGAGATGAAAGCAGCAGCAGCCAGCCCTGATAAGAGCTGGGCTCTGCCCAGTTATGGCTGTGGGGAAGGCACTGAGAGGAGCACAAGGTATTCCATACTTGGCCTGACCTGCCTGCATCACCCTGCACCTCTGGCCTCATCCTCTTAGGGAGGAACAAACCTCTCTGGTGGAGAGAAATGAGATGGTAAGTGGAAGCTGGCATCCCTCTATGCCCACCCCATGCCCCTGGGTGACTGCTGGGGCCTGGTGGGCAGCAGGGAATGCCCCTCCTCGGATGATTTAATCATTCCCAGAGCAACCCAGCTCCATTTCTCCATCACAAGAAACAAACGGATGTGTTTTGCCTGAGGGAACTGCTTTAGATTGGGAGGGCAATCCCAATCCCACTTCACCCAGTTCCCCCCAGCCTGAACAAGAAGCTGGGTAAAAAACACATTTTCTTGGCTGAGGAGGAGTTTTCTCCTCTTCCCCCATCACTTGTTCCAAGTTTGCCAGTCCCACAGAGACACGAGCAGAGCTCTGTGCAGCTGGAGGGTTAACATCTCAGCTCTTCCAAATAAATAGAAAATGACCCAGTTTCTTTATTTTCCTCTTTTCCCAAAGTCCAAACACCCAAAAAAAATGAGATGGTAAGTGGAAGCCACAAATAGATCCCATGTATCCTGGCAGAGCTGGGAGATGAAAGCAGGGAAAAACAGCTCCTGCCTCCCCTGCTCAGACCTGGGAATGGCGCAGCACATCTTGCCAGGGCTTCGTTCCCCTGGGTCAACAAAGCAGGAGAAGCTTTGGGTCTGATCCCAGCTCAAATCCTCATCCCTGGAGGACCAGGCTCTTCCCAAGCTCTCCCCAGGGCTGCTCCCATCTGCCTCCTTCCAAGCATTAAAGGTGAGCGGCAGAACGTGCCCAGCCTTCAACTATTCCTATCACGTCCCATCTGGAGACAGAAATCTGCCTGCTGGCTTTACAATTAAAATTGAAATGATTTGATTATGGGGCTTCATTAGTAAAAACAAACACCAGGCAGCCTCCCTCCCTCTCTCCCCGCACATCCCCGCCCAGCCGTTCCTCCCTGGGGCTGTTTTAGGTAAATCCCAGCCGGGGATGCGGTCGGGCTCACAAAAGGGTTCGTGTCTGCAGCTTGTAGCTCCCGTCGGGAGCAGCCTCAAAGAGGCAGATTTTAGACCCACGAATCTCCTCCTCTGGGCAGAGATGAAGGAACAGCCCCCACGGTTTGATGGGCGGTGTGGGGTGCCCGGCACAGCGAGGCCTGGAGGGCAGCAGGATGCTTTCCATCCCTTCTGGATGCTTGGAGACCTTACAAGGGCTTCCCACAGCTCTTGGGGCTGCTGACTGGACTCCATCCCCTTCGTTCCGCGGGTCTTTGCAAAGGGGGCGTTTGGCACCTCCACACCAACCTGGCCTTGCTCGTTCCTTTCTCCTTCCCTGCAGCTGGCACATCCCACGGGAAGGGCTGAGCAGGCTCGGAGCAGGCTCGGAGCAGGCACGGAGCAGGCTCGGAGCAGGCTGCCCGTGGTGTGTGCAGATGCTCCAGTCCCTAAAGCCTTGGCAGTTCTGGGGGAAGTAATTCAATTAACGCTCGGGGCGTTGGGAACAGGCTGTGCAGGCTGGGAGAGGAGGAATGCCAATGAAGGAGGGCTCGGGAATGCTGCTGGGTTAGGGTGCACTCCCCTGGCTGCTCCCAGGGACTGGCTTTCTCCTGTTGTGGCAGGACAAGGGGAATGGTTTCAAACTGAGAGTGAAGTTGGGTCAGACATTAGGGGAAAAAACTGAGGTGTTGCCAAGCCAGTGGCACTACCAGCGTTGCTGTCCTACCCGGGCTTGCCTTGTGGGCTAAATCTTTAACCAGATCAAGGGTTTAACTTTATCAGTAGCTGGAAAAACGTGGCACCACTTCCCTGGGGCAAAGTATCCTGAGCCCTGCAGAAATCCCTTTTCCTGGGCCTCACTCAGCAGCTCCTTGGGCATGGGAACCCTCTGGAGCAGGGAGCACCCTGTGCCCCATGCCAGACCCGGGCTCCCAGGTGCTTTCCCCTCCAAAATCACGATTTGCACAGCCCCGAGGAGCTGGCACTTCCCGTGGCAGGGTGTGGGTGGTCCTGGGCTGCCCTCCTGGTGGGCAGTGCAGGAGGGAAGCCACCACCGGAGCAGAGGCTTCTGTGTCCCCCCTCAGGGGAGCCCCCACCCAAAATCCCCCTGCCAGCCCCACCAGCTCCCCAGCGCTGGAAATCCTTGCACATCCCCTGCCCAGAGCAGGATGATGGATTATTGTTATTAGAGGTGGAGAACAGCTTCTGTGCACAGCCAGGTGCTTCAGGAGCGATTCGTCACCCACCGGCGCGGGGGGGGGCCGGGCTGTCCCTCTGTCCCTGCCAAGGTGGGAGCTCTCTGCAGCCCCGGGAGGAGCCGAGGCGGCTCCGGGCACGGCCGGATGCAGCCCTATCTGATGTGCAAGGGCAGGGCTTTGGCAGCGGCACAGCCGCAGGGCAGGGCTGCGACCTGAGCTGATCCTGCAGCCCCGGGGCATCCCGTGGGGTAAGGAGGCTGGAGGGCAGCCCCAAGGCAGGGATCCATCCCAGCCCCAAGGCAGAGATCCAGCCCCACGGCAGAGATCCAGCCCCAAGGCAGGGTTCCATCCCAGCCCCACAGCAGGGATCCATCCTCAGGGTAAGGATCCATCCCCAGAGGAGGGATCCATCCCATCCTCAGAGCAGGGATCCATCCTCACAGCAGGGACCCCCTATCCCGGCGATGTCCCCGCAGCGGTTCTCGCTGTCACACGGTGTGGGCACTGCGGACGGGCAGGGAGGGCAGGCTGGGGAGCACCCGCAGCCCCCGGGCCGGGGCTGCAGGGCTGGCGGGGGCTGTGCCAGGCACGGCCGCAGCCCGGGGCTCAGCTGGCAGCACCGCGACAGCGGGACACGGCGCGGGGGGGCCGTAATGACGGTCCGGCTCAGCAAAGGTAGCAGAGCATGAAAGCAATTTCACACTTTATTAGACAATTCAGGTGCCAGCTGCACCAGCCTGGAGCGAGCGCTGCTGCTCACACCTCCCCTCCTGCTCCGCAGCCCCGGGGCCGCTCCCCGTGGGGCTCAGCCCTTCCTCGGGCCACGCTGGTGCCGCCTGGCACACCGGGGGCTCGGGGTGCTCCCGCACACGGGCAGGTGGCAGGGGACATCGCAGCACAGGCTGGCTCTGCTCGGAGCCAGCTCAGCCTGGCACTGTGGGGAATTCGAGCTCCATGCCCAAAGCCACTGGGGCTGGCTGTGCCCTTCAGCCCAGGGCAGCCACCCCGCTCCTCCTGACCCCTTCTGTCCCCTCCCTTTCTGCACCCCGCGGTGATGGGTCCGGGATTGGGAGCCTGGGCTTGGGGCTTGCGTGGCAGCTGCTTTTCCTCACACCTCCCTGCCCGCGGGGCAGAGCCGATGGGCACACGGACACCTGGGCACTCAGCCGTGCTCCTGCCATCCCGGGATCTCACCTGGGATGCGTTCTGTGGCCCCGCCGTGTCCCCAGGGAGCAGCGGCCACGCAGAGCAGAGCCGGAGCTGCCCCGTCCCGGGCTGGCACCCGCGCCTTGGGGACACAGCCGAGCCCTGTCACACCCCGCGGGTGGACAATATCCAAATGCCTGCACGTCCAGGATATGAATCAGCCCGGACAGGAGCGCAGCAGCCGCTCCGGGACGAGCGGAGCTGCCCCAGAAGCTGCTCCGGCAGCCAAGGCAGCGCCGCTGCCAAATTCCGGGCGGGCTGGAGCGCAGGTAGCAGAGGCGACAGCGGCTGCCTGGCTCCGCTGCCACCTCCAGATCAGCCCCGGGCACGGCAAACCCCTGGCCCGGCATTCATTTCCCTGCTCGCACGGCTCTGCTTTGCCCGTGCCAAGCCGTGGCACGGTGGCAGCGGGCCAGGGCCGTGCCTAACCTTGACCTGCCCTGCTGGCGAGCAGCCGGCCCTGCCCCGCCGTCCCCCCGTGCCCCCGGGCGCAGGCATGTTCCGCCGGGCCAGCCAGAGCATTCCTCCCGGGAGAGCCTGTCCTTGACAGGCTATTTAAAGGCACACTTGTGCCCTTTATCCCCCCCTCATGTTTAGGCTGGAAGAGCCCCGTGGCCTCCCGTGACTCCCAGAGGGCACTTCCAGGCTCAGGGCAGCAGCAGCAGCGCCCGAGTTCGGGTGAATTCACGGGAGAAGGGAGGGATGCAGGCACACACGTCCTGCCTTGTTCTGGGGACAGACCCCCTGGGAAAGGTCCCCTGGCCATGGAGGGTGGCAGCAGGACTGGGGGGGAGCCCAGCGGGATCCAAAGACTGGAGAAGCCACAGGAATTCATTTCCCTCCTCCTGGCAGGAACCACCTGCTGCTGGATGTCCAATCAAGCCCTGACCACCACGGATCTCCTTCCAGAGGGAAGGTCGGGGCTCAGGCAGCAGAGGCTCAGCACTCCTTGTGCCACCGTCACCTTTAACCCTCTGAAGGGTCTCAGGCAGCCGAGGGCTCGGAGCAGGACCTGCCCGACTGCTGGCACAGGGCTGATCGCCCGTGCACCCCACCGAGCTGGCAGGAAGGTGACTCGGGAGGGAAACCCGACCTGATGTGGTTTGATTGGGGATGGAAAAATCCAGAGGAGCCATCTGCAGGGAGCGCTGTGGCTGCAGGGCCTGGGCTGGGTGGGCAAGCACAGACACACAGCCCCTGCTCAATGACCCTCATCCCCCAATCTACTCATCTTCCCTTTCTGAGGAACCCATTCAGCCTTTCCCCCGGCTGGGAGCATCCCCAGGACACGTCCCCAGCTCAGGCACTGCTGTCCCCTCCCAGGCTTTGTGTAGGTGAGCATTTCCCCGGGGCTTCCAAAGGCACCTGGGCAGAGGTGGCTGCCCCCCAACCACCCCACAGGTACAGGTAAAAAGGAGGCTGAGCCCCACTGTGCCTCAAACCAGCCCCCAGCCCCACACAGGGCAGTGCCTGGGGCCTGTCCCCACCCGCCTGGCACCTGCTCAGGGCCGGCTGAGGACGTGCCAGCCCTGCCCCGCTGCCCAGCCCGCACCGGGAGCCCGCAGGGAGCCTGTGGGTGGCCGGGCGTGCTGCTGCTGCCCCCGGGCAGGCCGGGGCAGGGCCGGGCCGGGCGGGCCAGCGCTCGCCAGCAGCCACGGGCACCTTTGATGCGGGCAGCGCCAGGAGCCCAGCGCAGCCGGGGAGACGCCAGCGGGGCGGGTGAGGGATGGATGGGCGGCGTGCGGTGCCACTCGGGGGGTCCCCAAGTCACCTCTGGCGCAGTGGCATGGCTGCCCACCTCAGCCCCATCAGCATCTCCTAACAGTGCAACCGCGGGGAAACTGAGGCACGGAGCTGGGATACCTCGGGAATGGCGGGGTGGGGAGGCTGTCTCCATTCTCAGCCTTAGGTCAGGACCAACGTGGATCGATTCTCCCAAAAAACCCCTTCCATGAGACCTGTGTCAACCTGCCGGGGGTCTGTGCGGGTCGCAGGGGGACAGGGGGTCCCGGGAGTGGCGATCTCCGTCCCCCCGAGCGGGGCGGAACCCCCGGGCTGTGCCCCGCACTCCCCGCACCAGTGCTCCCAGTACGGGCCGAGCGGGCACTGGGAGCTGGTGCGGGGCTCCCTCTGGCGGCCGCAGCCCAGCGCTGCAACAGGTGCGCAGTGCCCGAGCCCAGGGGCTCAGGTGAGCAAATTACCGGGTACGTAGGTGCTCAGGTAGCCAAATTCTCAGGTGCTCAGGTGCCCAGTTTCTCAGGTACTTAGTTGCCCAGGTGCCCAAATTCTCAGGTGCCCAGTTTCTCAGGTACTCAGCTGCCCAGTGCCCAAGTGCCCAGGTGCTCAGTGCCCAGGTGTCCAAGTGCTCCATACCTGGCTGGGGACCCCTCTGCAGCACCTTTGCTGCTCAATCCTGCTCTAACCAGGGACGACGCTGCCTCATCACCCCCAGGACACGTTTGCCACTTGCAGGGATTTCACCAAACCCCTGGATACCTGCAGCCACCCGCCCTCACTCCCTGCAGCTGCTTTGCTTCGTGCCAACACACACACGGGACCTGGCACCCTCACACCTCCCATGACAAAAGGCACCTGCCAAGTGCCACCCTCGTGCCCACGTCCCTGGGTGCCTCCCACCACCTTCCCAGCCTGGGGCTGCCTCCCTGCAGCATCTCCTCAGGTGCCAAGCTGGCTGCTCTCCCATCCTGTGCCCTTGCTGAGGGCTGGCCACGCTCACACGGGCAGGCTCCAGGGGTCCTGCACGGGGACGGTCACCAGGTAGCTGGAGGGCACGTAGCCCCTCTGGCCATTCACCTCCACCAGGCTCCACTCCGTGCTGCCCTTCTTGTCGTGGGGCTCCAGCAGCAGCACGGGCTGCCCCGCCTGCAGGCTCACCTCCTGCGGGCTCCTGGCTGCGAAGGAGAAGCCAGCCACCACCTGGGCAAGGCAGGGAAGGAAGGAGGGGGTCAAGGGATGTGGCTGGACAGGCAATTCCGAGAGGGCAGCACATCAGTGCCATGGATGGAGGGGCTGGGGACCCACCAAGGACAGTTCTCTTGCTCTTTCCACCCTGGAGGACACTTGGAAAAGCAGGTCTACCTTCCCACCCACACAAGGGCCAGCAGGGAGCTGGTGGGGCTGCTAGAAATGGCCCCCACTCTCACCTGGAATGTTGGGGTGAAGGTGGCCACCTGTGGCCTGGGAGCTTCAGGGGGTGCATAGGAATGTCTCCTCCTCTCTGTGCCACTGTCCAGGGTGAGCAGCTGCATCTCAGGCTGCTGGACTGGTGCTGGGCTGTAGGGCCTGAGTTTTGCAGCAGGAACAAACCCTCGGGGACCTGCAGGGCACAGACACACACAGGCCATGGGGCCCTGCTGCCTGGGACTGGCTGCAGGAGGCAGAAATGACATTTTGGCTGTTGCCTGACATGGCTCCAACTAGTCCATCACTAGGGGATATCCAGGAGAAATTCCAGCCAAAAAAAAAAAAGGAATTCTGCATGTTTCTGTGTGCATGGATTCTCCTTTCCCAGCCATTCCACTTCACTGCTCCCTTGGGGAACCAGTCAGGACACCTGAAAGCTGATGGCAAAGCTGGAAAGGAGCACCCAGGAGACCAGGACCTGCTGTTTCACCCAGGATAAGGAAATGATTCAGGTGAATGTGGCCCTGGTGCCAAGGTGAGGAGGGGCTGCCCGCAGTGCCCACAGTACCTCCAGCATCCACCAGCCACCTGCTCGTGTTGCCCTTGGTGTCAGCACCCTGCAGCAGAGCCACGATCTGTCCCCTCAGCAAGGTCAGGTCCAGCTCTCTGCTGCCACTGATGTTGCTGATCACTTGGTAGAGCTTGTCTGGGCCGTGCTTGCTCACAAGGGAAAGGACCTTCCTCTCCTCAGCAGGGGTCAGAGGCTGGTGGGGAGCACGAGACACAGGAGCATTCAGTGAGACACAGGAGGGACTGAGGCCCTCCAGGTGCCCCTGCCCTCCTTTCTGCAGCATCACATCCCAGGGACAGGGAGGAGAAACTCCTTCACACGCCCTGCTCCAGCCCCAGGTTTGGAGATGAGTGTCCAGAACCAGCAGAGCTGAGCTGTTTCATCCCTGGTTATCCCCAGCCAGCTGCTCTCAGGGGCTTGGGGGAAATCCTGTGGCAAACCCTTGGGTCACGTTCTGAGCCAGCCTCCCCCAGCAGGGGGATTTTGTGCACTGGGAAGCCCCAGCCCAATCTCTCTCTGTACCCTGCTGGCCTCGGAGCAGCCCTGCCCAGCCCTACCTGTGCGCCAGAGCTGGGTGTGACAGTCTCAAAGGCCTGGCAGAAGGCTCGGAGCTGAGCACCCGACTGCTGCAGGGCATCCTCCACCACCTTCCAGAAGCTGGGCAGGGCCATGTGCCCGTGGGGCAGCTGTGGAGACAGACTGGGGTCAGGGAGGGCCCTGAGAGAGGGACAGCTCTGGGTAGGGGCAGAAGGGAAGCGGGAAGAAGCAAGACACCAAACCTTTTTCTTGAGAAAGCAAGAGGCCAGACCTGGCCACTAAATTCACCTCACACAGGGGATCAAAGCTGCTCCTATTTTGGCTTTGAGCTGCACCTTGTTCTCCTCCTGGTGCTGGCTCAGGCCAGGGCTGTGCTCCACCCCAGCCCTCACTCTCCATGTTTATAAACATCAGGCTCAGAGCCCGGAGCAATGAGGAGCTCTGGGAGACACCTCCCAGGGGATGGGGTTGGGGAAGGCTGTTCTCCAGGCCATGGAGCTGCCTTTCTCCTCCTGCCTTCCTGGAATGGAGCTCTCAGGAGCTCTGAGTTCACACTCATCTCCCACACAGCAGCACATCAATAAATCACCACAAACACAAAGCAGGACAGCTTCTGACAGTGCAGAAGAGAAAATTTGGCTTTCCCCAGGCAGGAAGGAAGATCCTCACAGATCCTCACAAATGTGTGCCTGCAGGGGCAGCTGGACCACATCAAACCTGCAGTGCCCTGATGTCTGAGAGATCTCCCAAACCTGGAAGAAGGCAGCTCCTGTGCCTGAGGGGTCGCACTCACCTGCTCCAGCTCCTTTTCTGCGTGGTGCAGCACCTGGGCAGCCAAGTCGAGCTGCAGGGCACTGAAGGAGCGCAGGATCTGCCCCAGGAGCTGCAGGGCCACCTGGTTGAACTGGGGGAGCTCGGCCACCAGCAGGTCATTGATGGCCAGGTAGGTGTTCATGGCTGCCTCCTCGTCGTAGCTGACGCTGCCCGTCTCGCTCTTCCTCTCCTGGATCTCCTCGTAGTCCAGCAGCTTGTCCAGGCGCTTCCTGACCAGCTGCTGGGGCCCCTCCAGCGTGTCTGAGAGGCTGCAGAGGGGCTGCCACACCAGCCTGTGCACACGCTGCCTCTGGGGGTGACAGAGCCCC
This sequence comes from Alaudala cheleensis, assembly GCA_013398995.1. Lineage (NCBI taxonomy): Eukaryota > Metazoa > Chordata > Aves > Passeriformes > Alaudidae > Alaudala > Alaudala cheleensis. Next base: position 154,878 of record VWYE01029196.1, read on the forward strand.
CATGGCCACGTGAGGCCCCCAGCACAGGGACAGGGGGAACAGGCTTTTTGGGGGTGATCTGTGGAGAGGGCAGCACCTGGGACACCTGAGGGCACACGGGATGCCAACCCAAGTCAAACCCTTGGCAGGGAGCAGTCATTCCTGACACAATTCCAGACTTGTGCTCCGTGGGAACTGCTGGGCAGGACCCTCGGATGGCTCAGAGCAGGCTCAGCTGGGTCCCCTCCCCACAGCCCTGCCCAGAGCCCATTTAAGGGCCCTCTGCCCCTGCCTTGGGGTGTTCTGGTCTCCTCCCCATCTCCCAGACGCTGCAGCTCATCCCAGCCCTGGCTGGGCTCAGAAGCTGTGCTGTTCCTGTGTCTCTGTCCCTGCCCTCCCTTCCCTGGAGCTGCTCCCTGTGTCGGGGACTGCAGGAGGATCTTCTCATTTACTCCTGGCTCTGCCTGCCAAGCTGAGCTCTGGGGGACCCTCAGGACACGGGGGTGCCCTCAGCTCCTGGCTGTGCCCCGGGAGAGCTGAGGGAGGTGTGCGGGGCAGGAGCACTCACAAACTCGGGGAACACGGTGCTGTGGAGGAGCTCCGAGAGGCGGCGATGCTGCTGGGCGGGTCCCTCGGGCATCTGCAGGTCACACCGGTGCGGGGCGGGCAGCAGGAACGCCTGAAGGGAGAAAGCACCACACCTCCTTTCCCAATAATCCTGCGTTATCAGCCCTTGTCAATCTTTTCCTGAGAGGTTTTTCCAGGGAATTGCGGCTGAACCTTCGGCCACTTCCCGAGGCTTTCCTGATAATGCTGTGGCTGGGAATTGCGTGTTTTTGCCAGCACTCAGACTTTCATTTTCCTCAGATGCCCCAAGGGATTCCCGTGAGAGAATCGGAGCAGCTGCTGACCCAGGTGATTTCAGAAGGGCAATTTGTTGTCGGGCCTGATCTGGGGACATTTCTGCCTTACACACATTATTAAAGCAAGAATTCCCAGGCTGAACAACACCCGGCCTTTTCAATCATTTAAGACCTTGAAATGATGATAAGTTTAAGGACAGATTATTCTCAAGTGACACCAGCTCAGACAGTGTTGTCAGAGCCTCAGCTTGGGTTTAAACTCCCCTCTACCTGAGCAATCCTTGGATGTTGTGCAACTCCCTGACACAACAGCTCAGCTGCAAATCCCTGAACATCCCCAACATCTCCTGGTTCCCCCAGGGCTTGAAAATATTCCACAATCCTGGGGGGACTGGGACAAGCCTCTGGCCAGTGGTCAAGGTTTTACCTCTAAATGGCCCAGGTAGGATGCCATGTTCTCCTTCAGCGTGGCCACACTGGATGCCACACACTGGAACTTCTCTTCCAGGTCATCATACTCCTTGTCTTCAGTCTGAAAGGAAAGAGGCAGCTTGTCACCAGCACAGGCAAGGCTGATGCCCGTCACTGGGGGCTGAAACAGCAGCCAGGCACCTGCCTGGAGCTCACAGGGCTGGGACAGGCAGGGCAGACCCTGGGGAGGGCCCCATGAATCTGGAAAGGGATCAAAACCTTGGTGCAGGCAGCCACAAGGTTCCTGGTGTGGTTGTGGTGCTGGGGAACACTGGGGTGTCTTTCCTTTTGCTGGGGGGGAGCCCAAGGATCCTGCAGGTCCTTTGGGGGCCAAAGTGCTGCCCTGCAATGCTCTGGGGTGGGGAGTGAGGTGTGTCCCTGCACCCCTGCTACCCCACTGGTCCTGGGGATGGTGGAGGCAGCACCAGCCACCCCACCCCACGCTGGCCCCGTGCTCCCCATCCTGCTACCAAGGCACTTCAGGAGCACCAAAACTCCCCAGGAACGACCCAAGGAGGGGCAGCAGGCCCCGGGGGGAGGGCAGGGGGTGGGGGGCTGCCCACCTTGGCCACGATGCCAGCCTCGTGCATGAGGAGCCGGCTGAGGCGCGTGGTTTTCTTGGCGATGGAGTGGGTGTTGAGGCGCGCCAGGCGCTCCCGCAGCCCCAGGTGCTCAGCCTTGTTGTATTTGGTGGCTGCCTCGGGTGGGAGGGCACAAAACAGGGGGGGGAAAAAGATCAGAAGAGGAAACCTCTTGGCTGGGCAGGCAAGGAAGGTGAGCAGCAAGGGGGCTGATCAGCAGGATAAGCACAAGCCGCATCAAAGAAGGAAAGGAAAACCAAAAAGAAGGGTGAGCTCCCATCCATGGGGAGCCTGATTTCTCCTGTCCCAAGGGCAGGACTGTTATTCCCTGTTCTCCAGCCCCAGGAATGTGGACAGACTGGTTTTGTCCTCAGTCCCCCCATGCCACCCTGCTCCTGCAGCCCTTCTGGGTCTTGCCCAGAGTGGCATTTACAGGACCAGAGCAGTTCCAGGAGCTGCACAGAGCCTGCAGCTCCACCAGGCAGGATTACGTGGAAGGCAGGAGAGCTTTGAACTGATTTAAGTGGGAATTAGGACCCAGGAGACCACAGGGGTTGGGCTGGGTGCTGTTTCCCCCAAGCCCCTGGCACTCACCCACTTCCCGGCGCCGTTTGTACTCGTTGATGTTGGCATTGACCTGGGCCATGGCACGAGCCGCTGCCTGCAGGGCCGAGTGGGCACTGGCACTGCTCGGGGTGTTCTCCAGGATCTTCCCCAGCAGCAGAGGGTATTTGGTGACCCTCTGCACGGGCATCACCAGGAAGAAGCTGAGGTCCGAGGCGCCCGTGTGAGGCCTGATGGAGAGGGGAGTTGCTCAGGGCTGCCCTCCTGCCCTGCTGCTCTCCACGGCTTCTCTGGGAGTGTTTTTGGGAGAGGGCAGCTCAGATGTTGTGGGGCATTTCTGGCTGTGAACCACAGCTCCCCTCCAGCTGCAGGGGGACTCTGTCCCTGCCAGCCCTGAGGGCAGTGCCAGCCCTGGGTGGGTGTCCTGGCTCCCTGAACAGGCTGTGCTTGTCCAGCCCTGGGACACGGGGTCAGAGCTTGTTCCGTGGGCAGCAGGGAGGGAGGGTGTTGGCAGAGTGTCTCCCTTCCCACCCACAGGGAAGGCATCTCTCTTTTGGGAACCACATCCCCTGTGCCCTCAGCAGCAAATCCCAGGAGCTCCTCCACTGCCACTCCTGCTTCTCCTGGCCCTGACAGTGTTTGTGACCCCCCTGATAGCTGAGGAGGGGTCTGGTATGTCCCCAAGGGCCAGCCTGTGTCCCCTCTGGTCAGTCTGGGGGTTGGGGAAGCAGCACTTGTGTCACCCATCCCTTCTTTTGGGATCCATCATAAAAGATTATGAGCCAAGTGTCCAGGACAGGCTGCCAGGGACTACACCAGGAACTGCCACAAAGGTGGTGGCCGTGATATGACACCCAGCCTGGTGACACAGACCCATGCAGGCAGCTTGTCCAGAGAGGAGAAGGGGAGAGCCAGGATGTGGAACAGGGACAGGAGGTGGTGGCTCAGCAGCAGGGACCTACACGGTGGCATTCAGGGTGTCCAGGATCTCCTCCTGCAGCCGGGGGTCCCTGCGGTAGCTCTCCACCAGCTGCAGGGCGTGGTCGTAGCTGGCACAGTAGATCTTGTAGACAGACTCCATCTCTTCCTTGAACTCCTGGAACAGGGTGCCTGGGGAAGGAAGGTGGGGCTGGAGAGGAGGCTCCTTTCCCACGGGCTCAGAGAAGGCAGGGGTTTGACCCCAGCCTGTTGGAAGGGTGAAGCCAGTGGAGCAATGCCAAGCGTGCCAGGGCAGGGCTCTGCTAAGCTGGGCCTGGTGCTGTCCCCATCACTGCCTGCAGCCTTGCCAGCAGCAGGAGGTGTCAGGGCAAGGGGCTGGGCTGGCACAAGGGTGGGCACGGGGCAGCCGTGGGCACTGCACCACTTACTGATGCAGAGCAGCTGCTCCTGCCCCTGACCAGCCGTGACCTCCAGAGCCTTCAGAAACCTTCTGGAGACATGCAGGATGTCGTCGGTGTTAGAGAAGAGTCCTTCCAGGTCAAGCTCAGGCAGCTGAAGGGAACAAAGATGCCCCAGGCTGAGCCAAATAGATCAGAGATGGACCAGGCAACTCCTGCTGACCTTGTGTCTGCACCATGGGACACCCCCAGGAGCTGGAGGGATGCTCTGCTTCAGGAGGCTTTGGGAATGCTGACACCTCCCAGGCAGGACAGGGTTAAAACCAGTTAAAGCGGCTGTACTGGCTCAGACCCGATGTGCATCCAACCCCAGACCCTGGCTGGTGAGGGGGAGCACAGGAAGGTGGAAGGACTGCACCGATTTGGGCATCTCACAGCTCTGGACAGATTCACTCCCCAGTCCCCAGCCCCAGGCAGGGGGAGGTCCCCAGTGTCACCTGCTTCCCCTGGAGGTGTGCCCGGATGTCTGACACGCAGAGCTGCATGTTGTGGACGTAGCTGGCCTCGGTGGTGATGAGCTCCTCCACGGCCAGGCGCTGGCTCAGCTCCATCCTGTCACAGGGCATCACCTCATAGACGGCCTCCTCAGCCTCAGCTGCATCCTCGGAGTCGGGCTCTGCACTCGCCATCTCAGCAGGACACTGCAGGGGTGGCAAAGGCAGCCCTGGGAATGGTGCTCTGGTGCCCAATCCACCTCAGTGTGTCCTCCCCTGTGCCTGGGGCGCCCCCTGAACATCCCCAGGGACACTCAGCCCATCTGCATTTACAAACACGCTCCAAAACCATGAAGTGCTGCGAGGCAGGAGCAGGCTGGGCACGTGTGGCAGTCAGGGACTTGCCACACACACATGCCCACACTCTGCTGTGGGGCTGGGGTGCAGGCAAAGGGGCCCCCAGGTGCCAGCAGGGGCCTGGGCAGCTGTCACTCAGCACTGGGACTGTGTAGGGACCTGGAGCAGGGTTTGCCATCTCCACTCCAGCTCCTTGCTGCCAGGGCCAGTTGTTCCATCCCTGCCTTGGCTGTCGGCGCCTGGCGCCTTGCCTGGCATTCAAGGGTCCTGTTCAAAGTACAAAGAGTGGCTCTGCAGTGCTGGAACAAGAGATGTTTCTGTGACAGCAAGAGCTGCTTTAAAAGCCACTGGGGTGAGGGGAGAAGTGGGCAGAGCTGCTGATGCCTCTGCCAGATGCACTGGCCGCCCCTGGTACACGATGCCAGGGCCCTGTGAGGCACAGCATGCTCCCCTCTCCTCTCTGCCGTGGAAAATCCGAGCTGATTCCTGACGTTTTCTCCTCAGGAATCACGCTCTGCTCTAACTGACACCGGGGAGGATGAGCAGCATCACAAACAGCGCTTGGCTCCTGGCAGGAAGGCCTTGAAGAGAGGGAGGTGTGGCACAGCCCACGCCGGCCCAGCTGGGCTGGATCCAGCCCCTGGCTGGGGCAGGAATGCTGCCAGGCCTCCTGCCTGCCTGTGGAGGAGGAGAGGAGCAAAGGCAAGGCAGAGGTGGCCTGGCAGGATGAGAACCAGATGGCACAAGCAGCGGCACAGACTTTGCCCTGCCCTGCCTGCCCAGGCAGTGCCAACCTCCACAGGCAGAATGCAGCGTGCCCAGCTCGGAGGCTGCAGCCCCTCTCCCTGCTCCCTCTGGGGCCAGCTGACAAGTGTCAGATGCAGCTGCGAGCCGTGGGCAGGGCCAATGTCCCCTTCTGGCTGTGCTGGCCGAGTGAGATGACATGGGACCTGCCCCACAGGGGTGTCACCCTGCCAGCTGTCATCCCTGCCCTCTGGGATTTGGCTGCCTCCCCTGCCCGTGGCATGGCGTTGGCTGCCATGGGACACGGGGAGGAGGGAGGAGGAGACTTTCCTGCACCCCCTCTGGGAGCTTCTGAGGTGTCCGGGCTGAAGGACCCATCGAGGACTGGTGGGCAAACCCAGTGTCCTGGGGTGACAGCAAAACCTCAATTTTGGTGAGAAGCCCCGATCTAAGACACCCCCCTGAGCCCTGGAGGGGAGCCCTGCAGCTCAGGACACGCCAATATTGGGGTGTCCCTGGTCCCTGCAGCAGCATCCCCCGAGCACAGAGCTGCTCTGGGGGGTTTCTCCAGGCTGTGGAAACCTCACCCCCCTGGCCTGAGTCCTCAGTGGCACAAGGGAACAGTGCAAAACTAAACCGCGGCATTTCTGGGCAGCGCTGGAGCAGGCGGACAGCGCAGGAGCAGCTCTCGTTCTCCCAGCCCCCTCCTGCCAGGCAGATTCCCGCATTTGAGCTGTCACTGCTGCCTCGGCGGCTACCAGCATCCCTGTCCCTAAGGGGGACTCCGGGAATCCCTGTCTGTACCTGGGGGCTCCGGGAATCCCTCATAACGGGGGGCTCCTGGAATCCCTGTCCCTAGGGGAACTCCGGGTATCCCTATCCCCAAGGGGGGCTCCGGACATCCCTGTTCCTAAGGGGGGCTCCGGGCACCCTTGTCCATAACGGGGGGGACTCCGGGTATCCCCATCCCCAAGGAAAGCTCCGGACATCCCTGTCCGTAACGCGGAGACCGGCCCTGCCCTGCCCGACNNNAACAGCCCGGTCCGGATCGGCCCCCGGGTGCCGCCACCACCCACCGTGTCCCCACGTCCGTCCGACCCCCGGCAGCAGCTGTGGATGGAGGGCAGGGGACACAGCGGGACAGTGGGGGACACACCGGGAGAGCAGGGGACACACCGGGAGGAGGGCAGGGGACACACCGG